>CM029635.1:16760455-17292955 GCA_017311315.1 Dendrocalamus latiflorus
GCGCCTCGGGAGCTAGAGGCGCGGAAGAAGACGCATGGGCGGTGAGAGAGGAGAGCACCACACGCACTGCATCAGCGGTAGCCATGGCGATGGCATCAGCGAGTGCGGCGGCAGGAGTGTCGATGGCGGAGATTGATGGAAGGACCGCAGCGCGAGAGGCCGCGCCAGTCGCCTCAGCAGCAGCGTCGAGAGTCGGCGTAGGAGAGCCATCGGGTGCGGCCATCGGTGAGGTGGGGAAAGCGAAAGCTATGGATCGATTTGCCGGCGGCGGCAAGAGGTGGGGAAAAGCAGAAGCTAGGGATCGAAAAAAAGCTGATGCCATGAAAGCGTGAATAGACTCAATGCAATGGATTTCATTGAGTACAGAAGCGTATACATATATACCGAACCCTTGCCGTAACAATCTCAACCGATTTGGTAACAGAATCGGGAGGTTAGGAGGGAGTACCGGTAAAGGAAACAGTGGGCCGTGTATGGCTGTAAAACATATGTCTAACATATAGGTTTTGATGACCAAAAAATAATGAGATTAAAAAATAAGTTTTCACTACACGTTACAACTATTCACTCTTCTCTGATTAACATCGATGATCCTACAGCATAATCTACAAGCCCAACTCTACCACCAGCATCTTGCTTACTAACGTCTCTGCATAAATCTTCAATTGGCTTTTCCCTTCAGTTTTTTAGGTCTCTCATTCCCTACCATGGGGAAGTGATAGTGCTGCTGCTTCTCATTGCAGTTTATATAGTGGAGCCAGCCTTTAATTGGTTCTTGCCTCCCACTAGTATTATTCTTCTTTAAGTTCTCTAAGTTGTCTTGTAATTGGAGTGGGACTAGTCATTCCAATTCCAACCCACTCCGTTCTTTCCAGGTAAACATCTCAACTGTCATATATCGTCATCCAATATAATGGTGGTTTCTACTCATCACTAAACCTTGATGGCCCATGGTCCCAGTTACGAAATTAAGAGACAAATTTAGATACAGGAGATGCATGGCCTCTGTTACGAAATTAAGAGACAAATTTAGATATGGGATACATAAATTTAATATGAAAAATCTTTGCGACGAAAAATCACTGACGCCTAAGAGCGAAAATCACTGTATGAAAATAGCTACAGCCTACAAGCACCGAACGACATGACATCTAAAACATCTCGTATAATTACAAGCACCGGACGACGTGACATCTAAAACATGCAACTCTAGACGTACATTTATAAGATTAGAGATCACAGTCCGAAAGTACACGAACCAAGTTAGACTCGGCTGCACAGGCCGGCGCCTGTGTCATTCGTGGCCCTACGCACACCCTAGCGCTGCTCGGCGCCTCTTTAGGCACAGTCAGGAAAACATTTTTGGTTTTAAAAAATTTTCGAACCCATCTGAAAAATCCAAATTTTAAAAATTTTGAATTTTTTTAAAAAAATCGGTCAAAAAAAAATCAAAAATACCATTCAAATTCAAAAAAACTCATACCATTTTGGTCAAAATTGGCGGTGGTGCCTTCCCATCCCTTGCTGCCGCATCTGTGTCGCCTCCCTATTTGTTGCTAGCACAGCCTACCCCTCTCGCATACGGCGCCGGTGGCATCCACACCTCTCGCAGCCGGCGCTGCCTCCCCCTCGCGATCGCTGCCTCCTCCCTTTGGTTCAATTGGGGAAGGAGAGAGAGGGGTACTGGAGAACTTTTCTGTGTACCTACCTAACAAGGTGACTAGCCGATGGCTAGAAGTATTGCAGTGAAATTATGGGAAAATAGCTGGCGTCTGGAGCACTTGAGTATCTTGTATATTCTTTTATGTGGGTTGCGGCCTTTCTGTGGAGGTAGATATATCCATACATCTTCAGCCTAACATACTACATTTATTTCCAGTATTGTAGAGTTGATTGTTGAAATTTACATATCTGAGCAAAAACAGACAAGGCCACATTTGATGCTATACTAGTCGGTTAGCTTGATTTTAGTAGCACCCCATGCCCTATGATATCTGGAAGTGCAAAGGACCTTATTACAAAAATGTTAAATAGAGATCCCTAGAAGCGCATTACTGCAATATAGACCCTAGGTAGTAAACCATCAGCAGTTATGAATGTAAAGCTCATATCATTTGTATAGTTTGTATGCCATCCCAAAAAATTTCATGTCTCCATGTGCAAAACATCCATGACTCAAAAAGGTGATGCATCTGACAGACCTATCGATAGTGCAGTACTATCAAGAATTATCAAGAATGAAGCAATTCAAGGCAATGAACAAGCTAAAGCAACTAGTGCTTAAGGTGAATCCTCCTTAACAGGGACAACTACTAATTTGCCTTGGTATAATTAAGTTGAGAAGCCACTCCTTTCATCTCAGGGTAATTGCAGAGAACCTATCACCGGAGGAAATCCAGGGCTTGAAACAGATGTTCAATAACATGGATACAGACAAGAGTGGCACAATCGCAGTTGAAGAAATGAAGGTTAGTATGACGAAGTTAGGATCAAAGATTAGTGAAGCAGAGGTTCAGAAGCTTTTGGAAGTAGTAAGAACACTTATTTTTGTTTCACTCTTCAATATATGTTTAGTACTTGTAAAAGATTTCGCTAATCATACTGTGATGTAGGTTGATGTAGACAAGTGTGGCAACATTGATTACATAGAGTTCCTCACAGTTATGATGAATAAACATAAATCGAAAAAGGAGGGCGACCATGCCCCAAGTGCTTCCAATCTTCTCACAGGCATCCACGTCCATGGCAAGCGGGTCAACACCTCGGTGCCTAGCCGCTGCAGCTCGAGGTGGCTCCACCTAATCCCTCGGTGGGTCTACCCCTGATGCTAAATGAGCATACCACTCATAGGAGGTATTGGGTGAGGCTATTTCTATTGCTTGGTATGTGTTGTCCATGACTGAGGACACATCTATTTGAATATTTTTACACTCTACAGAGATTGTACACTTTACCCACGCAACATAAATATCACACCATGTTATTTAAATAGTTCATGATGAAGCTTTTACAATACCTATCCTAGCAACCATCGTGCTATGATACATGATACCTTCTTAAAACGAGATCTCTCCAATATCCCAAGAATCATACGTTTTGTTAGTAAACCTTACCTACCCAACAAGGTCCCTCCAAGCATGGATACCCTGTATGCCTGCACTAGCCCAAATCATCTACAATCTATCACCTGCAGTTAAGTTATTAGAATACAGTAACTTATTATGCTAAGCCCTTCCCATAAAGTCATGTGTGTTTGTACATTATATCTTGGATCTAACTACATCAGAACTCAGTCCTTAATGACTCGGACGAGACAACCACAAACCTAGTCTCGTACTAACTGCACTGGTCTCCACAACCACTCACCGAAGTCTAAAATATATTTTTAACTTTATTTGCTAACTAAAATAATAGAGGTATCACCTCTGGACTATTTCCCAAGTGTATCCTATTTTTGAGCATCTTCATAACTTCTCAACCTAACACCACTAGTACTGATATGAGCGTGGCTAAGCATCAACTACTTCGTTTAATCTACAAGTTCCATAATTTACCAATAGTGGATAATAATGCTAAGGTGACAATAGCAAGGGTATCAATTTATCAAGGTGGGATCAATGCAATAAATTGGTATAATTATCAACTTACCAACATAGCGGGTTTTCCCGAAATTACGCGCATGCATAATAATTTTGAACACAACATACATAATAGTGAAATATAGGATCAATATGATCAAAAGGATTCTTGCCTTACTTGTTGAATTCTTGGTCTTGCTCTGGAACAATTTCATGAATTTTCGGGACGTCGTATGTATTCGACAAAAGACAAATATCTCAAATAAGAGCCAAATAAATTCAAACACTGGCAAAATTCAAATATTTTTTCACAGAATATGAAATAGCATGATTTTATAAACGTTTAGAGACAAAAAATCACTCAATTTCGAGTTCGTATGCAAAAGTTATAAGCATTTGAATTTGGTTCTGTTTGAAAAATACTCAAAAAGAAAAGGAAAATAATGTGAACGAAATTTTATTTTAATTTTTCTTTCTAAAGGAACCTTGGGTTTGTTGCATTATTAGACTGATAGGTGTGCCCTACTCACTAGGTTTTTATTATTTTTCCAAAATGACTGGTATGCAAATTCCCCGTGTCAGTGACATAGATCCTAAAACCAATTTTAAATACAAATCCAACTAATTAATCTACTCGAGCCCATATGTGAGTGGCTCATTAGTTTAACAAAAGTTAGTTAGCACTAATATAATTTCCCTGGTAAACCCACTTGCTAGAGAGCGGAAATAGAGGAGGCACAGCTTGGGCACGGCCGAGCTTGCCAGCAGTGAGGTAGTGGCGGAGAGGATTAGGAGACTAGCAAAATGGAATGGCGAGGTTGAGGCAAACCTAGAGGTGGTGGTGGTTGGAGATGTGGATAGAGACGGCGTTGTGGTGGTGGAAAGGTGGTGAGGTGGCTTGGGCTTAAGACGTGCCTCGGCGTGGCAAGAAAAGAAATGGGCAAGCGAGCTAGGGTTTGCATCAGGGGTGTTTTAAGATGCTATAGGAGGTGATGCAGAAACCAATAGTCGATGGAGCGGTGCTAGTGACATGCAACCTTGGCGGTGCCATGGGTGGCAATAGGGAAGACGACAAAGACTACACGCCCAAGCTAAAAGAAGGGCCACTCAACATCAGTGTCTTACCACGAGCTCTATGGTGAGGTCACAGACAACGGGGAAGGTCGGAGATGACCGGACGATAGTGAACAAAGGCGCAGCAATGGCAATAGCTCACCATGGTGAGGATGGGTTGCAATGGAGCAAGAGAACATGATTAAGGAGGCACAGGGATGGTTAAAATGGCCAAGGCGTGGTTGGGGACTCACCGGAGTTGAGTCGGCAATAATGGCAGTAGTGGTGGTGGTGAGGTCCTTAGAGACGGCCAAGCTCGAAGGGACATGACTGCAAGGGAGCACGGCAATGTGTTCAAAGGGGTGAGGCGATGGTGAAAATGACTATGGCGTGGTCTAAGGCTCACCAGGGAGAGGGAATCAAACATGGTAGTGACAACGACTGGAGTTAAGGACAAAGGTGGAATACCAATAGTTCACTACGCCAAAACTAAATTAATTACAAGGATAGACGAAGGGAAAAAAGGCACAAGGACGCAGAAGAAGGGGCATATATCTCATTGGAACTGTTGTTGGCCATGGCGAAGTGCGGCGGCGACGCACACTAGAGCAGAGGATGACATCATTGTTTTGGGCACACCAGTGGAGGAGAAGACCAGAAAAGTGGCAAAATGGAAATGGTGATGGATAGTGAACAGAGGGGTGAGCTTGGTTTGGGATTAAAAGTGAGTGGCACGAGGAATCGCTCAACGATTATCCCTAGGCTGTGACCTAGGAATGGCGTGCACAGGCTCTATATGCAACAGGATTGCTCAAGAACGCGAGGCAGGAGATGAGGATGCTGCAGCAATGCCATTAGTGAAGCAACAAAATTCTCTGCTTTGGTAGGGACCTTGTTGCGGTGCGTTCGGCGTGGCGTACACACGGGCGCATTGTTGCTCAACAAGAGGTGGAAGAAGGGTGCCAACAAGTGGGTCTTGGGTCCACTGGTCAGTGACAGAGGGGAAAGAAGAGAGAGAGAAGGTAGACTCGGCGGAAGGCACCTTTGTGCGTGAAAACATAAAAGAGAAGGCATCTTCAGTTGGGATGGTGCACGGGCCAGAGTTGGGTTAGAATTGGAACGGGCTAGGCCAACAGGGAAACATTCAGCCTACAGATGGAGATGAATCTTTAAATTCTTTTCTAATTAATTTAATTACATAACTTAAGTTTGAATTTCTAAAATTAGTAACCCAACTCCAAATTTATGAAAATTTTTGGAGAGGCACTTTAGAATGTTTAGAACCCAAATAAATTATTTCAAGGATCTACTCAAGTTTTAATTAATTTTTAAAATTCAAAAATAGCTGCTAAAATTGAGAAAACTTTTATGAATTTGTTGGAAATTTTGAAAAGTCCAAAAATGCATAAATGATGATTTCAAATATAATTATACTGGTTTTAAGAATTTTGGGATGTTACACTGTGATTGGCGGTCGACCGGTTTGTGATTAGCGTTCAGACCGGCCTGTGCTGAGTTGGTTTTCGATTATGTTAGTCATGGCGTGAGTTCATGCAAGGGTTAGTTATAGTGGGAGCCCATGTATTGTGGGAATCTTGATGTGGGTGTCAAGTGGTGCATTTTCGTATCGATTATGTTGATGAGAATCAAGTAAATGTCACTCGTGCTCAGGATGGTTCCTTGTTTTTTGATGTACAAGGTGCTTTGTTATTGTTGTGGTCAATGACAAGACCGAGGCTTGCGAAGGAATCCTAAGGCCATGGCGAGTCACATGTCTGAGAGAAAGACAAGGATCGTGATGAGGTAAGTGTATACATGTTTCAGAGCAGGTGTACGATCTTGGTTGTAAGTCATTGGGCATTACGAACTTTGTGTGGTGGTTGCTTCGAGGAGAAACACCATGAGGGCCGGTGGGTGGCAATTGAGAAAATTGTCCAATACCGGGTGGACAGACGGTTTGCAAAACCATGACGGTGACCTAAGCAAGTCATATCTTGGAGGATGAAGCATCTTATCGGGCTATTGGAGCCATGTAGAGGTTATGCTTGAAAATGTGCAAATGTGTATGATTGTAAAACTCGTTTGTGTGTGGGTTCTGAGTTTCCCCATATGTAAGTGGTTGTATCCACTAAGTGTGTTCTGGTTAGGGTTACTTGTGTGCCTCCTCTTTTTATAGGGGAGAGGTGATGACTTAGGGTTAGGTCTTGCAAAGCCTAGCCCAATGTTGAGAGAGAGAGGTCAGAGTTTCCTTGTGTTGGAAGTTTTGAGTGAGTGTTCTGGTGTTAGAGCTTTGTGCTTTATGAGGGAGTAGCTATAAAATATTTCTTTCAAAGTGAAATGAACATCCAAAATTTTTCCAAGTAAATTATGCCACGGATTTCATCTTGTGCTTTTGATTTGTTTAGTTTTATTGTTTGAATTGCATCTCCTTTTGATCTTTCTCGGTGTCAAGAACGTGTAAGAGGTAGAGATATCTCTTGAAGATCAAATCGCATCTATCTTGTCACTTTCTATGAAAAATTCTTGTGGTTTCCCTGTTTTGCTCAAGAGAGGGGTGGTTTTGGTATTTTAATCTTGAGGATATTTTGGCTTGTGTTTGTGTTATGATCTAGCTTGCTATAACATGTGAGAACTCATCCAAGGTCATCTAGATCATTAAGGACTCACGAGTAAAAGCATATCGAGGTTTCACACTTTTGCATGGTTTTGGTGCAACCTTCACTCAAATAAAAAAAGTTAGAATTTTGGCAACAATTCTCTTTGTCATCGGTTGGAATAGGTTCATGACATTCTAGAGAAAGTGCATAGCAAGTTTCAAGTTATTTGAACTAATAGATCAAAATTTTCATGAACTCTTAATTTTGAAATCGTGCTGATTTTTATTTCTGTCCTGAGGGTGAGGTCAGACTGTCCAGAGGTTAGACTACCCGGAGCTTGTTAAGACACATTTTGCTTGATTTTTCCGTAGAGATTTCACTATAATTCCTTAGACTCTGAACTTCTTAGCTGATCATAGCTATTGGAGTGAAGGACTTCGAGAATCTCAAAGAAAAGGAATTTTGAGAAACCGGTTCTTGTGAGGCTGCTATTCAATCCCGCTAGTCGCCATATTCATCCTACAAAACTGAAAAACAATTTCAGTATCTTTAAATCAGTGAATCACTAAATGAATGTCAAGAAATTTTGCTTGTGTTTTCCCAGTAAAACTGAAGTAACAAGTGAAATAAAACATTATAATACAAATGGATTAACAAAAGAACCTTATCATTGTGAAGAGAAATCAGAAGGGCATTGCATGCGAGAGGAGCATCAAAGGTAGTCCAATTGGTGGTTAAGCCTTACAACAACATCATACCAGAAAAATAGAAAACCATGGCGTGGAGGCAATACACAGGTCAAACTCGGAGGCGATGGCCATCAGCGTGCCCTCGGCGGCGAGATTGGTGAGGACGGCCGGCGACCATCCAAAAGCACAGCACATGCAGATCGAGCCTACTGCGGAGGTGTGCAACGCACGTTTGCATGCTGTCCAGAAATGATGGGATGAACAACGACGATGTTGGACGTGCGGGCGGAGTAGCCGAATTGAGACATGCACACTTTAACCTCTGAGAGGACAAAATGAGAGAGGATTAGAGATTAAGTGCAAATAGGAGGAGAAGAAAGAACGCAGAAAACAGCAAAAGGAAACAACTGGAAGGCTTTCTCATAGACCACGCAATTAGCACCGTTCAATTCAGGTGTGATGGATGGTTTTTAGCTGAAATTGCACTGTCACAACTATTAATTTTTGACTAAGACCATCAAGTAAAGGAAAATAAAGAAAAAAGAAAAAAACATATTACATCTTTGTAACCACGCCCGGCGAAGCCCCGAAACCAACAGGCCCTTGCGTACAAGCAGGGTTAAACATTTTGGCGAAATTTCGGCTGAAATGCCGAAATTTCGTCCATCTCAGTGGGTGACAAAAGGCAAATCATTGGGCCAAACTTTGGCCGAATTTATCTCCATTTGAAATTTGTGTAAAATGTTAGAAACAAACTCACGCCTACACAAGGAAGAGGAACACAAAGAGCTTTGCGGCACAACACACATCAACAGTGCCTTTTTCTCTTTGTTTCTCTTGCTCAAACTGAGTACATGAACTGGTATTTAAAACACACGCACACATGCTAGCTAGCCTCCCTCGCAGTTCTGAGACGTGCTCAACTAGCCGCAGGAACCGGACAAGAAGCTAGCTAATCCCTACACTAATGCATCTACATGCAAGCATCCTGATACCAACTAACACACGTCCATCCATTTTACTCAGTCCATCACCAAACCATGCATCCATGTAGAGCTACACTAGACCGTTTTTTTCCTCCAGGACGTGCGCCACGACTCGGCGCCACAAACTAATGCTTTGGCTAGTTCTAGTAACCCATACGTGCACGCATCTCCTGGCTACCGATCAATTCACTACGCACTATCGATCTGGCCGCTTTGCCATGCTACACGCTTCAACAAACTTGAACTAAGCCTACTACTCTGACTCGGTACCATGCAATTGAATTAGACATGAAAGATACTAGGAAACAAGATTAACCTAACAATCACCCCCTTAATCTTGTTGTCATTATTGGAACACCTATTCATCGGGCTTCAAAGTAGCGTCGGCTCATCGTCGGTGTCTACCATGGCAAGAAGAGCCTTTCCCTTTGGATCAGCACATTTCTTTTCCCAAGAGTAATGCCCATACTCTTGGCGGTTGTAGCAGCGCACCTTGCCCTTGTCGAAAGTGTCCTTCTTCTTCTTACTCTTTATGCGTTCCTTCCACTGCTCCTCTGTGAGCAGCAGTTTCATTGTTATCAATTTCACACCTCTCTTCCACGGATTTGAGATGACCGGTGAGCTCCTCAATGGACAACGTCTTCAAATCGATCAGCTGCTCGATGGAGATGGCCACCTGGGTGTACTTGGAGGGAACCACACAAAGAAACTTCTTGACCACTATCTCCTCTTCCATTATGCCACCCAAGGTATGAATGTTGTTGACGAGGCCTGTCAGCCGCATGGAGAAGTCATCCACGGACTCGCCTTCCTTCATGCGGATCAACTCGAACTCCTTGCGTAGGGATTGCGCCTTTGCCTTGCGCACGCGCTCAACGCCCATGCACATCGTGTGCATAGTCTCCCATGCCTCCTTCGCGGACTCCTTCGTCACTAACGCCGCCAGCATCTCTGGCGGCACCGCTTGGAGGATGGCTGACAACGCCATCCTATCGATCTGGTACTCCGTGCCGCTGGGATCGACAGCATTCCAAACGCCTTGAGCCTGCATGTTAACCTTCATCAAGAGTGACCACTCGAAGTAGTTGCTGCTCGTGAGCACGGGGTAACGCACAATCACCCCCGCCTCGCTCACGTGCTGCACCACCATCTCGTAGCTACCACTATTGCCGTCGACGCCGTCGCCGCGAATCCCGGCAGGTGGTGGTGATCTCGATCCCTCACTTTGAGACATCGCCACAAGATCAATACAACACGGCTCTAATACCAAAAGTTAGAAACAAACTCACGCCTACACAAGGAAGAGGAACACACAGAGCCTTGCGGCACAACACATAGCAACCGTGCCTTTTTCTCTTTGTTTCTCTTGCTCAAACTGAGTAAATGAACTGGTATTTAAAACACACACACACATGCTAGCTAGTCTCCCTCGCAGTTCTGAGACGTGCTCAACTAGCCGCAGGAACCGGACAAGAAGCTAGCTAATCCCTACACTAATGCTTCTACATGCAAGCATCCTGATACCAACTAACACACGTCCATCCATTTTACTCGGTCTATCACCAAACCATGCATCCATGCAGAGCTACACTAGACCCTTTTTTCTCCAGGACGTGCGCCACGACTTGGCGCCACAAACTCATGCTTTGTCTAGTTCTAGTAACCCATACGTGCACTCATCTTCTGGCTGCTGATCAATTCACTACGCACTATCGATCTGGCCGCTTTGCCATGCTACATGCTTCAACAAACTTGAACTAAGCCTACTACTCTGACTCGGCAACATGCCATGCAATTGAATTAGACATGAAAAACACTAGGACAACAAGATTAATCTAACATAAAATTTGTCTAAATTTTGGTTAAATTTTGTCAAAATTCAAATGATTTTGAATGGTTCATCCGAAATTTGGGCTCCGATTTTTTTTGTAATCCGAATTAATTTTCCCTGCGTGCAAGTGGCGCGACCGGATTGGTCTAAGTCGCAAGGAGCCTCCTACGAGCGGCGATTTCTTCCCCCGATAAGAATTACTAGATATATGGCCGCGCGCTACTTGGCGCCGCTCTGAGAAGTATTGGATATAGCACGAGCGGGCAGGATTGGGTGTAGCAAGTGCCTGTATACGTGTATCATGGTCTATGTGTAGAGGGAATTGGTGGGCTATGGTGTGCGCAGCGTGGATCAAATCTTTTAGGAATACGTGGGCCTTACTGTGTAGCATGGGACGTGCAGATGGTGTGTACGATGCTTATCTCCAGAAGCCGGCGTGTTATGAAGTGCGAAGGCTAAATGTTGAGGGGATATTTTGGTATGATGGACACAACAAGCTTCGGTGGCGGAGGATCTGCGTCGAGGCGGCCGGCGCAGGTTGGGTTGCCGATGGGGGAAGGGGAGGCCGGTTTGTTTTTCTCAGTTATCGTAGCATGAGCTATTTCTCTGTATCGAGGTCGATTGTAAGATCTATATTGTCTACGGTGGCCCGTGGTGTGATTCCATGGGGAGTTTGATCTCTCGATTGGTACCGCTGTTAGTTTTTTAGCTTTGAGTGAGGATGGGTAAACGCAATAGATCGTAATAAGAGTGTAGATATGGTGTGCGTAGAATGAACGGAATACGGTGTTGCTGTTAGATATAATGGAGGTATGCCTACGATGGTTCTACGTGGGGCAGGAAATTCTGCAGAGTTGTATCCGTGCTGTCGCAGGGCATAGGGAAACGGTTTGTAGTGTGGAGAACGGGTAAAGCTATGAACGTAAAGGTACGCTGTTTCTGTTTCAGAACTGATTTTGGCGTACGTCGATCGAGTGAGTTCTTGGATAGGCTATATCAGTGTTTCTGTATTCATGTACGTTGGCCTACGATGTTCAAGTGAGTCTTCGGGTAGACCATATTAGCGTTTTTATATTTGTGTCTAGGCTTTTTTTTTTTAGGAAACTAAGGAAGATCTGGATTAGTATTATGGTATATAAGCTGTTGAAGTGTATATATTCAGTTGCTGTGCGTAACATCCGTGTATCTGGAATGCGGCTGGAGGCAAGGTAATTCGTATCTCTCGTAAGCTGGTCCTCTGTGAAATCGTGAAGAAGTTGGGTGGCTCAGTGCCAAGATATGAATGCCGTGGTGCTATTGGTGTGTCCGTGGGTATACTGGGAGAGACGAGGTCTCAGTTCTTTGATCGGTTTTCCTGGTCAGAGGCCTAGTGTCTATGCTAATGGGTATGCTGCTATCGAAAAGCCTGATGAGGAAAGCGCTGCTTGGTTGATGATCGTTAAGTTGAAGAAGCTTGGCGATTTTGAGGTTAACGACGTTAATTGGGCTGGTAAAGCAAAGGGCGAGGATCGAACTGTGTATCTGAAGCGGAAAATTGCCGATATGGCTTCTGAGAACAGCGTGTTACTTAGAAGGTCAAATAATGCCCTGAATGGGTGGTCAGAGACACTAAATAGCATGGTGGCTATCGAAGAGGCCTGTGAAGATATTTGCTGTGCTGGTTTGGTAAACCTTGATGGTGATCACGTTGGGCCGTCTGAGGCGTCTGTGATGTGTGATGTTCAGTGTCTACGACAGTGTGGACCGAGGAGAATATTAACGAATCGACCGCTGGTCTATCTAAAGTTGTAGGCGAGTGATACAACAGTATGGATGTAATGTAGTTTCTTATTTTGTAATCACAGATATATAGGAAGTCTGCTATGTCTTAGGTTCTGCAGTTCTATATGTGAGTTTTCTGTACATATTGTCGCCTGCTATGTTTGGTGTATGGGGTCTGTAGTTACATCGGACATCGGTGTACTGTATAAAGTAGGTTTTGCTATATGTATAAATGGGTTCGCTTCTATGTGTGCTGGCATAGCTGGCTCGGTATGCCGTGTGGTTTGCCAAGATCACCTGTCTAGGCGATATCCGTTTCTCTGGTAACCGGGTAGGCATGATGTTATTCTTTGTAAATGGTGTATGAAAATTTTGAAATATGTTGGGTGATCTAGCGTAAGGCCGAAGGCTGGCAAGCAGGGCTAATAGACAGGCATTTTCTCTGCTTTGATGAAGGCATGTATCATGCACAGATTCTGTTCCTGCTGAAGAGAGGAGGTGAAAGAAGCGTCTGTTACGCGCTGAACCGGTTTGGTGTGGGCGAATTGCAATTTGCTGGTACAGCGTAGGCGCCGAAGATACGTATGCAAGGAGGGAAACAAACGAGATACGATTACGATTCGTACCGGTGATCCAAAGAAACCGACACAAGTCATAGGAATGATGGTCACATCAGGATATGATAAAATAGCATGCGTCGATAGCCTAAGTAAGCAGCCGGAAACCGCACAGATACGTACACCAGCGGAACAACGCATAGAAACTCAGTTAGCCAGTGGTGTTATTTCAATTGTTGAGTAAATGTACAGACTGCTGGGAAACATATATATTTGAAGTGGCAAACACAGATAACTGCCGAACGAAGTACAGCGTATATCGACGTTGAACACTCTAGGCTGCCATATTACACAGTGATAAGTCTGTACAGAGGATAAGCAGGTTGAGCAAAACATGCTGGGCATAGAAAAATATGTCGGGCAGTCGGTACCGGTAAGCGACCGGTTACCGAAAAAACCACTGAAAAACTGGCTAAATTTTGCCAAACCAAAATTTGAACTAGGCCGTTTTGGGGTGAATACATAAACAATATCGTGCATAATAAGGTTTTACAGCATATAGCCAACCGACCAAGTAAATACCAGAGTCAGAGTAAATTACAGTGAAAAGTAAATAAATAAGTAGAAGCATCCAATGGTATGCCACTGATGAGGAGATAAGGGTCCCGATCTTCCGGTAGGATGATAACTTCAATTTGGAGGAGAACAATTTTGACGATGTAGGCTTCTAACTGGCCACGACCAGAACACCAAGAAATCGCTAAACCACACTCCAAGTCATTATCAACCGTGTCAAGAACGCGGTTGACCTGACCACGAAGGTTTATTCCTGCATGCAACCGAAGAACACGCAAGAACAAGATAACAAGCAATCTAAAATTGCAAATATTTATATTAAGTTCAAAAGGTGGGATTCCGTATAGGTTCTTTATGGTTGGTCTAGTCGACACAAGCGAAAAATAAGAGTTTTCACAATTGAAAAACTAAGCAAACGAAATCTAAGAAAACTAGAAGGGTGCAGCCTCCTTAAATAAGGGTGGGAAAGCCACACAAAATTGTTCACGTGAACAGTAACCCGTGAACAGTACGGGCCTAGGATGGGGGCATCTCCCCTTTGGGCCCAAGCATTACAAGGTCTAATTTGACCCAAACAGGTGACACAATACCTTCTTTGAGTGATTGCGGTAAGCACAGAAGGAATTTGGAGATGCGGCTAGATCCATTGGAAAGAGAACAAGAAAAGCTTTCCATGGAGTACCCGTGGACCTCAAACGGACTCCGTATGTGAAAGTTATGCACATTTGAAGTTGGGTCGTCAAGCTGAATCCGAACTGATCTGGAGGCCGAATTGGATTCCAAAACGTGTCCAAGTTGAACTCTTGCTTGAATTGGTGCAAAAATGATGTGGTGCTACAAAATTATATATTTTCATCATTAGGTAGCATCATATTCTCGTTTAAAATATGTTGAAACTGAAGAAACGAATTCACTTTTAGTTCAATCTTGATATTGGACGCTATAGTCTTATGTATTGGTGGCATGGTCACATCATCCTCCCCTTCTTGATAGAAAACCGTCCTCGGTTTTAACATATGTGTAGCCTCATGTATTGCATGATCTTGATCATAAATCTCGGTACATAATAACAAACGCAACAAACCCTCATTATGTAATATCATAAGTTCTTTATCGAACAAAGTAAAATCTGTTTGAAACGAACTCACCTGATAATTTAAGTGATGCGTAGGAGATCTTGTAATTGCAACAACATGCGTAGCAAATATGGTTGTATCTGTAGGGTACATGTTCTCATCATCCTCCCATTCTTGCAAACAAAGCCGTCCTCGGCTTTTGATAAGCTGAAAGTATGGTAACAAAGAAACAAAGGTGTATGCATGGTATATGTATATGTCATCTGTTTTAACAATTCTTCATTGTTGCACAATTAATGTTATAAAATAGCAGCGATCATAGAAGCTCATCGTATCATTAACCCAATAGTAGTCATATATGTCAATGATCAAATCAAAATTTCTCACATAGAAATTATTGCAACTAGTTTTGAAATTTAAGTGAAGCATTTATACAATTCAAATCTCTGAAGTTGTAAACTTGCAGTGGTGGTACATATGGGCAAAATCACAACTTTTGGAATCAAGCAAAGTTCATCCATATAATCATATCTCAATCGAACAATAGCAAATTCATCTAGCAAGAGTGAAGAGATTTGTATGTTCTACCATAATTCATCATCTTTATTTAGATTTTCCATACTAGATGGTGCAAAAAAAGATGAACACATAGGTATTGAATGAGTACTAAATTTTACTTCCCTCTCACATTGAACATGATTAAGCATACAAGAATTGTTGTCCCAAATAGCAAGTTTCAATTCATTCATGTGATCGCAAGTTATGCATATTCGATATACAAGAAATTGATTTTTTACACCATAATCTCCAATCAAATTAAACTTATACCCAAGGGTGTAGGCACTAAACAAGAATTTCGAACATGCAAGTTCAAAAACTTTCTTCATAGCATGTGACAATTTCATTGGTAGATCCAACATGATGTAACACAATGAATTAGCAGGAGAAATTCTAGTCAAAATTTCTTTATGTGTTATTAATTCAACATGTGCAAAATTATGAGAATTTAGATCATCACATGGTTCATTTAAGTCAACACAAGGAATATCAAAAGATTGCACTACAGCAGGTATATACTCATAAGATTGCTCTATGTCTTGTTGTACCACCAAATCAGTACCTTTGTCATTATCGTTTACCACTAAGTTTTTCTCTAAGTTTTGCTCTAAAATAGCATGAACAGTGGATAATTGTAGTCCCTCATAAGCATACTCACCGTGAGCGATGATAGCACCATGTTCTTTACTTTTTTTGGCTCTCCTCAGATGATGTAAGTGCATCCATCTCCTTATCTTCATTCTCAACTAATGGGGTCAGTGGTTCAATCAGCTCGTGCTCCTCTTTGGCATGGTTCTCAACTACCTGCAAGTTATTAGTCACAGAAAAAGGCACAAACACAGGTTTGTTCTCATGTTTCTTATCATCAAGCACTCTCAATTTTTCCTTAATATGACTTTCAAACTTACAAGCAAGTATAAACAAATGAGGGAGAGAATTATATTCTTCGTGAATAAGAAGGTTCTGAATTTCTTTATTAAGCCCACGTAAGAATCTATTCTCTGTAGCTTCGGCATGTTCCTCTAAGCCACAACGTAATAAATGTGTTTTGAATTCATGATAATATTCCCTTACAGTTCTACTTCGTTATTTTAAACGTTGCAATCTAGCTAGCAAATAGTCAGCATGGTTTTTATGAACAAATTCATCTCTCATAAGTTTTTTTTAATGCATTCCAAGTTTGAGGCACTCTACCATGCCTACCGAAATACTTCCACCAAAATCTTGCATCATCAATAAAAATACTAGCGCAACTCTAATCTTTTGCATATCAGATAAATCATAATATTCAAATTCTTTGTCTAAAGCTATCTCCCAGTCAATATAAGCATCAGGGTCAAATTTACCAGAAAAGGATGGCAAAGTGATTTTAGTTTTACTGGATATACTATCATGATCATATACCTCCCATGGTGAAGAAGCTTGTCTCAAGCGTGCATCTTGGGCAGCAAATGTAGCACCAGTGTCGCGATTTTGTCTCTCATTATTATCTCCCTCCTCATGATTTTGGCCCGCATCATGGTTATACTCGCATCTATTGTTTGGTGACCAATTCACCATTCTTTCAAAGCGTGCAGTGAGTGCTGCAATACTCTCATTGATGGAGCGCTGCAATGTATCTGTCGTAGCTTGAAGCTTCCTATCAATGTTCTCATTAATGGTAGCGTGTTGTTCATCCAAGAGCGTCATGAGATCTCCTTTTACAACACACTCTTGCTCATCAGACAACTCACATGCCATGGTTAATAGAAGCAAAAGACAATACAAATGTATTATCCCTATCAACTACTAGGTGGTGGAGCTTAACAAGTCACATATCTCTCAAACTTTTATCAAGCTCTTACAAGTTCTTACTAATGCAAACAAGTGGTGCAACCGGTGGTTGGTTTGTGATAACTTGACTCAAGAGATATGTATAGCGATTGCAAGGGACGGTTCGACGTGATTTGCTCGGTTAGTATAAGATATAGTTTGGAAGGCTCGATATGTAGCAATGGAGAACAATCAGTTAATTTCAGAAATTGCATAAAGTTGAATTATAGTTCATATCTAGCACTTAGCCTATGTTGCTGATCAAACAAGAATAGATGAAGGCTAAACAAGTGTATAACAAAGTATATGAATGGTAGACAGAAGAAAATTCAATAGGATGCAATTTGGAGTGAAAAGCACAAGTATTAACCCAAATATGAAAACTGAATATTTTTGTCCATTAGACAGCACGTCGGTTTTTTGGCCGTAACTTTTTGTCAGATGCCTCTTTTTCACTGATTCTTTTTTCTCTATTTTCTGACGGCCATTTCTACAGATTTTCTTTTGGGGCCAACTTCCGAAACCTGACACAAAAATTCAAACAAAAATCACAACTGCTGACTGTTGCAGATTCAAAACAAATAATTGGGTCATCTTTCACCGCATATATCTCTTAACTTCCTTGCTGGAATGTTGTGAAATTTTATAGATAGATGTATAATGAAATTTCAAATCTAATGGCGGTAGTCTCACTCAAAAATAATCTCGGAATCAAAAGTTATGGCATTTTTGGTGGCGGCTGCAGAGAAAGGAAAAAATCAGCCGAATTGGAATTAGGGTTTGGGGTGGGAAATTTTTCTTTTGTTTGGATTTTTAATGGAACAAAGATATTACCAGCAACTAGACTATGCTAAGATGGACACAAATTCAATTTACCAAACCAAAACTAACAGATTGAAAGGCACAATGGGGTTTAGACAGCGGAAATTAACTCTTTTTGTGGGGCAATTTTTTCTGGACTATAGGAAATAAAAACCAATATACTAACTAGGGATACAAGAAATTCCTACCAGTCAACTGAAGCTCTGATACCACCTGATGAGGCGATAGGGGTCCCAATCTTTCGATGAGAAGGATAATTTCGATTGGCGATGATCAACTCTCATGATCCAGGCTACGAACGCATCACATACGAACCAAGCAATCACTGAACTAATCACCAAGTCCTTATCAACCATACCAAGAACGCGGTTGACCTGACCACGAAGGTCTATTCCTGCATGCAACCGAAGAACATGCAAGAACAAGATAACAAGCAATCTGAAATTGCAAATATTTATATTAAGTTCAAAAGGTAGGATTCCATAGAGGTTCTTTACGGTTGGTTTAGTCGACACAAGCGAAAGACAAGAGTTTTCACAATGAAAAAAAATAAGCAAACGAAATCCAAGAAAACTAGAAGGGTGCAGCCTCCTTAAATAGGGGTGAGAAAGCCACACAAAACTAAAGAAAAAGGGGTGGTACTATTCACATTACTGTTTATGTGAACAGTAACCCATGAACAGTACGGGCCTAGGATGGGAGCACCTCCCCTTTGGGCTGAAGCATTACAAGGCCCAATTTGACCCAAACAGGTGATGCAGCATCTTCTTTGAGTGATTGTGGTAAGCACAAGAGAAATTTGGAGATGAGACCAGATCCTTTAGAAAGAGGACGAGAAAAGCTTTCCATGGAGTACTCGTGGACCTCAAACGGACTCCGTATGTGAAAGTTATGCACATTTGAAGTTGGGTCGTCAAGCTGAATCCGAACTGATCTGGAGGCCGAATTGGATTCCAAAACGTGTCCATATTCTCATTAGGAAGCATCATATTCTCATTTAAAATATGTATTTTCATCATTAGGTAGCATCATATTCTCATTTAAAATATGTTGAAACTGAAGAAACGAATTCACCTTTAGTTCAATCTTGATATTGGACACTATGGTCGTATGTGTTGGTGGTATGGTCACATCAACCACCATAGCCCACAGACAACCGACTGGGGGATTAGGCCTAAGAAAAACCTATCGTCGAACTCCCCAATGTTTGGGGCAAAGTACGCGTCGTCTAGCACATATCCTTGTTCGTTCTCTGATCAACAATAATTTAAGCAAGGTTGAGTACATTGTATACTCAGCAAGACTTGTAGTGTACCGCAAATTTATACATATATGTAAGGCTATTAAAGAATGAGGCTCTATTCTAAGTTATTTTTAGCATGAAACAAATTTTGTTTGCAATATCAATAAGTAGTAATTTGCAACGGAATTTGTAAAGAGAATTTGACATGTAATGAAATAATATTTATATAACTTCCATAATAGTAGATCAAATCTATTCACAGCCCTCCTCGCCTGTGAACATCATACAATTCCCACCCATGGGCGTGACACACAATTAGACGTTCATGTCATCCCATATGTTTAGTAAAACAGTTTTGAAAAGGAAAATTATACCCATTATGGCTACATCCAAGCTTGCTTATGACCACAAGCACGGCTATTTAAATAGTTTTTAACACTCTGCAGAGGTTGTACAACTTTACGCATATGAGATAATCAATTATACTATCGGCAACTTTACGCTTCCTTTATTGTGTGACGAAAGTGATTATCATATAGCTTTTAAACCATTTAGTCCTAACCTTGCACCAGCCCAATGAACATTTAACATCTCTTAGATCCATCCCCTAAGAGAGCATTTGAATCCTCGCTTAGGTTCATCCCCTAAGCAAAGACCCTCACTTAGGTCCGTCCCCTAAGCAAAGACCCTCACTTAGATCTGTCCCCTAAGTGAGTATTCACCATTGTATTAGCAATCTTTGGTCGTAACACCTTGGTGAAGAGAGCCCCTACGAGCAGACCTTCACGCAGAATGCCCTCACTACATCTGCGCCTACCACAATACAAGGCTAGACTCAAACAACTTAATCAGCTAAAGCTAGAGCCTATATAGCACATGTGGTTGTACGGTGTGACTTAGATGTGTGGTAAATCTCCCCCTATATACATGCGAGGTTTTTCATTTTTGTTTTATATCAAACTAACAGATGTTCCTCCTTTGGTCCAACATTTTGAAACCACCAAGTCCACATGAAAATTTGTTCGAAAGCTCAAACTTAACAGAAACTAGTGCGTGGCTAAGCATCTAAAACATGTACTCAATGTAATGTACCCAATTTGACATTAGCTACGTCTAATCATGTCCTAAGGGTTACAACATGTGGGGATATCAACTCTGCAACGGAGGTTCAATGCATACGAGTGGTTGTAATTACCAATACCCACAATATAGCCATTTTAGTAAAACATACATGCACGCATAATAGATTTTACAAATAATATACAATAATTGAAATATTGATATCAACATGGTCAAATGGGGTACTTGCCTTGCTTAAATTATTGTGGTCTTGATTTTACTCAAAACCTTCTCGGTCAATGATCTTGAAGCTATTAGTCTTTGTCTTTGTCTCAACCCAGCTCGAGTTGGTGCTCCCTCGGGACTTCGACTTTTAATTAAGTGATAAGTGATTGAAAGACCAAATAAATCCAAAAGACTACAAAAGATCCAAATAAATCTAAAGAGAACTTCATTAAATTTTATTATGATTGAGTTTAGTGATGTGAGGGAAGGTTTAGAGGGTGAGGGATGTTTGACATAGTCGAATGGAGTTTGAGTAAATGAGGGGATGGCGAGAAAGTTTTGCTGGGAAGGAAAACAAGGACGGATCAAAGGTGAAAGGATATTCATAGGAATATTCCACTTCTTATCTCAAATAGGGCTAGGAATAGCGAATTGTAGAGTACCTCGGCTTGGTTTGAATTGTCTTTTCTCGGCTGGTATAGTACTCTTTACTACTGCCAACATTCTTCAGTCGCTATGGTATTCTTCTGACTTTTAACATTCCTTGGCCGCTACTCAATTCCATCTATGACTACTGCAGCCTATGACCGCTGTAGCTAACAACTTATGACCATTGTAGCTTACAACATTACAACCATTGTGGCTATCGACCTTATGAGTATGACTTACGATCACGGCTCCTCGACCACGGTGACTCGCTGCTACTCCGGTCATACCGCTCACACAGAGCCAGTACTACCAGTCCTTGACCTCGCAGGTCTTACGAGCACCAACCTGGTACTATAGCTTATGACTACCGACTACGACTACCGACTAGATTCTGTAGCTTATGACTACTGACTAGGTTCTGTAGCTTACGACTACCGACTAGGTTCTGTAGGTTTACGACGTTACGACCACTATAGCTACCGACCACTAGAGCTTACGACAACTATAGCTACCAATCACTAGAGTTTATGACTACTATAGCTGCCTACCACTGGAGCTTATGACCACTATAGCTACCGACCACTGGAGCTTACAACCTCATGACTTCTGACTTCTAATTGCTTCCAACTTTCGACTACTTTAGCACTCTTTTCAACTTTGACTATCATTAGCGGTCGAAAGTTACAACTACGGTTAGTGGTCGAATGTTATGACTAGATTATGACTATTGCAGTAGAAGATTATGACTATGCAAGGGGTCAGAGATCTCGACTTTGGCAGCAGTCGAAGGTCGTGACTTTGGTAGCGGTCAAAGGTTTTGACAATGGCTGTGGTCGAAGAGTTCAACACCAGCAGCAGTTGAAGATTTTGACAATGGCAGTGGTCGAAGATTTTGACACCGGTAGCGGCAATGGTCGAAGATTTCAACACCAGCAGCGGTTGAAGATTTCAACAATGGCTGCATCACAATGGCAGTGGTCAAAAATGTTGACACCGGTAGTTGTCGAAGACTTTCACAACGGAAGTGGTCAAAGATTTTGACAACGGCTACTATCGAAGATTTTGAACGGTGCCATATTTTGACTTCGACTGCTATGGTTCCCTTCTCAACTTCAACTACTACGGTTTCTTTTTGAGCTCAACTACTTTAGTTCTTTTATTCACTCTGACCACTACGGTATTCCTATCTATCAAGAGAGCCATGGCTCGTCGTCGATGAGGGACTCCTTGTGGACGGGGCATGAGCTAAAATGGAGTTAGGACCTCGGCCCGCATGCCTAAGTGAAAAATTGTGGCCCAACTTGGAGGGTAGGGCAGTTGGCGGTGTGATCCTACGGTGGTGGAGATAGGGGAAGCCACTATAGGGCTATGAGCTACTAGGGCCCGATTCAGTGCTAGGGAAGCTTCCATGGTGGAGGAACAACTCACCGAAGGCAATGACAACACTCGGGAAGGAGCAGTGGAGGCTGGGGTTGGAGACTCTACTGACGGCAAAGAGGAGGTTCTCGGCAACAGCGTAATCCGACAAAGGAGAAGCTACAAATAAAGGAGATGCGCATGAGCTTGCTTGCATGCATGCGAAGGTATGGGTGGAAGGAATTGAGGTACTAATCATTGGAGAGAGGAAGGGTAAGGCGATGTCCTGGTCGAAGATGAAGAAGAAGGCCTAGCTCGAGTGATCCACTGCATGAAGGCTAAACAAATGAGTAGGGTGCTTAAGAAAGAGGTAAGGTGTGTGGTGTGAGAATTTGGGAAGGAGAGAAGCTCACTAGAGTTGCTAGAACATGGTGGCATGTGTCACCAGCGTTGCAGACGACTTTGGTTTCTCAGTGCTTCGGTGAGCGAGAAGTGCTCAAGAAACACGTGGGCGAGCTAAAGAGCAAAAGTACAGATGGGGGATTTATAGGTATAGACAGCTGAGGCAGAGTGCAGGTTCTTGAGAGCATGACAGAATGATATGCTCAAATTCTTGCTGTGGAATGCGAGGTGCAGAAGATGACAAGGGGGAAGAGATGTGTCATATTAAGGTGACGGGTAGGCGAGGGTTGGCAACAGCAGAGAGGAATTGTGGGTGCGGCATCAGAAACTAGTGGCAACACAAGCCATGACCACGACGGAGTTAGCACAATCGTGTGGGGTGGAAGACGAACTCTACAAGTGGGCCTGGCGTGTCAACGAGCACAGAGAAGTAGCTTGACGGGATTCGCGTGGCTGGCACAGCATGGGCGTAGGGTATGGGTGCAGGCTATTGTAGATAATTATGTTGCTTGGATTCTATTTGAGTCATGGTTAGCTTCAGTGGAAACGCTTGTTTCCGTGTGTGTGCGCTTTGGCTCTACGTGACGCATGCTTTCGAGCACTGTTGGCTCAAGGAGCATGCATCACAAGGCGTTTGTGTGCGAGCGAGCACGACGCACCTCCTTAAACTAATGTCAAAGAGAACAACATGGTCGATAGAATGTGGTCGATAGAATATGGTCAACACAACGTGGTCGACACAATGTCGCCATTACAACATGGTCGACATAACGTGGTCGAAACCAGCGTGGTCAAAACCAGTGTGGTCAAAGACCTGGTGGGCCTTGTCACGGTGCGTCCGTGCATTTTGATGAACATGGATTAAGGTTTTGTTGTTTAGCCATTTATGGATGTGCATGCAAAGCCGCAAGTTGATGATCGGCCGATCAAATCTCTCGAGTTAGTGCAAATTGATCGATGCTCTCAAGTAAGTGCAAACCGATTGAAGATCAAAGTGCGAAGCAACCGACTTAACTGTCATGGTGCAAAGCTAGGAAAATGCTAGGATGAACGGAGAAAAGGTGTGGCATGATGCATTGTGCATGGGCCAGCTGGGTGGCGCGGCAGAGCAGGGCACGACCGGTGGAATTCATGATGGAGACATGATGAGGCAGGAGCATAGAGCATTGGCTATCAGCAAAGAGGAGAAACGATGGACATGGTATCAAAACGATGAGCATGGCATCAAAAACCAGTGGCATGTGCTCATGGTTTCTCAGGTTGCTGGTTGGAGGTGGAAGAAAGATATTGCAAATGGGCCACATTCGGCAGTGAGAGAGAGAAAGGGTGAGCTGAGTTGAGAGGTTTGGGCAATTGCTGGACACATCAGATGAGCTTGAAAGATTATGAAAATCTTTTGTGAATGCTCCTAACATAGAGTTGGACACATCATATGATCTTGAAAGATTATGAAAATCTAAGATGACGTCTTGTTGAATTTAAATATACTTATTTGATTTAGATAATTTCAGAACTTGCTTCAATATTTAATTTTTAGTACCAAGATTATACTCGTGGGCTTTTAGGATGGTTTCCACCATAAGCTTTCTCACACTAAGTTTTTATCCTCTTTTTAGTATGATATTTGAGTTTTAATTTGAATTGCATTCTAAGCACTTTTGTTTTCGAAGTTCAAACTTTTCAAAGAAGCTCCAATAAAGAGCCAAGGAAACAAAATGCACTCAAAAAGTTTAAATTTTTTTTCTCATTTTTGCATGCCCTAGAATTTGGGATGTTACACTCATGCTCTTACAATCGTAGCCTTAGATTGTAGTTGACATATATGAGCTTATCCAGTTTCTTGTGCCCAAGACGATTCCTCATTTGGGTATTGAGAGACCATGTGGTGGTCACCCCGTGTGTGTGATGAGTAATTGACAGTGGTTTAGGAGAGTCGAGTTTGGTTTGTGTGGTCGGACCATGTCGTTGCGTGGTGCAATGGGTTTGGTCGGACTTGGTCAAACCTAGTCAAAGTGGTTAGAATGCAGATTATGTTGATTTGACAGGTTTGGGCTATTTCTTGCATAATGAGGTTCATTGATGCTTTTATGCTTTCATGTATCGAGCGGTGCTATTTGATGTATTTCTTGTTTGTGTTGACTGCAGGATGTCGAAGCGGAGTCGTGGCGAGACACGAGGTGACCGGACTAGACACAGGCGGTGTCGAGGTCAGAACGGTCGGATGTGTCGAAGACGGCAGAGATTCGATGTGGTTGCGAGTCGTGGACGACAAGGAGCGCGGAAGCTTCCCGCAAGGTGCAGGAGGGGCGAATTGGGAATTTCGCGAGGCTGCACAGGCGAGAGACGGTTCCGTTCGGATTTAGCCGGCGTAACGGGTTGGAGACCCGTTAGCAAAGGGCTATAAATAGAGGTGAGGGGCTGCATGCCTCCACATGGCTTTGGGAGAGAGTTAGGGTTTGTGTTGGTGAAAAGAGGCTTTGGAGGTGGTTTTGCTTTGAGCTTTAGTTGGTAGAAGGCAGCAGGGTATTGTCTCCTTCGTTCATTCCCCCTTCTCAAGCAGTAGGGTGTGTCCCCTTGAGTTCTTGAGCTTGTGAGAGGGTGAGGAGAGGGATTGAGTGGTGAATCCATGTAATCAAACCTTGTTCTAATGTCCATGCGTATGGGGACGTAGTTCTCTGTAATCTTTGTGATTTGGAATGAATGGAAATCAGAAGTTTTCTCCCGTGCCCTGTGTTCTTCGATGCTTCTCTGGGTTGATTTTTGAGTTTCTCGTTTTTGGGTTGATTCTTTCTAAGGAGTGGCAAAATGGGTTGCTCTAGGTTGGGATGATGCCCTAAGATCATTTGATCGAACTCTCCCAAGAGCAAAGTGTTTGAATCAAGGATTTGCATTTTTCCAGTTCTCTGTTCTTCAGTTCGTTTCTAGGGTTTTGGTGTTTTTCGCGTTTCCCTTGCTGAGATGGCTTGAAACTTAGTTTCTAGAGTCTAGAGGTTATCTATTAGCTATCCTCAAAGTTTCATGGCCAAAGGATAAAAGGTTGGGGAGTAATTCGGATTTTGGCTCAAGACCTGGGAAATTTCAGATTTTTCTCATAATCTGAAATTGTTGCCCTTGAGAGTGATTTCTTTGTCTCCTTAGCCCTCCTTGCTATTTGGAATATAGTTGTGGTGCTAAGGGACAAAAAGAATGGAAGAAAACCATCAATTCCTCAGTTCTTTGAAGATCTGAACTTTTTCCAAAAATTCAGTTTTCTGAATTTGCTCTCGGGTAGCCTGGGGACAGGGGAGCGGTTAGACCGGGGCATTGCTGGCGGTCAGACCGGCTATTACCCAGCGTTCAGACCGGCTTTTACCCAACGGTCAGACCGGCCAGCAGGGCCTTTTGCTGCAGCTCTTTGTTTTTGGTGGTTTTTCAGTGTGGTTTCTCCTCTGTGTTTTCTCTGTAAGTGTTTCCAGTAGAGTTCTTGATTCCTATTCTTCTTAGCATTGATTGCTATTGGAGAAAGCCCAAGGCGTGTACTTGTGGGGAACGATTTTAAGAGTCGACATTCACCCCCCTCTGTCGCCATTTCGGTCCAACAATTGGTATCAGAGCTGGTTAGCTCTTTTCAATAGATCTTAACCGGTCTTAAGAACCATGGCGATGGACAAGTACTCGACCAAGCCTCCGATCTTTGATGGCATCGATTATCCATTTTGGAAAAGCCGGATGGAGACCTACATCCAAGCTCAAGGATATGCCATCTGGCGGAAGGTGAAGGTGCGATATGTTGTTCCTGCCGATGAGAACATCAATGCCAGCAATATGGCTTATGTTGCGGCGAATGCAAAAGCAAGGAACATCATTATCCAGGGTTTGAGTCGTAGTGAGTTTGACCGCATATCTCATCTTTCGTCCGCCTTCGACATTTGGGAGACCCTCGATGCTTACCATGAGGGCACCTCTCAGATTAAGACGGTGCGACAGGACCAGTTCAAGCGGGACTACAACAAGTTCGAGATGCTTGCTGGTGAATCTCTTGATGAGTGTTTTGCGCGTTTTCACAAGATTCTGAGCAACCTCCGAGCGGTCGGTCTCACATACCCCGATTCGGACAAAGCTCGTCAGATGCTCGCTGCACTCGACCTTCGTGTTTGGGAGATGAAGGTGACTACCATCAAGGACACCACCGACCTCTCGACTCTGACGCTTGACGCGCTGTACTCGCGCCTCAAGATGCACGAGATTGACATTGTCTCTCGTAAGTCGAAGTCGCAGTCGATGGCTCTAGTCACTGATCCCACTCTGGCTTCTAGTTGTTATTCTGATTCGCTTTGTGGTTTCTCCCTTGCTGCTCTATATGACGTAACTGATGATCAGTTAGAGAAGCTTGAGGATGAGCAGCTGGCCCTCCTCGCCAGAAAATTTTCTCATTCTTACAAGAGGAGGAGGGACAGAAAGAGAGGTGGACCCGTCATTTGCTTCGAGTGTGGTGGCCCCAACCACATTCGGGCAAATTGTCCCAAGCTGGAGAAGGGCAAAGCTGACTTCGGCGGTTCAAGCAAGATCGACTACACCGACAAGAACCGTAACAAGAAGCCTCCAGCGCATCCTCAAGGCAAGAAGAAGTTCCGCGACTTCGGGAAGGCCAAGAAGCTCTTCCACCGCGTCCTCACCGCCTTCGACGACCTTGACCTCAGCGAGGTGGAGGGATGGAGCGATGACGACGGGATGGGTGACCAAGATCCCAAGGGCGACGATGACTTCTCCGGCATGTGCTTCATGGCCCTCGAGGGCGAAGTGAGCGACAGCGAGCTGTACTCCGACTCGGACGAGGTATACCCTTCTTATGATCAGCTTAATCATGTTTTCCTTAAGCTAGGTGGTTTTCATGCTAAGACTAGGGCTAGGTGTACCGAGTTAGAGAAGGAAGTAGATAGACTGTCACGGGAGCTTTCTTCGCTTATATCTGCTCCCTCCCGTGATGATTGTGATACATGTTGTGCCTTGTTGGGTGATTTGGAGAAATTAAGGACCTCGCATGATAGTTTGTCCTCTGAGCTTGAAATTGTTAAGGTGGAGAACATTAGTCTTCTTGCTGAGCTTGAGATGAGTAGAGTAGTGCCTATTTCATCTACTACTGTCGAGACTATTGCATGCACCTCATGTGAGGATAAGGACAATGCGTTTAGAGGTCTTTATACCATGTTGCTAGATCTGCCCGAGTCTTGTGAAAATTGCAATAAATTGAAGATGAATCTAAAATGGGTAGATCACAAGATTGCTGAGTTGAGTGCTTCATTGCTTGAGCCTGTTGTTTCATGTTCGAACTGTCCTAAGTTAACTGCTGAACTTGAATCTGTCTCAAAGCAGTTTCAAGAAATGATTGACACTAATAAGAAAATGGCTCAGTTCGCGACTAAGGACCCTGTTAGCTCACCATGCATTAGTTGTGATAAACTAAAACTTGAACTCGTTGCTTTGAATGACAAATGTGTGAAGCTAACTAAGGATCAACTAGTGAAGGCACCAATTGGTTGTGATGTGATTGCTGGTGAGGGGGAGAAGCCCCAGGGTAAGGTTGAGACGCCTAGCGACATGAACCAACCGGCTAGCAGTAGGACTGTCCCTTCAGAGTCGGCTGTGCGTGCACAAGCCATTCTCTCCTTTGCTGTTGGTACTTCTTCTGCTCCCTTACCGTCTGCTGTTCCCTCTTCTCCCTGCTCTTCTTGAATCTCTCTCTTTCGGGAGTGTCAGTACCTTATGAACACTCTCGAGAGATTTGTAGGTGGCAAGAAGAAGCTCAATCTTATTCTAGACCAATCTAAGATCTGCAGATTTAATTAGGGTCTAGGATATGATTTCTATGAGGACATGAGGAAGCATCCACCTGCCGTGCTCAGACCCATAGCACCAGGTGTGATCGAGACCGAGCCCAGATCTGATGAAGTTAAATTCAAGTCGGCGGGCTTTGTTCAGGGGATTTCTGACAGCAAGGTGATTCCACCTGTTGCTTCAGCCTCTCAGAAGGCGAAGCCTCCCCGTGCTACGTCTACCTCTCAGAAGGTGAAGTATCACTGCACCTTCTGTCAGAAGGATGGACATTCGGTCGATCGATGCTTCAGACGCACCAAGATTGCGCGTAGAGACCGTGCAGAGGCACTTAGGCGTATTCAGGGTCAGCCCCAGACCCTGAGTGCACCTAAGACCAGCACGAGGTCCAGGTTTGCTTTTGATGGGTTTGGGCAGCATCGAGGACTTGGTTTTTCTGAGTCTTCTAGTTTTCGTCCTCATGCTGCTCTTGGTCGTGACTTCCGCCGTCCTGAGGGTACATCTCGTTTCCCCCGTCGAGACAGCTACCCGCGGCGTAATCAGCTTATTGTTGGTACTCCGACTCGCTTCCCCGTAGCAGTCGGACCCAACAACAGCTTCAGGTCTACTCGTAGACCATCTGCTTTCTTGAGTGACAGAGAGCGTAGGGTAGATAGAGGTCAGTCGTGTGTGGCTACTTTTTCTACTCGACGTGTTGTTCAGTATTGGGTGCCAAAATCACTCTTGATTTACCCCAGTACTGAGACTTTACTCTCTTGTTGACTCAGGTTCGCCGCTAGGAAGGGAGAGGTTTGGCTCGTAGACTCCGGGTGTTCTCGACACATGACCGGAGACTCACGTTGGTTCTCTTCCCTAGCCCGCGCTCCAGGTGATGAGACGATCACCTTCGGAGACGCTTCGTCTGGGCGCGTCATCGCTAAAGGTACTGTGCGTGTCAATGACTCATTTATTTTGAGGGATGTAGCCTTGGTTAGTAAGCTGCGATATAATTTGTTTTCCGTTTCTCAGCTTACCGATGACGGTTATGAGGTGAGCTTCAAGAAAAACAATTGCAAAATTCTTGATTCTTCGGGTAGTCTGGTTTGGGGGATTTGTCGTTATGGGAGGATCTTTCGTGCTGATTTTTCTAAGTCTTCTGGCGATCCTCTCAGGTGTTTAGTTGCTTCTGATTCCCGCGACCTTTCTTTCTGGCATAGGAGACTTGGTCATATAGGATTTGACCATTTGACCCGAGTTAGCGGCCACGACCTCATTCGTGGTTTGCCGAAACTCAAGATGGTCAAAGATCTGATTTGTGCTCCATGCTGGCACAGCAAGATGGTTGCCGCCTCTCACCCTCCGGTCACAGTTACTATGACCGATGCACCAGGATAGCTGCTCCATATGGACACAGTTAGGCCAGCTCGAGTGCAGTCAGCAGGGGAGAAGTGGTATGTGCTTGTCGTGGTTGATGACTATTCGAGGTATTCTTGGGTGTTTTTCTTGGCCTCGAAGGATGAGACGTTTACCCATTTTTGAGGTTTATTTAGTAGGCTTTCTGTTGAGCTCCCAGGTGCCTTACGAGCGATCCGTAGTGACAATGGCACGGAGTTCAAGAATTCCTACTTTGAGAGGTTTTGTGATGAGACCAGTGTAGAGCACCAGTTCTCTTCTCCGCACGTCCCCCAGCAGAATGGCGTCGTGGAGAGGAAGAACCGTACCTTGGTCGAGATGGCCAGGAAGATGCTTGATGAGTACTCTACACCGAGGAAGTTTGGGCTGAGGCTATAGCCACGCTTGCCATGTTTCCAATCGAGTTTTTCTTCGGGCACACTTGCATCGCACTTCTTATGAGTTGAGATATGGGCGAAAGCCCAGTGTCTCTCATTTTTGTGTGTTTGGATGCAAGTGCTTTATTCTGAAGTCCGGGAACTTAGATAAGTTCGAGTCACGTTCTTGTGATGGGATCTTTCTAGGCTACTCGACTTCTTCGCGGGCTTATCGGGTTTGGAACTGCGAGTCTAGTAAGATGGTAGAAACCTGTGAGGTGACCTTTGATGAGGCCAGTCCGGGGACTAGGCCCGATATATCAGGTTCTTTAGAGCAGTCCGAGCCCATCTTTGTGGATGATGAGGAGGATGGAGATGAGGGTTGTCTACCCGATCCAGTTCCTCATCCTTCCCTCGAGGTGCCTTCTTCCACCGCACCTCGGGGAGACCAGCCCATGCCTTCAGCTTCCTTTGGAGCTAGTGGCTCTGTTCCTACCTCGTCTCCTCATGAGGTAGAGGCCACTTCTTCATCTCATCCTGGACCTCCTCGGCATATCCAAAAAGACCATGCTTCCGAGCAGATTATTGGAGACCTTTTTGAGCGTGTCACACGCTCAAAGTCCGGCATGTCACAGTTCTGTCTCCATTCTGCCTTCATTGCCTCCTTTGAGCCCAAGGATGTGAGTCATGCTCTTTCAGGTGACTCTTGGGTCAATGCCATGCATGAGGAGTTAGAGAATTTCGAGAGAAACAAGGTCTGGTCGCTTGTTGAGCCCGCGAGGTCACAATGTCATTGGGACCAAATGGGTGTTCAAGAACAAGCAGAGTGAGGATGGGGTGGTTATTCGGAACAAGGCTAGACTGGTAGCTCATGACTTTTCTAAGGTTGAGGGTCTAGACTTCGAGGAGACCTTTGCCCCTGTAGCTAGACTTGAGGCCATTAGAATTCTGCTTGCCTTTGCAGCTTCTAAGGGTTTCAAGCTTTACCAGATGGACGTCAAGAGTGCCTTTCTCAATGGCTTCATTGAGGAAGAAGTCTATGTGCGACAGCCTCCTGGTTTCAAGAACCCCAAATACCCAAACCATGTCTACAAGCTTTCCAAAGCTTTGTATGGACTTAAGCAGGCCCCTAGAGCTTGGTATGAGAGGCTTAAGTCCTACTTGTTGAGTCATGGTTTTTGGATGGGTAAGGTGGATAAGACATTGTTCATTCGCCGGCATGGCACTGATCTTCTGCTCGTCCAGATTTATGTGGACGACATCATCTTTGGCGGCTCTTCTCATGCTCTCGTTTCACAGTTCTCAGATGTCATGAGCACCGAGTTTGAAATGAGCATGATGGGCGAGTTGACCTTCTTCCTTGGCTTACAGATCAAGCAGACTCCGGAGGATACTTTCTTGCATCAGGGCAAGTACACTCGTGACCTCCTGAGACGCTTCGACATGTCTGATGGTAAGCCAGTGTCGACTCCCATGGCATCCTCCGCCACTCTTGACCCAGACGAGGATGGCGAGCCAGTTGATTAGAAGGAGTATCAAAGTATGATCGGCTCCCTCTTATACCTCACTGCCTCGAGACCGGACATACACTTCTCCATGTGTCTTTGTGCTCGGTTTCAGGCTTCTCCTCGCGTATCTCACCGCCAGGTGGTGAAGCGCATCCTTCGGTACCTTCGAGCTACCATTGACTATGGTATCTGGTACTTTTCCTCATCCTGTCTTTCCTTGAGAGCCTTCTCGGACGCAGACTTTGCCGGCTGTAGGATAGATAGGAAGAACACTTCTGGCACCTGCCAATTCATTGGCACTTCTCTTGTTTCTTGGTCCTCTAGGAAGCAGTCCGGAGTTGCACAGTCCACCGCAGAGGCCGAGTACGTTGCTGCAGCCAGTTGCTGTAGCCAAGTGCTTTGGATGGTATCGACCCTGCGGGACTTTGGGTTAGTTATCGATAGTGTTCCACTCTTTTGTGATAACATTTATGCGATTAACATTGCTAAGAACCCAGTGCAGTACTCCCGGACCAAGCACATTGATATTCACTATCACTTCCTTAGAGACCATGTAGAGAAGGGTGACATAGTGCTCTAGTTTGTGGAGTGACCACCAGTTGGCTGATATCTTTACCAAGCCATTGGATAGCTCTAGGTTTTCAGCTCTGCGAGGAGAGCTTGGGGTGGTTTGTCCTTATGGGCTGTGTGTGAGGGGGAGCTCTGTGCTTTACTACTATATTATATTAATTATGCTCTTACTTCATTCTGTTGCATTGCATTTGGGGTGCATTGGGTTAGTTCTTCTAGCATAGGTTAGAGTGTTTCTCTAGTCTAGTTGCTTAGATGTCTTCCTCTCATCTTGTGATCTAGGGTTCTGCTCTATTAGCCGCTTCTCTCTTTTCACTAGGTTGAGCCCACTCACTACTTTTAGGTTCTAGCAAGGGTCGGGCCACCCTTGGGTAGACAGGGTACGTGTTTGCTCCTTAGTGAGATTGATTACCGGACTAATAGTCCTAGAGTCATATGGGGTAGATGAGAGTCAGTCTGAGCCATAGTTGCCTCTATATCTTATCTATGCTTTAAGGACTGCCTTCTGATTTTCTTTGTCAACTTCTCGATTTATTGCTTTGGTTCAGGGGAGTTCATTTGGGAGCTTCTAGAGCTTAATATTGACTTAACTCAACTTGAACTAAAAGTTGCATCACATGTTGAGGGGGAGCTGGATTTTCTGCATTTTCAGCATGTTGCATTGTGATATAACTACATGGAGCCTTGATTATTATCCTTTATGACATGTTTACAATGCATTACTTTTGCCATGACTTGTGCCTAAGTTGCTAGATTTATCATGACTTCATATGTGTAGACCAGCTTTTGCCATGATAAGTTCATTAAAATTGCTTAACTTGAATTAAAACTTGTCATGCTAACTCTTGAAATTAGTCTTTCTCTAGTTATCCTTTTATGATTCATGCCATGTCAAATAGACTGAGTTGAGTCTTGAATCTTTATTTGAGCGTTAGATTGAGCTATGGTAGTTCATGATGATGCATAAGTTAGTATAATCTTTTATAAATGCAAAAAGATCTCTTTTGTGCGAAAAAACTAATCTCACCAATTCTTTCTCATGAGACAGCTTGCCATTGCACTAGGCATGAACTCAGGGGGAGTTTTGGATGACCTAGATCATCTCCTTAAGCTTCTTGGTTGGAATGGTCGCATAAGGCTTGAGATCTAGCACATGACTTAAAAATTTTGGTTGGCAACGACCATAAACTTTAAAAGACAATATGTCATTTGTGTTCAATTTGCTTAAGCCACAAAAAGAACCAAGTACTTAAACAAATGTCTCACTCTTGAGCGTGTAGCACTCTAATTTGACTCAATACTAGTTTCTTGGTTCCGCTTAGCTTATTGACATGGTTTGCATCATCTTTGGATACCTTTTGTTAGACTTTGATCATAGATGACTTGACATACTCACAAAATTGCTCTACATTTTAGATTGTCATTTGCTTGGTTTAGCTGGCTTATATATGTCCTGTCATGATCTAGATAACATTTTGTTGAGTTATGGCTTGATGTAATACTTAATGGTCATTTTGGATAATCTTCATGGCTCTAAATGCTTAGAATAAATAACTTCAGCCATTTCATCCAATGTCATGTCATATTATCTCTTTTGCATCCTTGATGTGTTTATTGCCAAAAGGGGGAGAATAGAGAAGAAGAAACCATTTGGGAACATTTTAGAGCTTTGGAGAACAATTTGCTCTTTCTGTTGTTGCTCTAGTGTTCTTTCTGTCGACATGGTCATTAGTTTCATTCTTTTCTTTGGACCATGTTGGACTCTTCAAAACAAACTCAACTTCACGCTTTTTCTGGGTTTGTCAATATACTCATCAAGGGGGAGATTGAGAGACCATGTGGTGGTCACCCCGTGTGTGTGATGAGTAATTGACAGTGGTTTAGGAGAGTCGAGTTTGGTTTGTGTGGTCGGACCATGTCGTTGCGTGGTGCAATGGGTTTGGTCGGACTTGGTCAAACCTAGTCAAAGTGGTTAGAATGCAGATTATGTTGATTTGACAGGTTTGGGCTATTTCTTACATAATGAGGTTCATTGATGCTTTTATGCTTTCATGTATCGAGCGGTGCTATTTGATGTATTTCTTGTTTGTGTTGACTGCAGGATGTCGAAGCGGAGTCGTGGCGAGACACGAGGTGACCGGACTAGACACAGGCGGTGTCGAGGTCAGAACGGTCGGATGTGTCGAAGACGGCGGATATTCGATGTGGTTGCAAGTCGTGGACGACAAGGAGCGCGGAAGCTTCCCGGAAGGTGCAGGAGGGGCGAATTGGGAATTTTGCGAGGCTGCACAGGCGGGAGACGGTTCCGTTCGGATTTAGCCGGCGTAACGGGTTGGAGACCCGTTAGCAAAGGGCTATAAATAGAGGTGAGGGGCTGCATGCCTCCACATGGCTTTGGGAGAGAGTTAGGGTTTGTGTTGGTGAAAAGAGGCTTTGGAGGTGGTTTTGCTTTGAGCTTTAGTTGGTAGAAGGCAGCAGGGTATTGTCTCCTTCGTTCATTCCCCCTTCTCAAGCATGTAGGGTGTGTCCCCTTGAGTTCTTGAGCTTGTGAGAGGGTGAGGAGAGGGATTGAGTGGTGAATCCATGTAATCAAACCTTGTTCTAATGTCCATGCGTGTGGGGACGTAGTTCTCTGTAATCTTTGTGACTTGGAATGAATGGAAATCAGAAGTTTTCTCCCGTGCCCTGTGTTCTTCGATGCTTCTCTGGGTTGATTTTTGAGCTTCTCGTTTTTGGGTTGATTCTTGCTAAGGAGTGGCAAAATGGGTTACTCTAGGTTGGGATGATGCCCTAAGATCATTTGATCGAACTCTCCCAAGAGCAAAGTGTTTGAATCAAGGATTTGCATTTTTTCAGTTCTCTGTTGTTCAGTTCATTTCTAGGGTTTTGGTGTTTTTCGCGTTTCCCTTGTTGAGATGGCTTGAAACTTAGTTTCTAGAGTCCAGAGGTTATCTATTAGCTATCCTCAAAGTTTCATGACCAAAGGATCAAAGGTTGGGGAGTAATTTGGATTTTCGCTCAAGACCTGGGAAATTTCAGATTTTTCTCATAATCTGAAATTGTTGCCCTTGAGAGTGATTTCTTTGTCTCCTTAGCCCTCCTTGCTATTTGGAATATAGTTGTGGTGCTAAGGAACAAAAAGAATGGAAGAAAACCATCAATTCCTCAGTTCTTTGAAGATCTGAACTTTTGCCCAAAATTCAGTTTTCAGAATTTGCTCTCGGGTAGCCAGGGGACAGGGGAGCGATCAGACCGGGGCATTGGTGGTGGTCAGACCGGCTATTACCCAGTGGTCAGACCGGCTATTACCCAGAGGTCAGACCGGCTATTACCCAGCGGTCAGACCGGCTTTTACCCAGCGGTCAGACCGGCCAGCAGGGCCTTTTGTTGCAGCTCTTTGTTTTTGGTGGTTTTTCAGTGTGGTTTCTCCTCTGTGTTTTCTCTGTGTTTCCAGCAGTGTTCTTGATTCCTTTTCTTCTTAGCATTGATTGCTATTGGAGAAAGCCCAAGGCGTGTACTTGTGGGGAACGATTTTAAGAGTCGACATTCACCCCCCCTCTGTCGCCATTTCGGTCCAATAGGTATGCACTAAAGTAAATGTGCTCCAATTATGTTCACATCCACTGGAGGAAACACATTGTGGGACAATCCGCAAGGCATATTTTTGTAGTGTTAATGTGTCCGCTCTAAACGTCATCCACCATGTAGCTACAAGTAACATGAAAAATATATTGAACATATAGTGATGATTGATTTTGTATGTATGTGTAATTTGATAACAACATACCTATAGTCATATGCTTAGCAGCAAGAGAAGCCTCACTTGAAGCAAATAGGCCTCGTCGGTTATGATAAATTCTATCACGACTAGAGACTACATTGCCTCCTCGGATGTGTCGGCTATTCTTTGAATTGCTTTTGTCAATGAATTGACAAGGGCTGCATTCTTACCCAAATCATATAGTTTGTGGCTATGCGGGTTTATGATCATGCAAAAATAGCACACCCGCAAGTGCACGGGTTGCCACTGAAATAGCGGCGAGTGTCGTGTTCTCCACAGGGACTAGACTGAGGCTACCGGCGCTCAGCTAAAGCTAGGTCAAACGAAACGGGGGAGAACTAAACCTAAAACAACTACTAAAACAGTCGAACGAACGAACGAACTCACTCTAACTCGCACGGACGAAACGACGAAAGAACTAAACAAACGCACGAACTAAACGACGACGGGACGAACGACCGTACGAATGGACGTCGTACGACCGAACGAACGACATGACGAAAGACTAAACGAGCAAACGCGACTAACTACCGACCGCGAGACAGCAGGAGGAAGTCGAGAAGCACTAGGGGAGTCTAGAGGCACGGAGGGAGTCGGGAGAGAACGAGGGAAAAAACGGTCGACGGCTAACTAGACGACGACGGCACACGACAAACACATGACTACAACAAACGAACGCACGACTTAACTATCGAACGACCACTGAAAGAAGCAAAGAGGGAGATCGAGAAGCACAAGGAAGGATCTAGAAGCACTAGGTGGGTCGAGTCAGCAAGGGGAAGGGAAACGGTCGCCGGTTCGCTAATCCGCACAAACAAACACAACAAGATCCACAGATACTAACACTAACAACTAACACAGAAGCTGAAATGACAAATCATTGAACACAAGAACTCACAAGCTAATACTATAATTTCTACCAGCACAGATCACAATTAACACTACTGAAAATACTACTAAACTACTAACAAAACACAAATTGCACAATTATCACATAACAAATATCACAATAGCAGAACAGGGCATAATTTCATCTCCACTGATCTCATGCATCACAGATCTCTGAACAAAAGCCGCAATTCACCATCACAGTGAGACATCAACCAAATTCACAGACATAGAAAACAATGCTATCCAACATTCACAGTTCACATAATATTGAACAATTAACAGAGACATCTAATAGTAGTTAATTAACATCAATTGTCATCACAGTGAACAATTAAGCAAAGGATTAACAGAGTAATTGGAACCAAGAAAGGGGGAAGAATTAGGGATTGGAGTGAATTAAACCTAGATGAAGAGGAAGCAGAGGAGGAATTTAAGCTCTCGGTCGGTGAAGAAGAAGCCGTAGAGGTCCCAGTCGCCGAGGTTGGTGCCGATGAAGATCGGCGGTGATGGCGTAGGGGCGTCGCACTGCTTGATGGAGAGGGACGATGTAGGAGAAGAGGTGCGGTGGCGAGGTCATCGGTGAAGGAGTAGATGGCGAAGCCGCAGTGGAGTGGAGCCGAAGAGGGGGTGTTGTCAGACTCGGTTGAGTGGGGCGATTGGCTGCCGGTGGTGGAAGATCGCCAGCGGAAGACGGTTGTCGGAGAGAGCTGGTGGCGGGTGGACGCCGGCGAGGTAGAGGGAGGAGATCGGCCGGTGGCTAGTGGAGTAGGCGGAGTAGATTTGGGAGACTGCAAGGAGCGGCGGGGCGTAGCAAAAGAGATGGAGAAGTGGTGGGGGCGCACGGGAGTGGGCGGTGAGGAGCGGCCGTGGATCTGGAGAGGCGGCGATTCGGTGGAGGACAGGAAGCTGGAGATGGAGACTGATGGTGGGAGAAGAGAGGAAGCAAAGGGGGCACAGGGGAAGTGATGGAGGAGTGGTCGGGCTAATGGAGATGGGTGGATGGCGGTCGCCGGTGGAGCTGGTGGCGGTGGGATGCTTGGTGGCGCGGTAGCGAGCCGGCCTGGCCTCGCCGCCGGCCGGAGCTACAGAAGGGAAGAGAGGAAGCAAATGGGGTTAGGGAAGAAGAAGTGCCAGGCTCAGAAAAATTGCAGGCGGCGGCTAGGTCTTGTGGCCGGTGGAGGTTTTTGGCAATTTTACGATTTAGCCCTCCAGGTTTCTAGGGTTCGCAATAAGGTCCTTTTCCAATGTAATTTCTTCCATTCCAGCCCTTCTGAGCTCCGATTTTATCGCGAAAAGATCCTACGCATTCATGTTGATGCGTACATCTGTATGGAGCAGTCCCAAAATGCCAAATTTGTCGTTTATACGCCTCGATCGCGCCGGCCTGCGGAAAAGTACAAAAAAATGTAAAATGGTCCATTTTGAGCAATTAAATATGAAAAAACGTGTAAATGATGATAAATGGTCTTAAAATATGAAGAATATGAGGGTAAAATGATGGCTAAATATATATAAATATGACGCATGTCAGTTTAGCAATAATGCTATCCAAACACATATGGTATGTTAGACAAAATATAACAAATATGTTTTACATGTGATGATTTAGGAAAGTATCTACTTGCCTGGAACCATGTAGGTGTGGTGCTTCATCATTGCAATTCTTTTATTAATTAGCTCTATAATATGAGCATAGGTAGCCTCATCTTCTTTCAAGACGGCTGTAAGTTCAAATTGAAGTTCATATGTTTTTGCAACCAGTCCTGTCACTGTTGATGTGGCATTTGAATAAACTATCTCTCCTCCAATTTATTTTGCATTTAATTATGGAGACGATTATGGTTGTATAGGAACCGACAAATCCTCTTGGTCACCTTGACAACTGCAGCAACCACTTTGAACTGGCTGATGTCCTTCAGCATGAGGTTCACAGCATACGCTGCATAGGGCTGCCAGAATATAGTTGGATATTCTTCGATTACCAATTCACATGCTTTCTTGTAGTTTGCACCATTGTCAGTCATAATCTGCATAATATGTTTAACTCTAATTTTTCCACAACTTTGCTGTTCTCACGATATAGAAAATCCGCATTTTGTACGTCACTACTTGCATTCACTGACTTATGAAAAAATATTCTTCTATTGCAGTACAACATGAAGTTAATTATACTCATCTGTGTAGGTCCTGTCCCGGAATCACACATGATGAATACTCCATATATGCTCCAGTCATCTTTGAACTGCTGTACATACTCATTTATCTCTAGTTAATTAGCCTCAAGGTATGGCTTATCGATTTCATGGCCTCTAGTTGACGGAACCCGTTCCCACGTTCTTGTGTAACCATGATGGCAGCACAAAAATAAGAACACTCTAGCATATTTCCAGTAATGTCATTACTATGGAACCACTTAGCCCAAACTTTTCCAAGTTTTGACTTTACTTTTTTTAAGCATTGTGTCAATGCAGAGTTGGATGGGTGCCTAACTGAGCAAAATATCATAATCAACTCTTATGGAGTGTGATCTGCCAAACATCCTAGAAAGGGCATTACTTCCTATACCCCTTCCTCTAGCACTTCCACTTCCACTACTATCACCATGTTCAAACATCGCACTCCGGGCTCTTGCCCTCTGCTCGAGCTGGTGCAACTCCAATGACTCTCGACGAGCCCATTCCATCTACTTTTTCTTGTCATCATCGAAGATATCTTCACTTGATGGACCACAAGCTATAGGCTCTGAAGCAACTTGCTCCATTCACAGTCGCTCATCGCTAATAGGTTTCTTCTTGGCCTTCGTTTCTTCTATACTTGCTAGCATAAGCCTTCGCATCAGCTCTATGATACTGGAAACAAATTTAGTATGTTAGACTGAAGATGTATGGATATATCCACCACCATAGAAAGGTGGCAACCCAAATAAAATAATGTACAAGATCACTCCAGTGCTCCAGACATCAGTTTCTTTCCCATAATTTCGCTGCAATACTTCTGGCCACTGGCTGGTCACCTTGTTAGGTAGGTACAACTGTCCTTCGATCAAGGTGCCACAAATGTGATCGTTCATGGTGGAGCTCGTCATCACAATGCTGAGGATGCCCACGCCATCCTCCTCCTTGCTGCCACCATCATCGCTGGTGAGACCGTTGATTGAAATGATGGCGGTGCCGGCTTCACCTCCCGCACCTGGGAGTGGGCACCACTGCCCTCCTTTGGCAAAACGCGACGTGTGTCATAGATCCCAAGATAACCCGCTATGGCTATAATAGCATTTTTCTATCTCTCACTAGAAGTGCGGTGGGCTACCGTAGGCCAGCAACTTGGCATTTGGTAAACCGGTGAACAAATCCTATTAGCCCCTCAATTTTGATTTTGGGTTAGCCACTGTTTAGCATAGTCCTAGCCATCTCAACTAAGGTCATATTCTTCTTCTCAACTATATTATTTGGCTGAGGGACTCTAGGAGAGGAGAACTGATGATCTAGACCATACTTAGTGTAGAAGGAAGAGAAGGATAAGTTCTTAAACTCAGTTCCATTCTCACTCCTAATGACCCTAATAGCTCCCAGAAGATCAACTAATAATCTAAGAGTAAACTCTCTAAAGTGACCAAATACCTCATCCTTAGATGCTAGAAAGTAGATCCAAGAGTATCTGGAGTAATTATCTACAATGACTAGCACATACCACTTTTGGCCTACCGACTAAACTCTAAAACGACCTACAGTGTCAATATCTAAGAGCTGTCCTAGGCCATCTGTTGTGATCATGGTAAGAGGTGGATGTAAAGCAACAACCATCTTACCATGTCAACATGGAAAGCAAACTAAATCATTCCCACCCTTGGGCTTAGGTAATGCCCTAATCAGATCCATGCTACTGACTTGTATTAAGTGATCAAAACCAATGTGTCCAAACTTACAGTGCCAAAAAACAAGATCTCTAAGCAATAAGACACCTTAGCCCAGAAGAGGGGGAGACACTAAAATCAGCACTAAAAACTCTCCCAAGATGAGAAATCCCAAAGATTAAATCCTCAAACTGATCTATAACTCTTCAAACACTTCTCCTAAAGCTCACCTCAAGACCATCATCAATTAATTGTTAGACTAAAAGTAAATTGTACTTAAGCTTGCTTACCAGGGCCACATCCTTGAATATGAAGTTGCTATTGACACAGACTGTGCCCTTGACCATCACGGTCCCAATAGAAGCTTCCCTGAACATTATCAACTCATTGCTACATGCTTGAGTGAGGGAGGATAACTATTTTGAGTTTTCAATCATGTGTTGAGAACATTCGAATTCCACTAACCACACATTCTCCTTCCTCCCCTGCTGAACCTACATCGCAGAAGTAGAAATCTTTGAGGTCTCAGTATTGGTGTTTGAAATAAAAGGCTTGGAAATCCAGTACTGAGACACATGAGGAGTAGAAGCAGAAGTAGTATAAGCATAATTGAAAATAATGAGAAGTAGTATAAGCATAATTGAAAATAATGAGAAGTAGTATAAGCATAATTGAAAATAATGCAGGATGATGTAAAGCATGGACACCATGAGGACGCGCCCCCACATGAGCTCTACCTAGACTCCCCCTGAACTCTCACCTAGGTCTAATAAAAGCCTAGCACTCACCATGTCTGGTAGGCACTCGTCGACCTATCCTACCCATATGGTACCTATACCTGGACAAGAAGCTGACATGAAACTATTAAAGAAATCCTTAACAAACCTAGGTTTGACACTAGATCTAAGGATACTTTGAGCAATAGGACGACACCTAGCTCTAAGGACTCTCTCTATCCCTCTTCTCCTTCTTGGCTCACCTAAAGTAGAACTGAACCAAGTGGCACTCCCTCTCATAGTAGGTGCAATGGGTACTTGACTCGTTGAGGAGTCTATCTTGATGAAGAAGAAGCACCCACTACACAAGAAAGATATTGTGCAAAGCTAGCAGGTTTGAAGACAATCTTGCTTGGTTCGGTCTCTAATTTAAGCAAACCATTCTCAAGAACACTCACTACCATAGGAGGATTGGTCTTGGCATTCTCTATGGCATTGAAATCTAGACCTCTATTCTTGACACTTACTTTGGACCAGTCTAGGATCATGTTAAGGTTCTTCTTACCACCTTAAAATTGCTCTAATGTTCTCCTGGGATAGTCATTTTCCTTAGCTAAAGTAACATATAACCTACACTCACTCTTGTTCATCGCCCTAACATATCTCTTCTTATGCATGACTATATCAACCCTAAGAGACTCACAAGATATACAAGTGGCTTCTCTAATTTTCCAAAGCTGTTGATCAAACTTGACTCTAAATATCTCATGCATCTCATCTAGATCTTGACCTATCACAGCACATAGAATGCATTTGCAATGGATGCAATAGGATCATACTTCTTAGATTTAGAAGATGCAAAGAGTTTTTCTTTAGCAGTGAAGATATTTAGAGTTCTAGTTAATACATCAATTTCATCAGTTAACTTAGGATAATTTGAACATGAGAGAGTCCTAGAGTGAAGCATCTCATCAGTTAATTCATTAATTTTTCCCATGGCTCTGTTTAGTTTCAAATCTAGCAAAACATATTTAGAGCAAGGTAAAGCAATAGCATTCATGTCCCTGGCTCATAAGTATACAAAAGAGTTACTAGACTTGAGTTGAGCAATTTGATTATTAGCATGTTTGAGTTGTTTAGCATAAGAAGCATATACTAAGGAACCAGTAAGTAGAATAACTTTCATTTTAATAAGGTTTTTCCTAGTGACTAGCAACTCATCAATAACATAAGCATGCATAGTAGTGCCAAGAGCAAAGCATGCTTCCATCTTCTTAATTTCATCTAATGCTACTTTAACCTGACTAGCTGTTGGATCAAAATCGGCAATAGAGGGGGGGTGAATGTTGCTTCCTAAAAATAACCCCCAAAAAGTATCCACGAATAAGTTTCCTCTCCGGTAGCTATAGAGCTATGATGAGGACATCAAATACTCAAAGAAACCTCAACCATGCAGAAGAGAAGGCAATACAACCAAAGGAGCAAAAAAAATCGAAAACCAAATCAAAGATTAACAGCACGGGCGGTCTGACCGCAATGTATTGGGCGGTCAGACCGCATGCATGCCGCCGGTCTGACCGGTTTGGCAACGCCGGTTTGACCACTGTTGAAGTCCCGGTCAGACTGCCAGAAGAGCTCCGGTCAGACCGGCCTCCCCGAAACCTGAAAACAGCAGACTGAAGTTCTACGCAGAAATTATAGAAACTTCAGATTTTGAGCAGGTTGAAGGATTGCTACTGTTTTCTTTTGCCCAAAAGAGTAGTAACCTATTCTAAACAACATGAAGACCTCAAACAACAAGGGAAATCATCTCAAGAACAAGACTTGAAGATTTTCACCAAAACCTGAAAATAGAATGGTGAATGAGGTAAGATCCCAAATTACCCATCATTCACAAGTTCTTTGATCAAGATCTTTCGCAACCACCTTAGCAATGTTCTCAAGACTTGAATACTCAAGAATCATGCCACCTTATGAGGGGAATCAAAGGGGCCAAGGATCCTCTGTTGAGAAACCCTAGAAAAGCAGAGAACAGAGGAGTTTGAGTTGCAGAATCTGAAATCAAAATTGGTTTGCTCTCAGGAGTGACTAGCCAAATGGCTTTGGAGTATCTCCTAGTTCAAAGCAACCCATTTTGCTACTCCTTGCTCAAAGAAACAACTCAAACATCAAAAAGACGAAATGAGGCAGTGAGAAGAACGAACTGAGAAAAATGGCAATCACGAGAGATAAACTTTAGAGGATTCATTTCTAGCAACACCAAGATTACAACGGAGTCCCCATACGCGATTGCATACAGAGGAATGATTACATGGAGAATCAACTCATTCCCTCTCTCACAATCTCAAGAACACCCAAGAACACTCAAAGCCAAGAACACACACGAGAACATGGGCAACAGGCATAAACCACCTCTCCTGCTCTCACCCACTCCTCAACAACTAAAGCACAAAGCAAAGAAACTCCCAAAGACTCTAACCCCTCTCACAAGCCATCCAACAACCAGGAGACACCTCCTATTTATAGCCTTTGCACTAGAGGGTTCAAAAATGCTTTGCCCATTAAGCTTTACACTTTACCCACTAACTCTAACCAAATCCACTCCCTTTAGTGCAGCTTTGCGTATTCACCAAAACGCCCCTCCTGCACCTTTCGGGAAGCTTCCTCATCTCTTGCCTTCCAAGTCTTGCAGCCACCTCGAGTCCTCGCCGTCTTCGGCACACCTCGACCGCTTTGACCTCGGCACCACCTACGCCTAGTCCGGTCATCCCGTGCCTCGCCACGACTCCACCTCGATGTCCTGCAGCCATCACAGACAAGAAATACATTACATAGCACCGCTCAAAACATTTAATCACAATTAGCAACAGCGAATCATACTCAAGCATGAAATGGCCCAAATGACTGATCGGGAAGAAGAATAAGCCTCAAGTCCGTCTAACCAAACCCAACTGAGTCAAATGCCAACTTGGCACAAAACAGTCAAACCAAACTCAATCTTTCCAGAATACTCGTCAATTACTCATCACAAGCATGTGGTCACGTCCACATGGTCTCTCACTAGCAATATCAGAATGAATGGTCCTTAGCTTGTCTAAGTCAGAGTACAACACTAGGCAAGATTCACAATTATCATCATTAGAAATTAAAGATCTAAGCCTAGCAATGTTAGCATTCAAGCCCTCAAACAAGAAATCACAATTCTAAATTTCCTTTTTGCATTTTCTAATATCATGATCTAGGCGAAGTATAGTACGAGTCATCTCATATGTGGGCTTTACCTCATCAGAGTTACTGTAGGGATCATCCTCACCAGAGATGTCATCGGTGCTTGCTATGAAGCATATGCTAGTGAAGTCATTTGCCTTCTTCTTGCCTTGAGGCTCGTCCTTCTCCTCAATCCCTAAGTCCAAGTTGCTCAAGTCAAGTTACTCAAAAGTGGATAGGACCCAGTGAACTACCTTGCGGTAGCTGAGCTTCTTCAGCTTGGCATCCTAAGGTGGTGGGTGCTTGTGGTGCTCCTCCTCTTTCACCTCCTTGTCCCTGAGCTTAGGGCAATGAGCTCAAATGTGGTTGAGCTCACCACACTCGAAGCATCAGATCTGACCTCCTCGTCCTCTCTTTTTCATCCTTATGTTGTTTAGGGCTCTAGTGAATTTGATGGATATAAGAGCTAGGACATTCTCAAGAAGCTTCTCAAGCTAGTCATCACTCATAGCATGCAGAGAAGACAATGAGAAACTAGAAGAAGTAGACATAACCGAGCTAGAAGAATGACTCTAATCGGGATCAGTCACAAGTGCCATCGATTGTGACTTGTTCTTATAAGAAAGCAAGTCAATCTCTTAAGTCTTCAACCTTGAATAAAGTTTATCCAAGGTGAACTCACTCATGACAGTGTTGTCTTTGATGGAAGTGAACTTCATTCCCAAACCGACATATCCAAGACTCCAAGCGCTTAGCATGTATTTTTAGAGTCAGGATAGACCACATCGACAGCACGTAAATCGCTGACGATCTTATGAAAGTGTGCAGAGAACTATTTCAAAGACTCCCTGGGTCTCATCTCAAACTTCTAATACTCCTTGTACTGGTTCTGACGCACCTCCTTAATAGTTGTAGAGCCCTCATAGTAATCAGTGAGGGTCTACTAGATACTATGCGCCGAAGTAAGATGGCACACAATCGAACTCATTCCTACCAAGACCCTAAATCAAAAGATTCTTAACATTGTTGTTTGCCTCCACATCTGGAAGATTTGCCAGAGTAATATGTTCATCGATTGGGATAGCATAGGAGTTCTTGACCTTCTCCCAGATAGAAAAGCCTAGAGACTGAATGTATGTTGCCATACTCTTTTTCCAATATAAAAAGTCGACCTCATTGAAGATGAGAGGCTTGGTGGAATTTATGTATGTTGCCATGGCTCTTAATACCTGTTAATATCTACGATGAAGAGCTTAACCAGGCTTTGATATCACTTGTAACCGATGCCAGCAATTAGAGGGGGTGAATAATTGCTTCTCAGATTTTTTTCCCTCGGTATTCTTAATCTTTCATTCCACCTTCTATGAAGAAGAACTAAGAAAGACAATAAGATCCAATCACACCACCTTTTATGAAGAAGAACTAATATAGACACTAAAATCAGTAAAAATCAGTAAAATCAGCACTTTGACCAAGACCGAAATCTTCACCAAACCTTGAATCCTTGACCAAACAATCTCAAATTTGAAACATAGCTTGCTTAGGGTGTTAGAAAGGTGTTAGAAACCTAAACCAATCAAGAATCAAAGGTTTCTTGGACTAGGTCCCACCAATTTGAGAAAGAAAGCAAGTTCGGTCAAGAAAGGAGCAAAACCCTAAAACCCAAATTACTTCTTACTCGTAGGGATCTATGCCATGAGGTCTTTCATATCAACCCCCACATGCCCTAGAAAGGTAATCTAGGCAAATATACAGACAAAAACATCCAAAATCAAGATTTCAAATTTGTAGCTCAAGAAAAGGGCAAAACCTTAATACCCAAATTACTTCTTTCTCGTGGGGATCTATGGTGTGAGGTCTTCTAGATCTATTCCCATATGTCCTAACAAGATAATCTAGGCAATGATTTGAGCTAAAGCCATCATGATCAAGATTTCAAGTTTCAATCTCAATAACATAAAAAATCAAACAAAAAACAAGAGAATCACAAAAGATGGATCAAAGACTTGATCTATTGCTTGCATAACAAGTGATTCAGAAGTATATCGATCATTACAAGGTGCTCATAAAACACCACCCTTACTCTTACAATTTTTTGTCATATAGGGTTGAGGAAGGAGAGAATGAACTACACAAGAATAGCCCAAAAATCCTTAACCGTAGCTCTCCCCTCTCGTCCCTCATATAATCAACACATCTTTGTGGGTCTCAACTCGCTAAACACTTGGGAAGATCCGTCAACATCACTAACCTGGGTTTTACACACTTACACACATTTTTCAAAGTATTTATAAGACTCAACCACTAACACTGTAACATCCCAAAATTTGGCTTTCTGGAAAAATTTAAATTCAAATTAACTATTTTAAAGTAATTGGATTTTACTTGGCTTTTATTTGATTTTCTGGATTTTATTTCAAAATTTAAAGCAAGAAAATGTATTTAAAATATTTTATTAAAGCCAAAAAGGGAAAATTATATTTTTCTTAGCCTTTCCTAAATTTTTAAATATTATTTGAGAATTTTCTGAAATTTAAAATCAATTTGCAAAGCTAAAAAGTATTTTATAAAATTATTATTTGCAAATCTGAAATTAAAAATATTTTTGCTAAAGTCTAAAATGCTTCCAGGAATATTCTATGAGTTTTCTGGAATTTTTAGACATTAAATATTAATTTTCCAAGTGTTTATAAAGTTTCTAGTATTTGCTGAAATTTATTCCGAAAATAAAAATCAAATAAATCCTAGCGCGCCACGTGTCGCTCTCAGATTAAATCCACCTCTCTCCACGTTTTAATCCTAGCCATCCACCACAACTTACCCCTTCATAAAATCCAAAGCCTCTCATACACCCACTTGCCACGTGTCACGAATCTAACGGCCCATACCCCTTCACTAACTCACCCTCTCTATGACACATGGGACCCATATGTCATATCCTTCTTCAACCTCACCTTCTTCCTCCTCCCACCCTCTCTCTCCACCTCCATTAACCCGAAAATAAAGCTTTGAATTCGGCCATTATTTTCGCATTAATTCCCAAGTGAAGTATGGTAACGGAAGCCCCATCAATCCCCTCCATTCCTCCGGTCGTTTCCCCTCAATTCAAGCCCTCTAATTGCGGGAGCAATAACTCCGGCGAGCTTCCAAAAAAATGGCCGGCCTCCCCTCCTCCCCTTGCCTATAAATACCGCCTCCCCTCCCCTCCATCACCCCGCCTCCCACCGCACTCCTCCTCCTCTTCTCGGCCGCCTCCCGGTGCTCCACCGCTGGCCGCCCACACCTCCGCCGCCGCCGCCATCTTTTGCGCCGCCGCCGCCGGCCGCCCGCCTTCCGTCGCCGCCGCCGGTAAGCCGCCGCCGACCCCCCCCCCCCCTCACCCCGCCGCCGCTCGCCGCCCCCACCTCCGGCCGCCGGCCGTGCTCCTCCCGGGCCGCCCGTGCGCGCCGCCCTCGTGGCGGGTTGTGCCCGCGTGGACGGCCGCGTGGCCTCCACCTCGCGCCCGCATGGCGCCATGTGGCCGGTGCGCCACGTCGGCGAACCTCGTGGTCCGTGGATCCGGTTCACGGTAGACCGGACCCACCGGTCATTCAAATATGTTTTCCCGCTCAGAAAATTCGAAAATTGATGACGTCATAAATGGCATTTTCCAGTGCAAAAATAATTCCCGAAAGTCAGCCTTTTCCTTTTTCCCTCCTGTTACTCTTCCGAAAGCCATAACTTCTTCATTTTAACTCCGATTTGAGCCGTTCAAATTTCTAAATTTTTATAAAATCATAAACTATCTAAATATGGACTCTTTTTAAATTTTTGAATTTTATTTAAATTTTGTTTGATTTTATTTGTTTTGTTTGTCTGTCTTTTCGCGCGTAGATTCCGTCGTCGCCGAGGAATTCGTCGAGTCGCAGCAAGAAGACCCAAACAGCACTCAAGAAGGCAAGTCTCCTTTGATCATCTTGAACCTATGATTTCGAAATGTTTTAATTATTTTAAATTATGTGCATTGCTATTTATATAAAATATAAGTTCAAATCTTAAGGGTTAGTTAAACCAACCTTGTTATACCCTCCATTGAAATTGAATGCCATGTACCTTTGTCACCCTAGAATTTCATTTTTCTCAATAATGAGATTATTACTGAATCTTTGTGAATAGTGGAATGGTAGTAATGCTTAGTCTCGCTATTTAATATTTTTGAAATCTTGAAAATGGGAAATTATGATTTATTGTAATAATCTTGTGTTTGCAAATTTAGTGGTAATTGGAGTTACCACTGTTCTTTTAAAATAAACTAAAATATGGAAATTGGTTTAGATTAGGGTGGATGGTTGGTTTGGATTGGTGCAGGAAGCACGAGATCTTGTAATGTGTATGTTCCACCCTAGTCAATCAAGGACCGACGCTTGTGTTTGTCCAAACTGAGTATTAACCGTACAACCACAAGTCTATATGGGTACGACCTAGCTGACTAACTTACGATAGTCTAGTTTAGGTGCCACCAGTGGAAAGTGGGTGCCAGGGATGGACTGGTTATCCACAGTGAGGGACAGGGATTTACTGTACTCATATGGCGCAAGAGGGGGCTTCGGTTCGGGCAGTTAGCCTACCTGCGGTGAAACCTCAGCGGGTGGTATCTAGGTAGATTAGAGTAAGGTAAAAGCTTTGTGATATTTTATCTGGGTCTCATGCCAAAGGAAGTGTGTTGACTTTTAGGATAATTTATCTCTTGTGGGTAAAGTTGTACAACCTCTGCAGAGTGTAAAACTATTCGAATAGCCGTGCCCACAGTCAAGGGCGGGCAAGGAATGCATTCACATGGTAGATTTCTGGTTTTGTTTTAAAATCAAAAGTTTTGTATTCCGAGAGTGGAGGGAACTCTCGGAAGGGTATCCTGGCGGTTGGAGCCAGAGAGGGTAGATGTAACCCGCAGTATTAAACTTGTTCAAGTTGTTAGCTAGTGATGGTAGATGGAACCTTCACTAGAAAGTTATTGATAGTTTCTGCTAAAACATTTACTTTATTAACTTGATGCCTTCGAAAATAATTAGTAGTAATTGAATTTTAAAATGTTGCTTTGTGCAAAAGAACCATATAGCCTTCCTTTGTTAAGCCTTGCATCTATGCATTTTTCCCAAGACTTGCGGAGTACTTTATGTACTCACATGCTACACTTAAAATAAACCTCAGAAGAACATGAAGCTCAAGAAGGTGATTACGACTACTGCTTCGCTTGTGGCTGTGATGGATTCTTCCCGGAGGACTAGGTCGCGCTTCCCCAGTCAACTGCCTGTGGCATTTTGATGGGTCTACTTTGAGTTTACTTTGCTTCCGCTATGTTTTGATTGTGCGAGGTCTTGAAACCTCTAATGTAATAATGAGACCTGGTGGTCAGTACTCTTTATAATTGTAATAAATACGATGTTGGTCATGAATCATTTCTGTTTAACTGTGTGCACTAGCTTTGATCTGGGACTAGTGCAGAAATACACAGAGGGTCCGGGTTTGGAAATCCGGGGTCCCGACAAACACCTTTAGCTATTGATTCACTTGTCAAAACCAGCTATCCTTGACCTAAACTACTTTTCTTTGTGCATTCTTATGCCGTGGTTTTGATCAAGAAACTAACCCTATATTTAGCCAACTACCAAAATACCCATGATAAAGCTTCTGGTCATTATCTTTACCTCAAAGGATCTCCACATGCTTTGACACGTAACTTATAGTGCCCATGACTAGCCATCATAACTTCATATATTCGGACTCCTCTAAACCATCTCTACGTGCATCGGTCTCATCACTTGGCACACCACATGCACTAACTCACCTCTTCACTATCCTTGTCTTATCTGTGCTTCCCACTATAGTCTCACCTGGACTTACATGATTGCTTGGACCTCATCTCCCCCGCCTAGTCCCAATCCTTTGTCGTCGACTGCTAACATTCTCCAAGCCACCTACACATCCAAAGATCAACCAACCATCTTGAGCACAAATTCCGTACAGTTGAGTCATGTTAGTCAAAAAATAATGCATAATGCAACACAACACAACCAACCACAATCAACCGACCAGCGATCAGGCCAGCCGATCAACAATTAGACTCTGAATTGTTCTAAAACTAAGTTTGAACATGCTGAATTTATGTTTGAACTTTCTAAAACTTTTATAAAACTCAAATCTAACTTAAACAAAATGCCAATTGTTTATCACTAATATGATCTAGACCTTCTCACATGGTCCCACAAAGGGTAACGATGTATCAACCATCGAGACTACAAGAGTGACCAATAATACAATGCCATGACTAGTTCAATTTGGTATAGAACACCTCGATGAAGGAGGGTGAGTAGGCCAGAACCTCATGCTGGCAGAGATCACCTGTAGGAAGGAGGGTGAGTAGGAAAGAACCTCGTGTCCCTTGACCAGATATACCTGAAATAAGCCCAATGCTAATAGGCAGACCCCAGCTTTGCGTACTGATCTTCTAACGATAGTGGATCGAGCAATTTAATGAGGTAGATGATAGGAGTTCCTGATGAGGCAATGAGATCTCGATCTTCCGATAGGACGATAACTTCGATTTGGAGGAGAACGACTTTGACGATGCAGGCTTCTAACTGGCCACGACCAGAACACCAAGCAATCGCTAAACCACACTCTAAATTGTTATCAACCGTGCCAAGAACGCGGTTGACCTGACCACGAAGGTCTATTCCTGCATACAACCGAAGAACACGCAAGAACAAGATAACAAACAATCTGAAATTGCAAATATTTATATTGTGTTCAAAAGGTGGGATTCCGTAGAGGTTCTTTACGGTTGGTCTAGTCGATACAAGCGAAGAACAAGAGTTTTCACAATTGAAAAATTGAGCAAACGAAATCCAAGAAAACTAGAAGGATGCGACCTCCTTAAAAAGGGGAGGGAAAGCCACGTAAAACTAAGAAATAAGGGGTGGTACTATTCATAGTACTGTTCACATGAACAGTACACCCATGAACAGTAAAGGCCTAAGAGGGAGGCACCTCCCCCTTGGGCCCAAGCATTACAAGGCTCAATTTGACCTAAACAGGTGATGCAGCATCTTATTTTGATGATTATGGTTTAAACAGAAAGAATTTGAAATTGATACTAGATCCATTGGAAAGAGGACAAGAAAAACTTTCCAACAAGTACTCGTGGAGCTCAAACGGACTCCGTATGTGAAAGTTATGCACATTTGAAGTTAGGTCTATCAGGCTGAATCCGAATTGATCTAAGGCCGAATTGGATTCCAAAACCTGTCTAACTTGAACTCTTGCTTTAATTGGTCCAACAGTGATGTGGTACTACAAAAATATATATTTCATCATTAGGTAGCATCATATTCTCATTTAAAATATGTTGAAGCTGAACTTTTAGTTCAATCTTAATATTGGGCGCTATAGTCGTATGTGTTTGTGGCATGGTCACATCAGTTCCAGTAGTTGTGGAGGTATCAAAGCCGGTGATGACCATGTTTTTTGGAGGTTCTAATTACATATCTTACTTAATTGACCCTAGAGTTTGTGGAAATAGTCATTTATTAGGGATCTGTCACTGTCGTATTTCTTATAGAGGAACAGGAAGTATGTCAAGAACCTGCATTACAATGATAAAGAACAATTCAAAGGTTGGACAGTGGTGGAGTCATATTCTAACTTGTTAGACTAGTTGATTCAAAACATGATGGCATGTTACTGTTGCATGTTGATACTCTTCCTATGTGCAGTAGCTTTCGGATCGGATCACAGTTTGTTAGATATAGTACGAGCATGCACAGTATAAGAACAAAGTAAATGGATCTCATAGAGAGAACTGAAATAGCGACAATGAAGCAACCGTGATGAGAGAGAAAAGATTTGGCGAAGCCGAACACAAATTCCTTAAGCACAACCTCAAAAGAGTACAATAGATTGTTGCTCTCTCACAACCCTATCAAACATTTTAGAACCCTCAGAACCTTCCCCTATACAAGAATCTAATGCTAAAGAATAACCTAGTATTTAATCCTCTCATGCACCTCTACTTTAGATGAGCTCTTTTTGCTTGGTTTGCTTCTTTGTTTGGGTTGGGTTCTCTAAGGCCACCCCACATCAGGGAAAACATTTTCGATTAAGAAAAAAATTTCAGACCCCTCCAAGAAATCTGAAATTTAGAAATTTCAAAAATTCAATCTTTTAGGAAAAATTCAGTCAAAAAATTCAAAAATGCAGTTTAAATCTAAGAAATTCAAATACATTTCAAAAATCGGCACCTTTCCAGCACCGAAGACCACATCAGTGACACCTTCCCCTCCTTTGTTGCCGCCGCCTTCATCTGCGCTACCTCCCCCTCCTTTGCCGCCACTACCCTGCTTTGTTGTCGCCGCTTCCCATGGCTGCCTCTACCCTCCCTTCCTCGCGCCACCTCCCCCTCCTTGCTAGTGCCGCCCTCCCTTCCCTTATTCACAGTCCACTTCCGCGCCACCTCTCCCCGCCGCAGCCGCCGGCCGCTGGCCTCCCCTGCGTAGCCATCGCCCGTCAGCCTCCCCTGCGCAGCCGTCGGCCGGCCACCCATCTTCCTAGGGGTGCAATCGGAGTGGATGCGGACGGATATCGCTTATCATGTATCCTATTCCATATTTTTTCTCGGAGTCGGACACGGATAATGTCGGATATCTATCGGATGGTCGGTCGGACAGAAATTATCCGCTTCTTTGCACAGGACATTGGACGATATGTGCGATCAGAGCGAACATAGAGAGACTAATTATTGAGATGTTGAAGGAAGAACACTCAATATACCCGCTTATTTAAATATGACAATTTGCCTATATGTTATTTTGTTCCTAGGTGAAGTCACAACAGACTTCTTCATATCATTTGACATACGGGTATATACGGACGGATATCACTAATTCCGTATCCTATTCCATATTTTTTTCTTCGGAGTTGGAGTCGGACACGGATAGTGTCGGATACTCATCTACCCTTTCCGTATCCGTTCTGCATGCCTTCGATCGGTCGGTCGGACGGAAATTATCTGCTCCGTTTGCACCCCTACCTGCCGCCCTCCCCTCGCGCCGCCTCATGGCTTAGATCGAGTTTGGATGAGAGTGACAAGTGGGTTGGTGGCTGGTTGGTGAATGGGAGCTTGCTTGACTAAGGAGAGAGGAAAGAGACTAAAAGAACTAACTGCAATGGAGTTCTCTACCGGTGAGTTGGGGCGTTGGGTGAGAAAATTGAAAACGGGCTGAAATTTTTAACTGAAGTGGGCTTTTTTCGGGATGGACCGAGAAAAGCGAATTTTGGTGAATTTCACGAAATTCAGTTCGAAATTGTGTTCCCTGTCCCTCATGAGTTTATATAGTTGAAGTAGGAATACTAAACTTATTATGATTCATTTAGGAATTTATATAAAACACCTTTCTAAGTCCTAAAGGATAGGATATGACTCACTATATCTCAACAGTTACTAAAGCTTTGGTTTCATAGTACTGAGCATGAATTCATGCCAGAATCGTACTTCATCTCCTGCATTTGTTAGTTTGTTTTAGGGAGCTTGCATTTGTTCTTCACCCGGCCTTTGCTGGGCAATTGGAATCACTCTTGGAATAATGAAGCTCACATTCAGAATACGGCAAGGCTAGACAGGTAAAGAAACTAGCGTGTATTCTAGTAAGTCAATGCTAAGTTAGCTAGTACCCTCAAGGATAACTAGTAGCCCATTTCATGCATTGTAAGTAGTAGCAATTGATACATCAGGAACCGGACAACAGTGCCGTTTGATCGAACAAAGATTCATTTCCACTGCATCGTAGTCAACAACTAAATCTAAATCCTCAGGCCCTCGAGGTTACTCCTTCCATCACGCTGTGCCGAGAAGAAGCACTTCATGAAATCCATGTAGTCCATCGATCTGTACCGCGCTTCTTCGCGGCCGTCTTTCACCAGCTCCGGCAGAGGCCCGACCGTCGTATTCGGACACGCTTGGTGGAACAATGCTGCAGAGATGCGCTCTTTGTTTGGGTGTACCATGGCCCTGTGCTCAACACTGCTGTATCTCCCATTGCTCAGAATCTGCAAGTAGCAGTCAGGAGTAAACATTGGCACATTGCTACCTAATATCTATATCAGCAAATGTTCAGAAATGCGCAGTGTTCAACAACATAGCATAGTAGTCTCTCTCAGATCGATGAGTTGAAAAAAAAAACCTGAGTCATCATTCGTACATACTTACCTCAAGTATTTCGCCAACGTTAACGGTGAAAGCGCCGTCGAGAGCGTCCACGGAGAGCCACCTACCGTCCTTCTTGATCTGCAGGCCCTGCACGTCGTTCACCTGGAGCAGCAGCGTTAGGCCCGTCGAGTCGGTGTGCGGCGACGCGCCCAGCACCTTGCCCGCCGCCTGCCTGCACGGCGGGTAGTAGTTCATCCTCATGTTCTGAGGCTGACCCCGGAACATCTCCAGGAGGGGCTCCGGCTCAACACCCATGTCCATGGCCAGGAACTGCAACAAGCAGCGTGCTACTTTGGCTGTCTCAGAGGAGTACCTATCTATGGAGATCCTGCCAAGAAGAGTCATGAATCATGATGCAGAATTGTGGTCAAGAAGAGGAATTAACTAAATCATAGAGCCTGCGTACCATGGTGACCCTGTTATTTCCTATATATATATATATATATATATATATATATATATATATATATATATATATATATATATATATATATATATATATATATATATATATATATATATATATATATATATATATATATATATATATATATATATATATATATATAGGAAACCTCTTTTCTATTCCCGGGTGTAATTACTCCCTATGTCGTATCTCACAACGTAGGGAGTATCTCGCGTAACGGAGGGTATGTACATGTAGTATACGAGTATTTAAGACCATCTAGGTAGTATGTATAATTTTTCAGAGGTGGTATGTATATTTTTTAGACATACTCCTTTTTATATGCGTATATAAAGGTATTTACAAAATACGTTAAAAACTATAGACTCTTTTGCAATTTTTTCGTGTGGTTCACATTGGAGTATCTTATAATTAGTATACGAGTATACCTAAAATGATAAAAGAGTATTTCAAGTTTGTTTAGGTGGTATATTAGAGGTGGGTGTAATTACACCCGGGAGTAAAAAGTATTTTTCCTATATATATATATATATATATATATATATATATATATATATATATATATATGTGTGTGTGTGTATCAAGATTCACGCATGCATGATGCAAGATTAATTGTGATTTTGTGAGCTGAGGTAGACCTGAAGGACGGAGGATGGGCAGGCCAGAACCTCATGTCCCTCGACTCACTCGGCCGGAGCCTGAGATAGAACATGTCTGCCCAGTCCAGTTTCTGGTCCTCGGAGAAAACAAAGGCCTGGCCATATCCTTCGAGACTTTCTGGTACCTGTGAGTACGTCTTCTTGGCTTCGAGTGGTAGCTCGAAGAACTCAGTTATGTCTCTCCTTATGTCGTGGATCACCTTATCAGGCACCCCATGGTTGATGAGCTGCAGTTTACCACATAAACAACAATTATCCTGTACTATTTGAGCTGTTTAAAACATGAACAAATGTAACTATATATATGTCCCACCAACTAGTAGATATTTTGGTATCTTTTGTGGAAATAGAACGACTCAAATTAAGAACAACTGCACTTTCAATATCTTATATCTAGTTTCGATCGTTACTATGCTGGTACAGGTCAACTGCAGGCGTTAATTGTAGGATGGATATGCAGCAGAGCTAATCTTTACATACTTGGAAGAAGCCCCACTGCTGACATGCAGATCCCAACTTGGCACACTCCTCTTTGGATGATCGCGGGTCCAGCAACTTGTTGAGATCGATGATCGGGATAGCAGCTATGCTGTCGCAGGCGCTGATGACCTCGCCGGCGCCGGCATCCGGCCTGATGTATCTTTCGGGTATCTGTTCATCTAATCTGTTGCAAGTCTGTGCGAGTGACTGCACATTTGGTACTGGCAGAGATCCTCCCAGGCTCGCCTTCGCCATTGGTACCTCTCGCTCCTGGCTCTTGCTGGTGCTTGTGGTTGCTTGATGGATTCTTTTCAGAACATGTCTTCCTATATTGAGCCCGTGGAGTGCTAGGAAATATGTGCTGTTGATGCCGAAATATAATAAAGACAAATCAGGCTGAAAATAATAACAATGAAACCTAATCTATATTCTATAGGAGTCTTGGTCAAACACTCAACCTCAGTGGAAGAGAGTTGAAGTATTAAGTCTCTGTAGGATCGGAAATGGCAACAGAGGGGGTGAATGGTGCCTTCAAAAATCGCCCCAAGTATTCACTCAAAAATTCTTCTTCGTTAGCTATAGAAGTTATGAAGCAAAAGAATGACTGCTTTCTAGAAATTTAGAGCATAAGCCAAAAGAGATTGAGAAATGAAGGAATCCAGAGAGCAGACAAAATCCAAAGCAATTGATGCTCTACTTGAAAAGAGAACAATTCTTTGCGGTACACTAAGAGGTTGAAGCAGTAACAGACCACACATATTTTAACATTAGAGGCCTGCCAACAAAAAGACTCAAATTTCGGCTGACACAAGAGCAACATATTTCCTAGCACTCCGATCCACACAGAACGTCTTCCTATATTGAGCCGTGGAGTGCTAGGAAGTTGTTGATGCCGAAATATAATAAAGACAAATCAGGCTGAAAATAATAACAATGAAACCTAATCTATATTCTATAGGAGTCTTGGTCAAACACTCAACCTCAGTGGAGAGAATTGTAGTTGAAGTATTAAGTCTCGCAATTAACAATGTCTTACCCTGGACAAATCGGTTATTTCTCTTCTCTATAAACAAAACATCGCTGTATTGAACGCATGGGATGTATTGAACGCATGGGAGGTGTAAGATCACTTTCAGATATAGATGTCGATCCTTATTAGCAATATGTTATTCCTACATAATATCACTAGCTATATAGGTGTATGGCTCTAAGTAAATAGCCAAATTAAGTTCAAACTCCAAGCCTCATTGATGGTTCTTACAAGATTTCACTTGCAAAATGTCATAACAGTACTAACAAATGGCAAGGCACAACGAAAATTCATCGAAGTACTATCTACACCAACATGCGAGTGTACACGACAAATGGCTCTAGCGAGCAACTCCATTGTACTCACGCCGGTCTCGTACCGCATGGCAACTAGCTTTGCCCGGGCTCCCGCACGGCAGCCGGCTCTGCCAGGGCTCCGGCCATCGGCTGGCTCCGCCACTACATCCAACACTGCAAATCAATTTAACTATTTGCTATATACACCTCCCACTCCCGAACTTTGAGCCACCTTGCACCTCCTATCACCCCCAACCCTCACCACTGCCCTGCGTGTCGCCACTATGCCTGTGAGACCTACCCTACGAGCTCCTTCTCCACTGCTACAGCCGTCTCCTCCTTCACCACCTTCCACCTTTCCTACTGTCGACGCCCCCTTTTCCCTGTCTCTAAAAGGCCATCGGATCTGCCACCCCGTACCCACCTCTCACTGCCTCACACTAACCCCACCATTCACATCTCATCCCCCTATCCGCCGACCATGCCGACCTCCACCACCCGCCGCCGAGCCGTTACCACCCCTCCCTCCTTCTTTAGCCAGCCCCTGGTGAACCCGAACCCTAATCCAGCAAACCCTTGTCGGCTGGAGAAGACAACCCCACCGGCTAAAAATCAACGTAACAAACAAGCTACCTTTTTATGGAATGAAACCAAAATTGAAAACAAAGGCAATCATAATTGAGAAAATTAATTAAGTGCGACAATTGACAAAATTAATTAAGGGCAATATTGCTCATTACCATCGCAAAGATCGTAGAGTTGAAAAATATCATCCAATATGTCACTGACAAGTGACATCGGACAACATGTGTCATTCTCACAAGTCACAAGAATAGTATTTTTTTAACTCTGTGATCTTTGTAATGATATTAAACAAAATAATTCATTAATTAATGCGCTGCTGTTGTTTCTGGGATCAAATCATATTGGACTTTGCAAAAACAAGAATATGCATCTGGTAACGCCTTAATTACGTTAAACTTTCTTTGTATCGAGTGCTACGGATTATAGAATGCAGTGATACACAGACGTCATATGTGATCGGAGCATCAACTAGGACCAAAAGGAAATCACGGTTGTATAGCATCACCGTCGATCAGTGACGAGAGTCCTGATGCCGGCCAAAAGGAAATTAATCACTGTTGTCTAGTGTCACCTGCTTGCAGGCCCGAGATCGAGCCGCGAGACCGCGATGCTGAAGCCCCCCTTGCATTGCTTGGCAGGAAGAATACATTCAATACTAGAGTTTCAAGGAGAGAATGGGCAGCTACATTCAATTTTACCATTAAAGAATTAATTATACTTCTCCATATTTAGTGGTGTAGTACATACATAACTAAACCTCAACTAATCTAATCCGTTGGATGGACCCAACGAATAGATGGCTCAGAATAACTGCCGGTATCATAAAAGAGCTCCGAAGAAAAGAGAGAAACGTGTAGATTCCCTTAGTTATTTTGGTGCCCACATGATATGTTGTTGAATAGACCAATGTTACGCCGGATTGGGCAAAATTGAATAGTCTTTGTACACAAATCTACAAAGGGAATGTTGGCGATTTAGCCAGACCAACGATTTAAAGGAATGCTAATTGTTCCATTTCAAAAAAAATCTACAAAACGAACAGTTCAAGATATATCTCTATTGAACAAAATGAAGGAAAGTGGTGCTAATAGTGCTGTCATCACCAAATCTACAAAAGGAACAGTACAACCTCAATCAGGGTATCGGGTCCCCTTGTGGACCCACACTTGAGCACATCAGCGAGGAAACAACGACATTATCATCAGTCATCACCAAATCATGAAAAAGCAAACAACGAAATGATGTAAACAGCATGGACTGATCACAAAATCAATCAGTGAATCACCGATTCACCATAACATCATAGGGAGAAAACCAATCATTGAATCACCAAATCAATTGAAGTATTGGGTCATCTACTAGATCTAGAGTTCACAAGTTGAGGAATCTATATGGGAAGAGCTAAAGAGAAGGAGGTTGGGCATCAGTGGTGCTTGATGAGGAGGCAAGGAGGCCGAGGCGGTGCTACTTGACGAGGATGATGGAGGACAAGGACACGAGAAACAGCCGATAGTGCTTGACAAGGAGGGGGAGGAGGCCGGGGTAGGGAACATTGGTGATTCTTTAGGAGACATTAGCCACACCATCAGCGATGAGACCCTTGTTCTCACCACAATCAAATGATTGAATCCCAAATTTAGTCATGTGGCGACAGCGGTGTCACTCCTGACGCCCTTCCCTAGCTTTCTTCAGACGAGGTCTATGATTCTTCTCGAGGCACTCAAGTCTCCTCCCGAGAACTCCCATGTCATGGCCCTAGTTGTGGACTTCGCAGCAAGGGATAGTGGTGACTGCTCTCTCAGGCGCTCCAACAGCAACAACCAGCAACATCAAGAAGCGCAGCAAGGGCAGGGGCAGCAACCCCTGGCCAACAATCTACGATCCATGGATCGATCCCTTCACCATCTAGTCGAACACCTCTCCTCATGTCTTATATAGGTTAGGCTGTTGTCGCCAATTGCAGTGCAATGGGGTGGGGGGGCATTGATGTCATTTCATCCTGTGATTTGCTTAGCTGTAACCATTTGAAATGGCGACATGAGTCCTGTCTATTGGAGATAATCGTGTTGCTTGGATTCTATTGTCGGTTTGAGTCCTAGTTTCAGAGTTTGTTTCGAAAATAGGTTTCAGAGTTGGTTGTGTATCTGAGTCTTGTTCGCATACATAGAAGTATTGTCTATGTTTATCATGTAAATTTGAGAGTGGAGAAAACTAAGAAAAAGGTGAGACGATTGGAGCACCGCCAAAAGTTTTTTATTCTATCAACTTAGTTGTTTTGTGTTGTCACCGTCGATTATCAAGAGAATAACAAAGACATGAGTGTTCAAAGATAATGAGTACCACAAATACTCGAAGGTAATGAGTACAGGAGTGCTCGAGCTCGAACTTCGAGTAAGTGCAAAGTAGTTGGAGTTCAACTACATACAAATCGACCTAAGCTTTCGAGTATGTGCAAAGTGTCTATGAGTACCTTCTAACAAGTCGAACCTAGCGACTGTAAAGCGGTCAAAGATCAGGAAGACTCGAGTGGTCGGAGTTTACGTGTGCAGACTCAAGTGGTCGAAGTTTATGAGTACAGACTTGAGTGGTCAAAGTTTACGAGTGCAAACTCAACATCTGGTATTAGAGCTTGGTGCCGATCAACTCGTAGAAGAAGGAGCTCATTGCGTCAAGCGGGTCTTCATCGACAATGAAAGAAGCCCCAAATTATCTTCTGTATCCAATTCTCAATTGAGAGAACTCCCCTGCTTGGGCTATGAAGATGCGGGTGAATATGCCTGCCCAGGGGGTCTGAGACACTGTAGCCGATCCGATCGACTCTAAAGGAAAGGTCGATCCAAAGGGAAAGGCTCCAGAAGTCGACATGAAGACCAATCAAACTGCCTTAGCACTCATCTAAGCTGTCGTACCTGACTCGATGCTCAATCAAATCGTCAGAAAAGATACAACATGAGAATCTTGGATTGCAATTCAGACTATGCACGAAGGTGTGGATCGAGTGAAGAAGGTTCGGCTATAGACTCTTCGAGGAGAGTATGAGGTGCTATATATGGGTGAAACTTAGTCAGTAGATGAGTTTGCAGGTAAAGTAACTATTGTGGTCAATGAGATTCAATCTCTTGGAGGTACATTGGAGGAAACTACGGTGGTCGAGAAATACTAGCGAGTCCTACTCGATAGGTTCATGCTGGTGGTCACAACTCTTCTATATTCAAGTGATCTTCAGAACATGAAAATAGAAGAAGTAACAAGATCTCTCAAAGCTCATGAGGGATTACTTAAAGAGTGTAAAACTAGGACCGATCAAGCATTGCTAGTGAAAAGTGAAGCAAAGGATGAAAATAAAACTTGGTGGGAATCAAATCTAAGTCAAGGAGGTGGTCGGGGATCTGGCAATTGATATGGACGTGGTTGTGGTCTGAGTGGCCGCGACTTTGGCTGAGGAGGTTGTGGTTTTTCTACTAGCCGTGGAGAGAAAGCAATGCAAGGTGAGTCCTTTTACAACTGAGACAAGTCAAAAATCAAGTGTTTTACTTATGGTAGAGAAGGCCACTATGCTGAAGAGTGCAGAAGTCATATAAAGTGTTTTGAGTGGCAAAAGTTTAGACACTATTCTGCTGACTACCTGTACAAGAAGAAGGAGGAAGCAAATTTGGTTCAAGCCAAGGCTGAGCAGGAGCCAGCCCTCTTGCTGACCATCTGTGAAGAGAAGAGCCCACAACTTATGATGCCAAATGAAGAGCATGTTCAGCCGTAGCTCCTGAAAGTTGGAGAATAGATGGTGGAATCCAATCTTTGGTACCTTGACAATGGTGCTTCAAATCATATGACTAGACAAAGGGGGAAATTCAATTAATTGAATGAAGGCTTCCAAGGCAAGGTAAAATTTGCAGACGGGTTAGTTATCCATATAGAAGGAAAAGGCTCTATTTTGTTGCAAGGCAAAAATGGAGAACAAAGGTTGTTGACTGATGTCTACTATATTTATGACTATGCACCAACATCATAAGTTTGGGTTAGTTGACAGAAGGTGGCTGTAATATGTCACTAAGTGGACCATACTTGTTGCCACATGATCGCGATGGACAGCTACTAATGAAGGTGATGAGAACACCAAACCGGTTGTATAAGATTGAACTAGAGTCAGCCAAACCAGCTTGTTTGAGTGCTCGAGTAGATAATACGGCATGGTTGTGGCATGATAGTCTACGTCATGTGAACTTTCATTCTTTGAAACTAATGACTGAGAAAGGGATGGTTCATTGACTGCTAACCATCAATCTCAAGTGTGTGAAGGCTGCATTATTACAAAACAAACAAGACTCACATTCCCTTAGCAAGCACAATATAGAGCAACACAGCCTCTGGAACTGCTTCATGTTGATATTTGTGATCCTATTAATCCTAACTCAAATGCCGATAATAAGTACTTCTTTCTTCTTGTTGATGATTGTTCTAGAGTTATGTGGTATACATGTTGAAAAGAAAATTAGAAGCCAAAGACATGTTTTAGATATTTGTGACACTAGTCAAAAAAGAGACTGATCACAAACTCAAGGCGGTGAGATCTGACTGTGGGGATGAATTCTTGGCACAAGAACTCGAATCAATCTGTGAGATGAAAGAAATTAGAAGGTACTTCACAACTCCTTATAGTCCACAATAGAACGGAGTAGTTAAGCAGAGAAACCGAACAGTAATGAATATGGCAAGGTGTTTACTCAAAAGTAAAGTGCAACTGGGAAGATTTTGGGCTGAGGCTGTAAGACATGCTATTTATATACTAAATTGAGTACCCATAAAAGCTCTAGAAGGGAACACTCCATATGAAGCATTAAGTGAAAGAAAACCAAATCTAGAACACTTGAGGGTGTTTGGTTGCCTGGCATATGCAAAGGCACACACTCATATGAAGAAATTAGATGACAGATCAAATGAACTAACATATTTGGGAGTGGAGCCAGGAACCAAAGCAAGTCGGGTGTACAGTCTATATGAAGATAAAATTGTTGTGAGTCGTGATGTGATCTATTGTGAAGATAAAGCATGGGAGTGGGAGGCAAAGCCAAAAGAAGAAATCTGTCTACAGAAGTGGATCTCCTTCTCAGTTAAAGGAAAGAACGATGCTAAAATAAATCAATTTCATCTTCAAGAACCGGTCACACCAATGACAAGTGCATCCACCAGTCCACAGGTGGATCCAGAGGGTTACTTACCTTCTCTTGAAACCAAACAAGAAGTAGAGACACCGTTGAGTAGAACACCTGTTTATCAAAGTCTCGCTAAAATTTATGAGCAAACCGAACCCATTGAGATGTCGGAAGAATTGCAGCGATCACTACTGATGAACCAATGGAGTTTCAACAGGCGTTAAAGGAAAATCATTGGAAGATTGCCATGCAGACAGAGCTTGACTCCATAGAAAAGAACAGAACATGGAGCTTGACAGATTTGCCTCTCAATCATAAGACAATAGGGCTAAAGTGGATATTAAAGGTGAAGAGAGATGCAGCTGAAAATATTATTCGTCACAAGGCGAGACTTGTGGCAAAAGTCTATGTTAAAAAAAAGGGCATAAACTATGAAGAGGTATTTGCACCAGTTACTAGATTAGAGACAGTAAGATTAATATTCACTCTTGTAGCTTAATTTGGATGGGAAGTACACCATATGGACATTAAATCTGCATTTTCAAATGGAGATCTTACTGAGGAGGTATACGTATCACAACCAGAGGATTTTCAAGTAAAGTGACAAGAAGGCAAGGTGTATCATCTTGAAACAAGCGCCTAAGGCCTGGAACAAGAAGCTGGACAAATATTTCATTACTCTCCATGTTGAAAGATGCAAGCAAGATCCAAATATATGTACAAGAAAGACAAGTGATGACATGTTGATACTCGGCATATACATTGATGATCTCAATATTACAGGAACTTGTGTTCAGAAGATTGAAAAATTTAAAGAGGAGTGATGTAGCAGTTTGAGATGAGCAATCTCGGGCTTTTGACATATTACCTCGGTCTGAAGGTAAATAAAGAAAGTGTCAAATTTCCATTAAGCAGTCGAGTTATGCAAAGAAACTTCTTGAGAAGGCAGGCATGAAGGAGTGCAACCCATGTTAGTATGCTATGGAACCAAAATTAAAACTTGACAAAGATGAGATAGGTGAGCAAATTGATGCTACTGAATATCGAAGTATGGTGTGTAGTCTGTGATATTTGTTACATACGCGGCCAGATCTTGCATTTTCGGTTAGTGTAATTAGCAGATTTTTGGAGAGACCAACCAAGATGCATCATCAGGCTTGGAAGCATATTCTGAAGTATGTGGCAAGTACTATTGATCTTGGTTTGGTCTATTCTAGGCGAGAAAAGGCACCGCTGTTGATGGATTACAGTGACAGTAATTTTGCTGGAGATCTTGATGATAGGAAAAGCACGATTGGCTCTGTGTTCTATGTGTATGGAAATGTAGTGACATGGTGCTCTCAGAAGCAGAAAAGTATGTGTAGGACCGAAATGGCGACAGAGGGGGGTGAATGTCGCTCGCTTCAAAGTCGCCCCCGAGAAATCGAACAATGATTTTTCAGAAAGATGCAAAACACAGCACCTCACAGAAATTAAAATTAATTTCTCTGAATTTTGGAACGCATGCGACACCGAAAAATTCAGCATAAATCAGAGACCAGCCAGTAAAAAATTCAACTGAAAAAATCTTTGTTTGATCTACATGCAAAATTGTCAAAGATCAGCAACAACAAAAAAGAATAAGGCACTAGAACAACTAGCATGCAACTTCTTGCCGAAAGCACTTAAAACAGCAGCACTTGATAGCACAAAAGACAAAAGAAGGATTCACTCAGACTCCTAATACCCATTGGCCGAACAGGAGATGTGCTAGCCGAAATCAAGGAAAGAAGCTGAAATTTTATTTGCAATTCGGAAGCACTAGGCCGCTGCCGAAAGACCAAAAGCTGACCAAAACTGCTGAGACAAATGCTGAGAATTACTTGCGGCTGAGGAAGCTCAAATGCAAATAATTCTTGCTGCTCAAGCTGCAGCCGAGAAAACAAAGATGACCCAATCTGCAAACTGCTAGGCGAAGAGAAATAAAAGGCAAAGCTAAAAATGCTGCAGAAAGCAGAGCAAGGATTGGCTAAACCGAGAAGAACCAACGAGACTACAACTTCCTGATTGACACCAAGACCAACAGAGAAATGAAAACCCTGAATATTCATATTCTTGCCGATTTCAAGAGAAAGAAAGAAGGCTTCTTTTCTTTTCAGAGAGAGACACCAAGGGACTATTCTAAATACCTTTAGGGCCTCAAACAACAAGGGAAAACACCAAAAATACAAGAATTTCAGAGATTTGCCAAGAACTCGAAAAAGTACAGAGACAACACCAAAATCCAAATTACTCCTCAATCTTTGATCCTTTGGCAATGAAATTTTGTAGATATGTTAGCAATAGCCATAGGATAAACCAGATCAAATTTCATGCCATTTCTCCAAGGGAATCAAGAATGGCATCAAAACCCTAGAATGCCAAAAACATGAACAGAGGAGTCTCAAAAGATAAAACTGAAATTAAACTTGGTTTGCTCTTTGGATCAACTAGCCAAATGGCTTTTGAGCATCTCCCATGTCATAGCAACCCATTTTGGGCCTTCCCAACAAGAATCAACAAGAAACACAAAATCTCACAAATCAAGCCAAGAGAGACATCGAAGAACAGAGAGCACCCAGAGAATAAAAACTTCAGATTTCATTCATTTGATCAAAGGGAAATACAAGGAGTCACGATACGCATGGACATTCAAACAAGAGGAATGATTACATGACTCTCAATCCATCTCCAACCTCTCCCTCTCAATCCCTCAACCATACATGCTTGGGAAGGAAGAACACACTCAGGCACTCACCTAGAAACCATCGATGGGGAACAGAGGGAACACTACTCTGCCTCCTCCACCAACTAAAGCCTAAAGCATATCCACTTGCCAAAGACTCTTTTGACTCAAAATGAAACCCTAAAATCCTCTCAAGTGTTCAAGTGGGCATGCAGCCCCTCCACTCCTTTTATAGTCCATGGCTAACGGGTCTCTGCCCCGTTACGCCCGCTATTTCCAACAGAGCCCGCTCCCGCTTGTGCGGCCTTGCTAAATTCCCGTTTCGCCCCTCCTGCACCTTCCAGGAAGCTTCCGCGCTCCTTGTCTCGCACGCCTCGCAACCACCTCGAGTCCACGTCGTCTTCGACACATCCCGACCGTTCTGACCTCAGCGCCACCTGCGCCTAGTCCGGTCCACCGTGTCTCACCACAACTCCACTCGACGTCCTGCAGTCACACAGACAAGAAAACACGTCAAATAGCACCGCTCGATACATGAAAGCATAAATACCATCATACTTACCATGACGAAGTCCAAACCTGTCGAATCATCTGAATATGCATCCTAATCCCATACGACCAAGTTTGACCAAAGTCCGACCGAGCCCGATTGCGCCACGCAACGACTCGACTCCGAACCACCCAAACCAAACTCGACTTGTCTAAACCAATGTCAATTACTCATCATTAACATGTGGTCACCTCCACATGGTCCATCAATCTCCCCCTTGATGAGTATATTGACAAACCCAAAAAAGCGCAAAGACGAGTTTGATTTGAAGAATCCAACATGGTCCAAAGAAGGAAAAAGAAGCTAATGACCATGTCGACAGAAGGAACACTAGAGCAACAACTGAAAGAGCAAATTGTTCTCCAAAGCTCTAAAATGTTCCCAAATAACTTTTTCTCCTCTATTCTCCCCCTTTTGGCAATAAACACATCAAGAATGCAAAGGAGAGAATATGACATGTCAATGGATGAAAATGGTTGAAGTTTATTTATTTAAGCATTTAGAGCCATGAGAATTATCCATAATGACCATACTGAACTACACCAAGCCATAACTCAATAAGAGGCTAGCTAGATCATGACAGGATATGTATAGCCTAGCTAAAGCACATAGATGACGATCTGAAATGTAATGCATTTTATGAGCATGTCAAGTCATCAATAAGCAAAGTCTAACTAGAGACATCCAAGGATGATACAGGCCATGTCAATAAGCTAAGCAGAACTAAGAAGCTACAATTGAGACCAAATAGAGTGCTATACGCTCAAGTATGAAACATTGGTTCAAGTACTTAGTTCATTCTGTAGCTTAAGCAAATTGAGCACATAAAACATTATCCTTTGAAAGCATATGGTCGTTTTCAACCCAATTTTTTATTATGTGCTAGATCTCAAGCCTTATGCGACTACTCCAAGCAAGAAGCTTAAGAAGATAGTCTAGGTCATCCAAAACTCCCCCTGAGTTCATGCCTAGTGCAATGGCAAGCCGTCTCATGAGAAAGAATTGGTGAAATCAGTTTTTTCGCACACAAAAGAGATCTTTTTGCTTTTTAAACATGTTGTACTAACTCATGCATTATCAAGAACTAATATAGCTCATCCTAAGGCTCAACACAGATTCTATGCCCAACTAAGCCTATTTGACATGGCATGAATCATAAAAGGATAGCTCAAGAAAGACTAAACTCAAGTGCTAGCATGACAAGTTTTAATTCAAGTAGCAGTTTTAATGTACTGATCATGGCAAAAGCTAGTCTACACATATGGAGTCATGATAGATCTAGCAAATGAAGCACAAGTCATGGCAAGGTGTAAAGCATTGTAATCATGTCATAAATGGATAATAATCAAGGCTTAATGTAGTTATATTACAATGCGAAATGTTGAAAATGCAGAAAATCCAACTTCCCCTCAACATATGATGCAGCTTTAAGTTCAAGTGGAGTTAGGTCAAGATTAAGCTCCAGAAGCTCCCAAATGCACTCCCCCTGAACCAAGGCAATAAATCGAGAAGCTGGCAAAGAAAACAGCAAACAGGCAGTCCTTAAAGCATAGATAAGATATAGAGACAACTATGGCTCAGACAGACTCTCATCTACCCCATATGACTCCAGGACTATTAGCTGACCGAAAACCACACACTAGAGAGCAAACACGTACCCTGTCTACCCGAGGGTGACCCGACCCTCGCTAGAACCTACAAGAAGTGAGTGAGCTCAATCTAGTGAGATAAGAAGCAGCTAAGAAGCATCCTGGGAGCGCAAGATAAGAGTAAGAAGTCTAAACAACTAGACAAGAGAAGCACTCTAACCTATGCTGGAAGGACTAAGCCCTATGCACCCCAAGTGCAAAGCAACAGAAATAAGACAGAAGCATAATCAATATAGTAAAGCAGTAAAGCCCAAAGCTCCCCCTCACTACAGTCCATAAGGACAAACCACCCTAAGCTCTCCCCGCAGAGCTGAAAACCTCGAACTATCCAATGGCTTGGTGAAGATGTCAGCCAACTGGTGGTCACTCTCCACAAACTGGAGCACTATATCGCCCTTCTCTACATGGTCTCTAAGGAAGTGATAACGGATATCGATGTGCTTGGTCCGAGAGTGCTGCACTGGGTTCTTAGCAATATTAATCGCAGAAGTGTTATCACAAAAGAGCGGAACACTATCTATGATCAACCCAAAGTCCCGCAGGGTCGAAGCCATCCAAATTACCTGACTGCAGCAGCTGGCTGCAGCAACATACTCGGCCTCTGCGGTGGACTGTGCAACACCGGACTGCTTCCTAGAGGACCAAGAGACGAGAGAAGTGCCAATGAATTGGCAAGTGCCAGAAGTGCTCTTCCTATCTATCCTACAGCCAGCAAAGTCTGCATCCGAGAAGGCTCTTAAGGAAAGATAGGATGAGGAAGAGTACCAGATACCATAGTCAATGGTAGCTCGAAGGTACCGAAAGATACGCTTCACCGCTTGGCGGTGAGATACGCGAGGAGAAGCCTGAAAACGAGCACACAGACACACGGAGAAGTATATGTCTGGTCTCGAGGTAGTGAGGTAAAGAAGGGAGCCGATCATACTTCTGTACTCTTTCTGATCGACTGGCTCGCCATCCTCATCTGGGTCAAGATAGGTTGTAGAAGCCATCGGAGTTGACACCGGCTTACCATCACTCACGTCGAAGCGTCTCAGGAGGTCGCGAGTGTACTTGCCTTGATGCAAGAAGGTACCCTCCCGAGTCTGCTTGATTTGGAAGCCAAGGAAGAAGGTCAACTCGCCCATCATACTCATCTCAAACTCGGTGCTCATGACATCCGAGAACTGTGAAACTAGAGCATGGGAAGAGCCGCCAAAGATGATGTCATCGACATAGATCTGGACGAGCAGAAGGTCATTGCCAAGCCTACAGATAAACAAGGTCTTATCTACTTTACCCATTTCAAACCCATGACTCAACAAGTAGGACTTAAGCCTCTCATACCAAGCTCTGGGGGCCTGCTTAAGTCCATACAACGCTTTGGAAAGCTTGAAGACATGGTTTGGGTATTTGGGGTTCTCGAAACCTGGAGGCTGTCTGACGTAAACTTCTTCCTCAATGACTCCATTAAGGAAGGCACTCTTAACGTCCATCTGGTAGAGCTTGAAACCCTTAGAAGCTGCAAAGGCAAGCAGGATTCTAATGGCTTCAAGTCGAGCTACAGGGGCAAAGGTCTCCTCGAAGTCTAGACTCTCAACCTGGGAAAACCCCTGAGCTACCAGTCTAGCCTTGTTTCGAATGACTACCCCATCCTCACTCTGCTTGTTCTTGAACACCCACTTAGTCCCAATAATATTGTGACCTCGAGGGGGCTCGACAAGCGACCAGACCTTGTTCCTCTCGAAATTTTCTAGCTCCTCATGCATGGCATTGACCCAAGACTCGTTGGAAAGAGCATGAGAAACATCCTTGGGCTCAAAGGAGGCAATGAAAGCAGAATGGAGACAGAATTGAAATAAGCCAGATTTTGAGCGGGTAACACGCTCGAACAGGTCTCCAATCATCTGCTCAGAAGGATGCCTTTTCTGGATATGTCGGGGAGGTCCAGGATGAGATGAAGAAGTGGCCTCTACCTCGTGAGCTGACGAGGTAGGAACAGAGCCACTAGCTTCAGAGGAAGCAGTAGGCAAAGGCTGATCACCTCGAGGTACCGTGGAAGAAGGCATCTCAAGGGGAGGATGAGGAGCTGGATCAGGTAAACAATCATCGTCTCCATCGTCCTCATCATCCACAAAGATGGTCTCGGACTGCTCTAAAGAACCTGAGATATCGGGCCTAGTCCCCGGACTGGCCTCGTCGAAGGTCACCTCACAGGTCTCTACCAATTTACTAGATTCGTGGTTCCAAACCCTATAAGCCCGCGAAGAAGGCGAGTAACCTAGAAAGATACCATCACAAGAACGTGACTCGAACTTGTCTAGATTCCCGGACTTCAAAATAAAGCACTTGCAACCAAACACACGAAAATGAGAGACGCTGGGCTTTCGCCCGTATCTCAACTCATAAGAAGTACGGTGCAAGTGTGCCCTAAGAAAGACTCGATTTGAGATATGGCACGCGGTGGCTATAGCCTCAGCCCAAAACTTCCGCGGTGTAGAGTACTCATCGAGCATCGTCCTGGCCATCTCGACAAAGGTACGGTTCTTCCTCTCCACAACGCCATTTTGTTGTGGGACGCGCGGAGAAGAGAACTGCTGCTCTACACCTGTCTCACCACAGAAACTCTCGAAGTAGGAATTCTTGAACTCCGTGCCATTATCACTGCGGATCGCTCGTAAGGCACCCGGGAGCTCAACAGAAAGCCTACCGAAAAGACCTCGGAAATGTGAAAATATCTCATCCTTCGAGGCTAAGAAAAACACCCAAGAAAATCTCGAATAGTCATCGACCACAACAAGTACATACCACTTTCCTCCAGATGACTGCACTCGAGTTGGTCCAACAGTGTCCATATGGAGCAGCTATCCTGGTGCATCAGTCATGGTCACAGTGACCGGAGGATATGAAGCGGCAACCATCTTGTCGTGCCGGCATGGAGCGCAAACAAGATCTTTGACCATTTTGAGCTTCGGTAGACCACGAATGAGGTCGTGGCCGCTAACTCGGGTCAAATGGTCAAATCCAATATGACCAAGTCTCCTATGCCAGAAGGTCAAATCACGGGACTCTAAGGCAACCAAACACCGGAGAGGATCACCAGAAGAATCAGAAAAATCAGCACGAAAGATCCTCCTATAACGAGAAATCCCGCAAACCAGACTACCCGGAGAATCAATAATTTTGCAAGCGTTTTTCTTGAAGCTTACCTCGAAACCGTCATCGGTAAGCTGAGAAACGGAAAGCAAATTGTACTGCAGCTTACTAACCAAGGCAACATCCTTAAGAATAAAAGAAGCATTAACATGCACAGTACCTTTGGCGATGACGCGCCCAGACGAAGCGTCTCCGAAGGTGATCGTCTCATCACCTGGAGCGCGGGCTAGGGAGGAGAACCAACGGGAGTCTCCGGTCATATGACGAGAACAACCGGAATCTACAAGCCAAACCTTCTCCTTCCCTACCCGGCGAACCTGAGTCAGACAGAGAGTAAAGTCTCAGTACTGGGATAAATCAAGAGAGATTTTGGCACCCAATACCGAGTAACACGTGGAGCAGATGAAGTAGTCAAACATGACTGACCTCTATCTACCCTACGCTCTCCGTGACTCAAAGAAGCAGAAGGTCTATGAGCAGACCTGAAGCTGTTGCGGGGTCCGACTGCTACGGGAGAGCGAGTCGGAACACCGGCAACATGCTGATCACGCCGTGGGTAACTGTCTCGACGGGGGAAACGAGATGTACCCTCAAGATGGCGGAAGTCACGACCTGGAGCAGTACGAGGACGAAAACCAGAAGACTCAGAAAAACCAAGTCCTCGATGCTGCCCAAACCCGTCAGAAGCAAATCTGGACCTCGTGCTAGTCTTAGGTGCACTCAGGATCTGGGGCTGACCCTGAATACGCCTAAGTGCCTCCGCACGGTCTCTACGCGCAATCCTGGCGCGCCTGAAGCACCGATCGACTGTGTGTCCATCCTTCTGACAGAAGGTGCAGTGGTACCTCACCTTCGAAGAGGTGGAAGTAGCTGCGAGGGCTTCAGCTTCTGAGAAGCCGAAGTAGCAGGTGGACTCACCTTGCTGTCAGAGATCCCTTGGACAAAGCCCGCTGATTTGAATTTGACCTCATCAGACCTGGGCACAACCTCGATCGCACCTCCTACTATGGGTCGGAGAATAGCAGGAGGATGCTTCCTCATATCCTCATACAAATCATATTCTAGACCTTGATTGAACTTGCAAATCTTGGATTGGTCTAGAATAAGATTAAGCTTCTTCTTGCCGCCTACAAATCTCTCGAGAGTGTTCATAAGATACTGACACTCCCGAAAAAGAGAGGTGCAAGAAGAGCAGGGGAAGAAGAGACAGCAGAGGGTAAGGGAGCAGATGAAGAACCAACAGCAGAGGGACGATTGGCTTGTGCACGCACAGCCGACTCAGAATGGACAATCCTACTGCTAGCAGGTTGGCTCGCGTCGCTAGGCGTCTCTACCTTACCCTGGGGCTTCTCCCCCTCCTCAACAATCACATCACAACAAGATTGTGGCTTCTCTAATAAGTCCTTAGTTAGCTTCACATATTTTTCTTCCAATGCAATCAAGTCAATTTTTAGTTTATCACAATTTTTGCATGGTGAGCTAACAGGGTCCTTAGAAGCATAATCAGCCAATTTCTTATTGTGATCAATCATTTCTTGAAACTGCTTGGAAACAGATTCAAGTTCAGCAGTTAATCTAGGACGGTTCGAGCATGAAGCGACTGGCTCACACAACCAAGCATATAACTCAGAAATTTTATGATCTGCCCATTTTAGGTTCATCTTTAGATTATTACAACTTTCACAAGTCTCGGGCAGATCAAGCAGCATGGTATAAAGACCTCTAAAAGCATTGTCCTTATCCTCACATGAGGTGCAAGAAGTAGTCTCAACAGGAGTAGATGAAGTAGAAGCAATCCTACTCATTTCTAGTTCAGCCAACAGACTAAGATTCTCCACCTTAACACTATCAAGCTCGGAGGACAAACTATCATGCGAGGTCCTTAGTTTCTCCATGTCACCCAGCAAAGCAGAGCATGTATCACAGTCGTCACTAGAGGGACCAGATGTAAGAGCAATAATCTCTAGTGACAACCTGTCTACTTCCTTCTCTAACTCAGTACACCTAGCCCTAGCTCCAGCATGGAAACCACCTAGCTTAAGAAAAGCATGATTGAGCTGGTCGTAGGTGGGACATACCTCATCCGAGTCGGAGTACAGCTCGCTGTCGCTGAGTTCGCCCTCGAGGGCCATGAAGCACATGCCGGAGAAGTCGTCGCCGCCATCCTTGGGCTCTTGGTCACCCGTCCCGTCATCGTCGCTCCATCCCTCCACCTCGCTGAGGTCGAGGTCGTCGAAGGCGGTGAGGACGCGGTGGAAGAGCTTGTTGGCTTTACCGAAGTTGCGGAACTTCTTCTTTCCCGGCGTCTGAGCTAGAGTCTTCTTGTTGTGGTTCTTGTCGGTGTAGTCGTTCTTGCCCGAACCGCCGTAGTCGTTCTTGCCCTTCTCCAGCTTGGGGCAGTTTGCCCGAATGTGGTTGGGGCCACCACACTCAAAGCAAATCACGGGTCCTCCTCTCTTTCTGTCTCTCCTACCCTTGTAGGCATGGGAAAACCTTCGGGCTAGGAGGGCCAGCTGATCATCCGCAAGCTGCTCTAACTGATCATCAGTTATGTCACAGAGAGCAGCAAGGGAGAAACCGCAAGAAAAGTCAGAAGAAGGCCCGGAAGAAGAAACGGGATCGGTGACCAAGGCCATCGACTGTGACTTCGACCGACGAGAGACAACGTCAATCTCGTGAGTCTTGAGGTGCGAGTATAGCGCGTCAAGAGTCAGGGTCGAGAGGTCTATCGTGTCTTTGATGGTGGTCACTTTCATCTCCCACACGCGCAGATCGAGTGCTGCGAGCATCTGACGAGCGTTGTCCGAGTCGGGGTATGTGAGACCGAAATCAAGGAAAGAAGCTGAAATTTTATTTGCAATTCGGAAGCACTAGGCCGCTGCCAAAAGACCAAAAGCTGACCAAAACTACTGAGACAAATGCTAAGAATTACTTGCGGCTGAGGAAGCTCAAATGCAAATAATTCTTGCTGCCAAGCTGCAGCCGAGAAAACAAAGATGACCCAATCTGCAAACTGCTAGGCGAAGAGAAATAAAAGGCAAAGCTAAAAATGCTACAGAAAGCAGAGCAAGGATTGGCTAAACCGAGAAGAACCAACGAGACTACAACTTCCTGACTGACACCAAGACCAACAGAGAAATGAAAACCCTGAATATTCATATTCTTGCCGATTTCAAGAGAAAGAAAGAAGGCTTCTTTTCTTTTAAGAGAGAGACACCAAGGGACTATTCTAAATACCTTTAGGGCCTCAAACAACAAGGGAAAACACCAAAAATACAAGAATTTCAGATATTTGCCAAGAACTCGAAAAAGTACAGAGACAACACCAAAATCCAAATAACTCCTCAATCTTTGATCCTTTGGCTATGAAATTTTGCAGATATGTTAGCAATAGCCATGGGATAAACCAGATCAAATTTCATGCCATTTCTCCAAGGGAATTAAGAATGGCATCAAAACCCTAGAATGCCAAAAACATGAACAGAGGAGTCTCAAAAGATAAAACTGAAATTAAACTTGGTTTGCTCTTTGGATCAACTAGCCAAATGGCTTTTGAGCATCTCCCATGTCATAGCAACCCATTTTGGGCCTTCCCAACAAGAATCAACAAGAAACACAAAATCTCACAAATCAAGCCAAGAGAGACATCGAAGAACAGAGAGCACCCAGAGAATAAAAACTTCAGATTTCATTCATTTGATCAAAGGGAAATACAAGGAGTCACGATACGCATGGACATTCAAACAAGAGGAATGATTACATGACTCTCAATCCATCTCCAACCTCTCCCTCTCAATCCCTCAACCATACATGCTTGGGAAGGAAGAACACACTCAGGCACTCACCTAGAAACCATCGATGGTGAACAGAGGGAACACTACTCTGCCTCCTCCACCAACTAAAGCCTAAAGCATAACCACTTGCCAAAGACTCTTTTGACTCAAAATGAAACCCTAAAATCCTCTCAAGTGTTCAAGTGGGCATGCAGCCCCTCCACTCCTTTTATAGCCCATGGCTAACGGGTCTCCGCCCCATTACGCCCGCTATTTCCAACGGAGCCCGCTCCCGCTTGTGCGGCCTTGCTAAATTCCCGTTTCGCCCCTCCTGCACCATCCAGGAAGCTTCCGCGCTCCTTGTCTCGCACGCCTCGCAACCACCTCGAGTCCACGTCGTCTTCGACACATCCCGACCGTTCTGACCTCAGCGCCACCTGCGCTTAGTCCGGTCCACCGTGTCTCACCACGACTCCACTCGACATCCTGCAGTCACACAGACAAGAAAACACGTCAAAGAGCACCGCTCGATACATGAAAGCATAAATACCATCATACTTACCATGACGAAGTCCAAACCTGTCGAATCATCTGAATATGCATCATAATCCCATACGATCAAGTTTGACCAAAGTCCGACCGAGCCCGATTGCACCACGCAACGACTCGACTCCGAACCACCCAAACCAAACTCGACTTGTCTAAACCAATGTCAATTACTCATCATTAACATGTGGTCACCTCCACATGGTCCATCAGTATGGCACTTTCAACCTGTGAGGCTGAATTCATGGCAGCAACCTCGGCTACATGTCAAGGGATATGATTAAAAAGGATGCTCTATAAACTACTAGGAAAGGATGACGGGCCATTTATGCTATATGTTGATAACAAGTCAGCTATGGCACTAATGAAAAACACATTGTTTCGTGAGAGAAGTAAACATATAGATATACGATTTCATTTTAGAAGAGATTGTGTAGAGGAGAGGTTAGTCAGTGTATAGCAGATAGCGATAGAGGAGCAGAAAGTAGATATACTGACAAAAGCTTTGGGACATGTGAACTTTGGAAGATTGTACAATCTGATTGGAGTTCAAATTGTTTGTAATATGCACCAGGATTAGGGGGGCATGTTGGAGATAATCCTGTTGCTTGGATTCTATTGTCGGTTTGAGTCCTAGTTAGTTTCAGAGTTTGTTTCGGAAATAGGTTTCAGAGTCAGTTTGTGTATCTGAGTCTTGTTCGGATACGTAGAAGTATTGTCTATATTTATCATATAAATTTGAGTATAAATAGTGGAGAAAGCTAAGGAAAATGTGAGGCGATTGGAGCACCACCAAAAGTTTTCGTTTATTCTATCGCTCTATTGTTTTGTGTTGTCATCGTCGATTATCAAGAGAATAATAGAGGAGACATGAGTGTTCGAAGATAACGAGTACCACGGGTACTTGAAGGTAACGAGTTTAGGAGTGCTCGATCTCAAACTTTGAGTAACTACAAAGTAGTTGGATTTCGACTACGTACAAATCGATCGAAGCTTTCGAGTACTTGCAAAGCGGTCGATATCTACGAGTACCTGCTAACTGGTTGAAGATAGCGACTGTGAAACGGTCGAAGATTAGAAAGACTCAAGTGGTCGAAGTTTACATGTGCAGACTCAAGTGGTCAAAATTTACGAGTGCAGACTCAAGTGGTCAAAATTTAGGAGTGCAGACTCAACACTATCGTCAAATAAAAAGGCGATAGGTCAGCTGGACGGTTGGTGCGGAGGACATGGTAGCCTGCCATCCATTCATTTGGCAAGACGGGCTTTATCGCTATTTGGTTCAACGATAAAGGCTTTGTCGTCATTTGGTTCGACAACAAGATGTTATTCCTATAAAGTTTCTAACTGATATTTATTTTCTAATATTAATTAAATAATGTATTATTTAATGAAGCTGTTTTGCGCAATTAAAGAGGACTTTGGTCCTAGCGCGCAGCACGGGCACGGGCACCAAACATTCGATGTTGGGTAGGGTTTAGACTCTGGCCGTGAGTAATTGGGACATGGGGGGTGTAGCTGTGAAGGTGGTTAAGACTCTATCTGGAACAAAGGAAAAATAGAGTAATTTTATAGGATTGGAATCCTATGGTTGCTCGGGCACCGTTGATTCTTCCAAAAAAAAAAGTTCACAACCTCATGCTCTCGAGGTTATTCCGCCCGTTAAGCTTCGCCGAGTAGAAGCGCCTCATGTACTCCTTGTAGCCAACTGTTCTGTACCGTGCCTTCCCGTCATCTTTCATCACAAGCTCCGGCAGAGGGCCGACCACGGCGTTCCGGCACGCCCGGTGGAAGTGGAACAGCGCCGCCGAGATGCGCTCTCTGTCCGGGTGTACCATGGCCCTGTGCTCAACACTTCTATACTTGCCGTTACTCAGGATCTGCGACCAGAGACACAAACACGACGCATTGCTTCTATCAGTAATTGCTTGTTAGGCTTATTCCAAACCTTAAGAAGATAAGGCTTAAAAGCTTCAAACTGATGACGACAGGTGAGCAATATACTTTAAACAAGCTGTCCAATAGCATCCATCCGCAACTAGCCTATCATTGTTCGTTTACCTCGTCGTGTCACCAATGTTGACGATGACTGCGCCGTCCAGAGCGTCCACGGCGAGCCACCTGCCGTCCCTCTTGATTTGCAGGCCCTGCACGTCGTTCACCTGGAGTAGCAACGTCAGGCCGTCGACATCGCTGTGCGGCGACAGGCCCAACACCTTGTTGGCGTGCCGGCACGGTGGGTCTGTTCTTGGAATCTCTCTAGCAGCGATTCCGGCTTAACGCCCATGTCCTTGGCCATCCACTCCAGCAGGCAACGCGCTACCCGTGCCGTCTCAGAGGAGTACCTATCCATAGAATTTCTACACGCACAGTTCATACGATCAAACAAACAAACGATTAAGATTTAAGAGTGCTCATAAAGCAAAGTTTGCGAGACTTTGCGAGGTGCGGAAAGCGGGTTTTGGCTGATCACCTGAAGGAAGAAGAATGAACAGGCCATAGCCTCATGTCCCTCGACTTGCTCGGGCGAAGAGCGAGATAGAACATGTCTGCCCAGTCCAGCTTCTGCTCCTCGGAGAAGACAAAGGTCTGGCCGTAGCCCTCGAGGCTGTCTGGCGGCTGTGAGTACGCTTTCTTGGCTTCAAGTGGTAGTTTGAAGAACTCAGTCATGTCTACCCTTAGGTTGCAGATCACATCGTCTGCACCCCATGGTTGATCAGCTGCAGTTAGTTAGTTTGTCTAGTCAATGCTTTGCTTCCACTATTTGCACAAGCCCAAACAAATTGAGATTCATGAATGAATCAGGCTGCCGATCATTTTATCTGGCACTAATTGATGCCAGTGTATCTCATCAGCTCAAGTTGCAGCACACTTGCGGAAATCAAAATAAAGCTACTAGTACTTATTTGCTACCAACTTAAAACTTTAAACCTTACAATCTCATCTGTAGCGGACTACATATATGCATGCTTTTTTGGGTTCATTAGGTTGGGTTCTTTTCAGCTTAAAGTTATCTTATACTCGTACTGTTTACTGTAACTAGCTTTTAAACCATGCGTTTTTAAGACAAGATCAATAGGAAGATTATAGTAAAAAGTGTATTGAGTTTAGTTATACCGGTCAAAATCGTATGCGACTATTTTCCTATACGTACTACCTCCCGCAAATAGCCAGAATTCAAATATTTATGCCATAAGCCATCAGTCCCTCCTAAATATATAAGGGTGTGTATAGGTATCACCCGGATGTTTTCTTCCCAACAATCATCCAAATTTCGGACCGTTGGATTAGAGATCCAACGGTCTCTTTTTTTTGGAGGGGGGAGAATTTTTTTTGGAGGGGGGAGGATTTTTTTTGGAGGGGGTGGGGAGAATTTGTGGCCCTTGGATCTCTAATCCAACGGTCACAATTTTGGATGATAGTTAGAAAGAAAACATCCGGATGATATTTATCAATACCCAATATATAAATATACCTGCTCTTCAAAACTGAAATATCAAGAATTGACCTTTACACATCTAAAAGAAGCCCCAGCACTGACAGGCAGATCCCAGCTTTGCACACTCATGCGATGGCTGTGGATCGAGCAACTTGTTGAGATCGATGATAGGAACTGCAAATTCATACACTTCTACAAAAGAGACTATACTGGATGAACTATCACAAACGGTTTATACTAACAACCGTATGTAATATTTCCACATACGGTTATTAATATGAACTGTCTGTGATAATTGAGATATAACAGACGGTTGTGTTAATAACTGTCTCTGAAAGTTACGGACATCATAGACGGTCCGTATAAAAAACCGTTTGTGATATTGCGAACATCACAGACGGTTCTTATAACAAATCGTCTGTGATATTACGGACATCACAGACGGTTCTTATAACAAATCGTCGGTGATATTACGGACATTACAGACGGTTCTTATAACAAATAGTCTGTGATATTACGAACATCATAGACGGTTTGTATGAATAACCGTCTGTGAATTATCACAGACGGTTATTAATACGTGGTCTCAACACAAATGTCTTCATTGCGCTGCATCAGTGAAGCGAGGCGGCCGGCTTTAGGAAGTTTGGTGAAAACATATCGCTTGTAGACATATATATGTCTTCTTCGTGATCAGTGGTTTGTACTCAATTGCTTCTAATAATTTATATGCCTTGTAATAGAAAGAGATGATAGCTAGGTTTTTGTTTAAATCTAGCTAGCTAACTAGCTAGGTTTAGAAAGATAGTGGTACTTTGCTCAATTTCAGAATGAGTAAGTACTCAATCCTAGTTTACTTCAATGTATTCTTGCTTAATATTATTGTTTCACGAACACGTGGCTAGCTAGTTAGCTACTTCATATAGATGTGTGTAATTAAGTAGCTAGCTAGTTTGATTTGCTATAGTAGCGCTAATAATCTAATTTGACACCCATTTGTTACATATGTAACATAGATGGACCGAAGCTAGATGTACGTTGAGAACCGTGTGACTGAACAGTACATTAATGGCATGTCTAATTTTAGAAGAGAGGCCGAGCTAGATATGTTGAAGAAGGGGATGGAATATACGTACTGTCCATACATTGATTATGATAATCTAAAGATGTTTAGCAACTCAGCGCAGATCGAAGCTCACTTGATTCGAAGGGGTTTCAGAAAGGGTACAAATGTTGGACCAGTCACGGTGAAGAGAAGATTACATAAGAAGGTAGTTATGACATCGTCGAGGGAGACAGCAATATGCCGGTTGTGAACTGTGCTTTCGATGAGGATAGGTCGCAAGATGACAATCTGGATCAGATGCTATGTGATGCAGAAGGGAACTATAGTGAGAGAGAGTTTGGTAAATTCGAATGCTTGATAGAGAACTCAGAGAAACCTTTGTTCCTGGGCTACAAGCCGCAATACATAAGGTTGTCATCCATTCTAGAACTGATGAAATTGAAGGCAAGCAATGGTTGGTCCGACAAGAGTTTCAGGCATTGTTAGGTCTCCTAGCGAACATGCTTCCAAAGGGAAATATGTTGCCGAGAACCACCTACCAAGCCAAGAAGATTCTTTGTCTATTGGGAATAAAAGTAGAAAGAATAAATACATGTCCGAATGATTGTATCCTCTACCATAAAGAGTATGCTATCTTACATATTTGTTCGGTGTACAAAGCATCCCGATACAAATGTGAAAATGACTCCGATTATGGGAAGGGCATCGAGGTGAAGTAAGGACCTCCTGCTTAGGTATTGTGGTATGTTCCTGTAAATCCCCATTTGAAGCATTTATTGGCAAATCAAAAGGATGCAAAATTAGTGCGTTAGCACTCGAAGCAGTGTAAGAAAGATAGGATGATAAGACAGACTGCTGATTGTGCCCAGTTGAGGAACATTGATAGGATGTTTGTAGACTTCGATGTGGAACTGAGGAATATAAGGTTTGTGTTATGTACAGATGGAATGAATCTTTTTGGTAATATAAGAAGCTGACATAGCACGTAGCCCGTGACTCTGTACATGTATAACCTTCCTCCTTGGCTGTGTATGAAGCGGAAGTATATTTTAATGTCACCATTTATCCAAGGGTTGAAGCAACCTGAGAACAATATTGATGTGTACCTAGCACCATTGGTTGAAGATCTTGCGATACTGTGGAACGAAGGGGTACATGTATGGGATGTGGACAAATGAGAGAACTTCACTCTGCGCGCCATGTTATTTGCACCATTAATGATTATTCTGCCCTTGGTAACCTGCCAGGGTTGAGTACAAAAGGAGCCAAAGCCATCAACATAAAGAAACTTGTTTGCAAGGAACATTTGAAATTAATTGGCATGAAGTCTCATGATTGTCATGTGCTAATGACACAAATGCTACATATAGCAATTAGAAATATTTTGCCGAACAAGGTTCGAGTGACAATCACAAGGCTATGTTATTTCTTTAACGCAATTACTCAGAAGGTCATCGATTCCAATGGACTAGATGCTTTGCAGACCGAGGTGGTGACAACAATATATCATCTAGAGATGTATCATGGCCCATCTCATTGTCCACCTTGTGAAAGAGATAAATATATGCAGCCCCGTGTTTCTACGTCATATGTACACATTCGAGAGCTACATGGGAATTCTCAAGTCCTATGTATGCAATTGATCTCGACCGGAGGGTAACATCATTGAAGGTTATACAACCGAAGAGGTCATTAAATTTTGCATTGGCTACATAGCTCAGGTCGAACTGATAGGTGTACCTCTATCTCGTCATAAGGGGAGGCTAGAGGGTATCGGGACATTGCCCTGGACCTATCACATCGGCTCCTATGGCTTCACCTCCATCTCCATTTCTGAAGCCTGTTGCATCAGTTCCCTTGGAGACGACGCTGAAAATGTATCGTAAGCGAGGCGTTAAGACACAACCGAAGAAGATTAAGGTGCCTCCTGGCAATGGAAGTTCATTCTCGGAGTGTCGTTGGTCCCCAAGTCACAATTACCTAGGTTTGGACTGGTTTGTAATGCATGGCATACCTGGTACATGCAGAGGTCCAACATGAAGCCAAACCGGCATAGTGGATTCACTGTGAGATACATGTAGGCACATTTTCTCCACGACTCGGGCTACTTCATCATGACCTTCGAAGACTTATACTTACTATTCAACTTCGATGAACTCGACCCCTCACTTCTATGATGCTGGACACTTTAAGTGCACTATACAATGAAATTTTACATTCACGTCATACTGATAAATGTTATTACTCTTTGCTTATGTATAGATACATGATCTAATAAGTTCGCCGACGGCGACAACCGGTGGGTTTCTTCGACCCACACTTGGTCTTTGAGCAATCCATCAACGATAATGCATCCTTCGTCCAATGTTTTATAATGAATGGATTTATTGCTCACAGTGACAAGGAGTACATCATGGTATCCTTCAACCAAGGGTAAGTGCTTCACTAGTTGGCACACAAGTTTCATTTGTACTTTATATGCAACATGAACTTAGAATTAATCACTATGGCGACACACTTAACTAAGTCTCACTGGATTCTGATTGTGATTGTACCAAAGTGGAGCAAGGTAATATACCTTGATTCCCTACTTAGGAGCAACCACGATTTCACTCGTGTGCAACAAGTAATTAATAGGTAAATTTATTTTCTCCATACATAACTCTATTGTAATCTTTTCTTCATTTGCAATGTCCGATGCTAACTTTTTTAGAATCATGTAAGTCGTTTAGTGCTTATGTTGCCCAGGGAGGGAGACACAAGGAATCCAACAATATAGTGCGACATAGGACGCGATTTCTGATACCCGCTACAACACAACAATCCTATATCACACTTCATTATAATGCCTCTAGAATTGACAATATCTATGTATGTAATTCTATTTTTGTAGTGCCACCAGTAGCTACAGGGCAACGTATGTGGGTTCTACGTTTGCCACCATATGAATGAAATCATGGACGCTAAGACGAATGATCCAGAGGTTTGTCAACCTTCCAATAATTATTATTTTCTGATTATATATATATGTATATACACACACACATACTAATTAATGACTTAATATTACTTCTAGCGATAGCGTGTTGACTTCGACGAAAGCGCAATTGATCTTGACAAACTTGTCAAAATTCAAGGAAACCTCTCCCAATTCTTACTAGCAGAGGTCATAAACAAGATTGGAGAGTTTCACTCCGGCAATGGTGATTAAATGTTGAAATATTGGATTCAATTGTAATCACTCAATTGTACTTAATCAAACAATTCATTCAAATTAATTCATTTGTGATATCTGTGTAACAATTGCCATGCTATATATGTGATCTGCTTGTGTTGTTTCATTCATCTGTGAGATTTATGTAATGATTGTCCTATGCTATATATACATGAGCTTACTTGTTTTCAGATGGCATGGTTAGCATATCCTGAGGCTAGCCGAAAAATAGCAATTAACATCGCTGTTGATATAGCTATCATAGACGATTCGTTGTTCTAAACTGTCTATGATATATATATATATATATATATATATATATATATATATATATATATATATATATATATATATATATATATATATATATATATATATATATATATATATATATATATATATATATATATATATATATCACAGACGGTTTGAAATACCAAACTGTCTGTGATATGCATGATATCACATACGGTGTATTACAGATTGTTAATACAAAAACTGTTTGTAATAGTCGAATATCACAGACAGTTTTTCAGAAAAACCGTCTGTGTTGTAAGTTATCACAGACGGTGTGGGAGCCGTCTGTGAATTTATGAGTTATAATTTAAATGTTATGGTTGTTAGCTGGCTTTGTCAAATTATACGGTTCGAAATTAACATTTCAATTTGAGATTTTAGAAATTAAAATACCCATCAACTTCGTTGCAAATTGGAGGCAAAATTATACATGTAATTATGGGGTGTTCTTTTGGATTGTGACTAATGGGTTTTGTCAGTAATTTTTGACACGACAGCGCATGATAGAAGCGCTAACACAGATAGTGCACATGGTTTTATGCTTGTAAAGCTGTTTGAAGAATCTGCTTTAAGAGTCTGTCATATTTCAATGTTTGACTTTTTAACTTTTAGAGAAGTAACAGAGGTAAGAGTCAAAAGTAGAAGTATGGTATGTAATATATTAGGCATACCTAGGTGCCCAGACACCTAGGCTCCCTGCCGTTAGATTGCTTTTAGATACGTGCTAGAGCAATGGTATGTATGGTATGTAATATATTAGGCATGCTAAATCAATCATGGAAGGAAAGTCTTAATCATGGATGGAAAGTCTCAATCACACTAACACGCATCTAAAAGCAATCCAAAGGTAAGGAGACTAGGTGTCCAGACACCTAGGTGCCCCTGTTATTTATACTATATATATATATATATATAAGAAGCCTTTTTTCTACTCCCAGGTGTAGTTACTCCTATTGTATCCACCATTCATCTTTCTCAGAATCCCCCTCAGCCTGATCGGGCTATTGGGTTAGATAGCACGCATGGCGTTCATAACAAATCCACTAACATTCAGAGGTATACCCACCTAATAAACTCACGTATTTATGGTAGAGAATAACCGGCGTATCCGTTCCTGTATTCTCGGCGCGTGGACATCCTGGCCAGACAAGTAGGTAGCCCGTTTGTTTTTCCCAAAGTGAGGAGGGAGTATGTTTTACCTGTGTACATGGGAGTATGTACAATTTCTTCTCGTATCGAGTATGTATGTCTTCAAACTAAATGGATTACGATGATTCGAGGTATGTACGTACTGCGTAAAATATTCTGAAACGAAAATGGAATGAAACCAATTGGTAATATGTACATACTAAACCGAATGGACACATGGTTTCAGATGGGAACTACTGATTGTTGTCAGATAGTTAAGTATAAAATGATGTAAACATAATTCGAATAATACAACGTGGTATACATCATACTTCGTATCCCCAAAATAACAGGGGCACCTAGCTGTCTGGACACCTAGTCTCCTTACCTTTGGATTGCTTTTAGATGCGTGCTAGTGTGATTGAGACTTTCCATCCATGATTAAGACTTTCCTTCCATGATTGATTTAGCATGCCTAATATATTACATACCATTGCTCTAGCACGTATCTAAAAGCAATCTAACGGCAGGGAGCCTAGGTGTCTGGGCACCTAGGTGTCCCATTTCAGCGTCCTATATATATATATATATATATATATATATATATATATATATATATATATATATATATATATATATAAAGGAAGTATCTCGCGTAACAGAGGGTATGTACATGTAGTATACGAGTATTTAAGATCATCTAGGTGGTATGAACACTTTTTCAGATGTGGTATGTATATTTTTTCCGACATACTCCTTTTTATGTACGCATATAAAGGTATTTACAAAATACACTAAAAACTATGGACTCTCTTACAATTTTTTCGTGTAGTTCACATTAGAATATCTTATAATTAGTATATGAGTATACCTAAAGTGATAAAGGAGTATTTCAAGTTTATATAGGTGGTATATTAGAGATGGGTGTAATTTACACCCGAGAGTAAAAAGTATTTTGCCTCTCTCTCTCTCTCTCTCTCTCTCTCTCTATATATATATATATATATATATATATATATATATATATATATATATATATATATATATATATATATATATATATATATATATATATATATATATATATATATATATATATATATATATATATATATATATATATATATATATATATATATATATATATATATAGGAAGACTCTTTTCTACTCCCGGGTGTAATTACACCCTATGTCGTATCTCACAACGTAGGGAGTATCTCGCGTAACGAGGAGTATGTACATGTAGTATAGGAGTATTCAAGACTATATAGGTGGTATGAACAATTTTTCAGAGGTGGTATTTACATTTTTTTCAACATACTCCTTTTTATGTACGTATATAAAGGTATTTACAAAATACGCTAAAAACTATGGACTCCCTTGCAATGTTTTTCATGTGGTTCACATTAGAATATCTTATAATTAGTATATGAGTATACCTAAAGTGATAAAGGAGTATTTTAAATTTATTTAGGTGGTATATTAGAGGTGGGTGTAATTACACCCGGGAGTAAAAAGTATTTTTCATATATATATATATATATATATATATATATATATATATATATATATATATATATATATATATATATATATATATATATATATATATATATATAGGACGAGTGTTTCATGCACCATGGTGCCTAGGCACCAATATCAATACCCGTTGATTTGCTTCGAGATTCGCAACGTTTGATGTGGGTATCTTCATATACCCATAAAAAAGTATATTTGAGATATCAAACTCCGAAAAAATTTAAATTCAACTTCAGTTTAATTAGTTTGAACTATTTTTATGGTATATACTCACTGTAGTTGCATTGAACTCAAAAGTAGTTCAAACTAGTTTGAACTGAGTTCAAAACTAACTTACCATAAATATATCAAGGGTATAAAACATTTTCATACCCAAACTCAAAAAAATTATCAATCATACACGTGTATCGGATGTTGGTGCCTAGGCACCATGGTGCATTACGTAATTTTCCTATATATATATATATGAATGAATGAAGAAGCAATGAACCCGTTCATTTTCGTTTCGGTTCGTTCCGATGGTTCCCTTGACGTATTCTTTTCAGAATATGCCTTTTTGTGTTGAAACAGTGAAGTACTAGCAGTTTATGTTGATGATCCTAGCATATTATAAAGACTAGCCTATGGGAGAGTGTTGGTCAACCACTCAAGTTCAGTGGTGGCTTGTCATTAAAGTCTTAGTTCTCGCCAATTGAACTTAATGATATATTAGCTCCTGCTAATTGCACTTAATAGCATCTTACGCTAGATAAATTGGTCATGGATCGTCTCAAGAAATAATAAAGTTTCTGTATAAGACCGGCCGGAAGGTGCAAGATGACTTTTTTGTTCTTCAGGGCAGGTGCAAGATCACTTTCAGACATAGATTTTTTTTAGAAAACCTTTATACTCTTTCTAAAGGAAAATATGCTTACATCATATAATTAGCCATATACACGTAGAGTTTTTAGGTAAATAACGAAAGTTCAAACTCCAACCTTGATTGATGGTTGTTACTAGACCTACCCAACCTGCTAGCCCGAGACACGGTACTATTGGTCTAGTCCTGACATGGCACGAACAGTAAACGAGCCATACCAAGTCGGCCTGACTGGACGTGTCGTGTTTGGGCTGGCATCTCAGCATAGCAAACCAGGTCAGTATGGTACAAACAGTAACTCTCCTATGATAGTGTAGTAAAATTACTTGTGAGTGATAACAACAATTTTTGTGTTAGGGTTAATTCATAACAGGCTCAGAGGAGGTTCCAAGATTCAAGAGATGGGGGAGATCAGACCCATAAAGTAAGTTCAACATTATGCACACTTCTCAAATGAGAAATTACATTGTAAGTAGAAACTCTGACCTTGATTTTCTATGGTTCTTACAAAATTCCCTTGCAAGATGTCATAATACTAACTGCCAGCCCAGCGGCGAATCCAGTAATTGAGATATGGGGTGCACATGCAAGATCAAAATCATATAAAAAACACATTCAAATTATGCATAATTGAATACTTGAATATAAAAGGAATACATTGTGACTTGACTTGTTAAGAAATATGAGCTGATATGCTGGCTTGGAAGAAACTATTTTTCTCTTTTCTTTTAGGAAAAAATCTATCCGTGTCCCTCAACTCTTTAATTCGTCTAATTTTTGTTCCTTAATTAAAAACCGTGTGTTGGATCCGATATGACAATCAAAGGGTGAATGATGCCCTCAAATTCATCCTCCCAAAAGATATTACAAAACTATCACTCCACTATCTACTAGAAGCAAGGAAATCAAATTTGCTCATCAACAAAGAACATACAAAAGCGCTCGTTTCAGCTTCAGCTTCTGGCTTCTGGCTTTTAATTCACTACTCCTTTATTTCATCTTTTAGGGCTCTAGTGAATTTTATGGATAGGAGAGCTAGGTTATCCTCAAGAATCTACTCAAGCTAGTCATCACTCATAGCATGCAGAGCAGACAATAAGAAACCAAAAGAAGCAGACACAATTAAGCCAGAAGAATGACTCTAATTGGGATCAGTCATAAGTGCCATCGATTGTAACTTGTTCTTGCGAGAGAGGAAGTCAATCTCATGAGTTTTTAGCCTTGAATAAAGTTTATCCAAGGTGAGCTTACTCATGACAGTGGTGTCATTGATGGAAATGACCTTCATTCCCAGACCGACATGCCCAAGACTCCAAGCACATAGCGTGTATTTTCAGAGTTACGATAGACCACACTAACAGCATGCAAGTCATTGAGGATCTCATGAAAGCATGCAAAGAACTAATTCAAAGACTCCCTGGTCTCATCTCAAACTTCCGATACTCCGTCTTGTACTAGTTCTGACACACATCCTTAATAGCTGTAGAGCCCTTATGGTAATCAGTGAGGGTCTACTAGATATCATGCACCAAAGTAAGATGAGACACACAGTTCAACTCATTCCTACCAAGACCCTGAATCAATATATTATTAGCCTTGCTATTTGCCTCTACATCTGGAAGATTTGCTAGAGTAATATGTTCATCAGCAGGGACATCATAGGAGTTCTTGACCTTCTCCCAGATAGAAAAGCCTAGAGCCTAAATGTATGTTGGCATCCTCATCTTCCAATATGGGAAGTCAACCTCATTGAAGATGGGAGGCTTGGTAGAATACATGTATGATGCCATGGCACTTAAGACCTATTAATATCTCTAAGGAAGAGCTTAACCAGGCTTTGATATCACTTATAGGACTGGCACTAGCAATCAAAGGAGGGGTGAATGATTGCTTCTTAGATTTTTCCCTCGGTATTCTTAATCTTTCATTCCTTTGGCTATGAAAGGCAAGAAGTTTAGATCACATTGACCAAGACCGAAATCTTCACCAAACCTTCAATCCTTGACCAAACAATCTCAAATTTGAAACATAGCTTGTTTAGGGTGTTAGGAACCTAAACCAGTCAAGAATCAAAATTAAACCAGTCAAGAATTAGAGGTTTCTTGGACTATGTTCCATCAATTTGAGAAAGAGAGCAAGTTCGGTCAAGGAAAGAGCAAAACCTTAAAACCCAAATTACTTCTTGCTCGTGGGGATCTATGCCATGTGGTCTTTTAGATCAACTCCCACATGTCCTAGCAAAGTAATCTAGGTAAACATATGGACAAAAACCTGCAAAATCAATAATTCAAATTTCTAGCTCAAGAAAGGGGCAAAACTATAAAACTCAAAATAATTCTTGCTCATGGGGATCTATGGTATGAGGTCTTTCAAATCTATTCTCACATGTCCTAGCAAGATAATCTAGGTAATGATTTGAGCTAAAACCATAAAGATCAAGATTTCAAATGTCAATCTCAAGAGTACGAAAATCAAACAAAAAACAAGAGAATCACAAAAGATGGGTCAAAGCCTTGATCTATTGCCAGCATAAGAAGTGATTCACAAGTACGTTGATGATTACAAGGTGATCCCAAAACACCACCCTTATTCTTACAAGTTTATCTCATATAGGGTTGTGGTAGGAGAGAAGGAACTACACAAGAGTAGCCCAAAAATCCTTAACCCTAGCTCTCCCCTCTCCTCCATCATATAATAAACACACCTTAGTGGGTTTCAAGCCGCTAAGCACTTGGGAAAACCCATCAACATCACTAACATGGGTTTTACACACGCACGTTTTTTAAAATGTTTATAAGATACAACCCGCTAACACCTTTAGCTATTGATCCAGTTGTCAAAACTAGCTTTCCTTGATCTAAACCACTTTTCTTTTCGCCTCCCTACATTGTGGTTTTGATCAAGACACCAACCCTGTATTTTGCCAACTATCAAAATACCCATGATGAAGCTTCTGGTTTTCATTTTCACCTCAATGCATCTCCACATGCTTGGACATGTAGCTCATAGTGCTCAATGATTAGCCATCATGTATTTACGCATTTGGACTCCTTCAAACCATTTCTACGTGTATCGGCCTCATCACTTGGCACACCACATGCACTAACTCACCTCTTCATGATCCTTGTCTTCTTTGTGCTTCTCGTTTCAGCCATGTAATCTCACACATACTTACTTGACTGTTCGAATCTCAGCTCCCCCGCCTAGTTTCGATCTATTGCCATCGACTGCTAAAATTCTCTAAGCCACTGGCACATCCAAAGATCAAGCAACTATCTCAAGCACTGGTTCCATGCACTTGAATCACGTTAGTAAAAAAACAATGCATTATACAGCACAACCACAATTAGCCGACCAACGACCAGGCCAGCCAATCTACGACTAGACTTTGAATTATTTTGAAACTATGTCTGAATATGCTGAATTCAAGTCTAAATTTTCTAAAACTTTTACGAAACTCAAAACTTAAACAAAATGATAATTATTCATCACTAATATAATCTAGATCTTCTCACATGGTCCCTCAAAGTCTAATAATGTATCAACCATCGAGACAACAAGAGTGACCAATAATGCAACGCTGTGACTTGTTCAATTTGGCAGAGAACACCTGGATGAAGGAGGGTGAGTAGGCCAGAAACTCGTGTTGGTAGCGATCATCTAAAGGAAGGAGGGTGAGTAGGCTAGAACCTCATATCCCTTGACTCTCTTAGAGGAAGAACGAGATAGAACACATATGCCCTAGTAAAGTTTCTGTTGGAATTAATCTTGTTTTTTATTTAGTCATATCCGAGTCTGTAAGAGCATTCATTTGAGTCGAGTCTGTGTATGAGTCCATAGTAGAAGTCGAGTGTTGTTGAGTCCATTTATGAGTCCTGTAACTAGCCTTTATAAGGCGCAATCTAGTCGTGTAATCATAGACAAACGAAGGAGAAGCGATCGATTGTGATCGAAAGCTGAAAGGGAGAGAAATAAAGAGAAAAGTGGACTGCTTTGCTCCCAGGAAAAGCAATTGTGTTCATGTATTGTGTTTTGAGTTGTTGTTATACTCGAAGATGCTAGGACCAAAGGAGACTTGAGTACTTGAAGAGGTGGCAGATTGGTCGTGCTCGTAAGTTGGAGTTGAGTGCGGTCGAAGGCATTACGTGGTCGAAGGCGTTGCATGGTTGTAAACGTCTTGGAGTGGTCATTTTCCAACAGTGGTATCAGCGCTTCAGCACACCTAAGACCTTGTGGTCCCAGCCATGGTGCTCACCATCCAGGCGAAGGAATGCGGCGGTGTGGTACATTAATACCCGATGTTGACAGCGATGAATTATACCACATGGGCGATCAAGATGTAGGCAATTATGGGTGCACAAAGCATCTGGGAGGCAGTAGAACCTATGGTCGGACTGGCCCTAAACAAGAAAAGAACAAAGCAGCACGTACGTTCATCTTCCAAGCTGTACCAGAAGACATCCTTCTGTAGATCGCAAAGAAGAAATCGACAAAGGAGGTATGGGATGGACTGAAGACTCGATATCTAGGCACTGATCGTGTGAAGAAGGCCCGACTGCAAACACTGAAGAGCGAATTCAACTCGATTCACATGAAGGAAGGAGAGAGAATCAACAAGTTCACAGGGAAATTGAGTGCTATGATAGCCAAGTACAGCACCCTCGACGCTACCTTGGAGGACGTCGCATTAGTAAAGAAGCTTCTTGACTCAGTGCTTGGTAAGTTTCTTCAATTGGTGACATCAATTGAGCAGTATTCAGATCTTGAAGTGATGCAATTTGAGGAAGCAATAGGATGGCAAAAGCATATGAAGAACGACTCAATTGATGAACTAATAACAATGCAGACAGGAAACTCATGTTCTCCCAAACCGAATGAGAAGTAAGGAACTCGAAGACAGAGGGAGGAGGGCGTCACAAGTGATGGCACGGGCCAGGCAGCCATAGTAGTTGATGCGGCAGAGGTGGCCGTGGAGACAAGGCTGAGCAAGGCGGTAGTGACAGATCCTGTGACAAGTCACATGTCAAGTGCTTTGAATGTGGTGAATACGGGTACTATGCGTCAAAGTGCTGCAGCCACATAAAATATTTCAACTGCGAGAAGTACATGCACTACACTTCGGATTGCCCAAGCAAGAAGAAGGACGAGGAGGTGAACCTCACCCGCGCTGAGGAGAACGTTGAGCCAGTACTACTTCTTTCCTTATGTGTTGAAGAGATGCCATGCATGGTGATGTTAAACGAGAAGAATGTATTTCCTAAACTACGCACGAAGGAAGGCAGTGTTGATCACACTGATTGGTGGTACCTAGATAATGGAGCTTATAATCACATGACGGGAGATCGCTCCATGTTCCATGAGCTCAACAAGAAGATTTCAGGCAAAGTTAAGTTTGGCAATGACTCCACGGTGGAGATAAAAGGCAAATGATTGATGTTGTTGCTATGCAAAAACAGCGATCAGAAGTTGATATCTGAGATTTATTTTATATCGAGTCTGTGTGGTAACATACTCAGTTTTGGACAGATCACAGAAGAAGGATGCAGGGTGGTATTGCAGGATGAGTTATTGTATGTCTATGACAAGAACGATGATATCTTAATGAAGGTGAAAAGATCGCAGAATCGATTGTACAAAATTTTTTGAAAACATGTAAATCGGTTTGTCTCAAAGCAGCCTGGAGGAGCCAGGCAACAAACTCGATGCGTGCGGATCCCAGGGGGACATATAACCAATATAGAGGAGTACAGCGGCTCGGGTGAGCGAGACATGTATACATGCAGGCAACGCGGTCGCATACTGCAGGTGGCAACACGGATGGTCGGGAAGTGAGATGGACGATGGCAGCATGGATGCAAATGCACAAGTTCTAACATTTTTCTGTGGTTTTGTGGCAGGAATGTGGTCATCATTGGAGATGGGATGCACGAGCATAGGAGTTAGAGGTAGTGTATCCTCGGTTGAAGTGTACACGGGAAAGCGGACAGATTTGGTCCAAGAAAGAGGAGTGGGAGGCTCAAGTAACGGAGAAGCCAAGGCAGTTATGGGAGTAGGTGCTCTAGCCCAGGCAGGCGTACAAGGAAGGACGAGATCGGTCTAGGTGCAAAGTATGGCAAGTGTTGGTTTATGCGAGACTCGAGATGGAGCAAGCAAGGGTGGTAGGACGGTGATGGCCTAGGAAGGAACCGCACATGGGAGTGTAGGTAAAAAGGAAGAAGCAGAGGCTAGCAATGCAGGAGGTCAAGGTGGACCGCCTGCGCATGCAGGCACGAGACGCGGGCGCTCTGCGAGTCATGGCGGACAGTTGGCTCGGGACACGCACATCAGATTGCAGCAGAGCGCACTGATAGTAGAGGCCAAAGAAGTGATCGGAAGTAGTCTCACGCGCTAGAGGAAGGGGTCCAAGAGGAGCATGTGGTGCCAGCAGAGGAAGAATAGGCAGGTATGGATGCCAGTGCAGCAAGATGAGAGCACTAGACACAAAAATGCAACAAAGAGCGGCCTAGCAGGAGATGTTAAATGAGTTGGGATGCAAGAGTGGGAGCAGGAGAGAAGATTGGCATGATCAAGGTGGAGAAACAAGATTAAGGGGGTGAATGTTAGAATTAATCTTATTTTTTATTTAGTCGTATCTAAGTCTGTAATAGCGTTTAAATCGAGTCTGTGTACGAGTCCATAATAGAAGTCGAGTCGTGTTGTTGAGTACGTTTATGAGTCCTATAACTAGCCTTTATAAGCGCAGTCTAGTTGTGTAATTAGGGACAAGCAAAGCAGAAGCGATCGGTTGTGATCAGAAGCTGAGAGGGAGAGAAATAAAGAGAAAAGCGGAGTTTTTTGCTCCTAGGAAAAGCAATTGTGTTGATGTATTGCGTTTCAAGTTGTTGCTGTTATACTCGAAGACATTGGACCAAAGGCGACTTGAGTACTCGAAGAGGCGGCAGATTGGTCATGGTCATAAGTTGGAGTTGAGTGTAGTCGAAGGCACTACGTGGTCGAAAGCGCTGCGTGGTCGAAACATCCGAGCGTTATCAGTCAGAAGCTTTGGTGGTGGAGTGGTCAAAGATTTCTGAGCGCAGAGTAGTCGAAGATTCCAAGAGCGGAGCGGTCGAACAGTCAGAGCAAACAGTTAGAGCCTTCAAGTGGGAGCTTGAGGAACTCAGGCATGTCTTTCTTCAGGTTACGGATCACTTTGTCTGGTACTCCATTGTTGATGAGCTGCAGCTAATTAATTTGTGCCATCAACGCTTTACTTGTACTATTTTCACAAGTCAAAACAATTATAATCCGGTGAACTGTCTCAAACATTTCATTTCCATATATACATGAAATAAGCCCAGTGCTGACAGGCAGACCCCAGCTTTGCGCGCTCATCTTCCGATGACAGTGGATCGAGCAATTTAATGAGGTCAATGACGTACAGTTCCAGTAGTTGTGGAGGTTTCAAAGCCGGTGATGACCATGTTGTTTGGAGGTTCTAATTACATGTCTTAATTGGCCCTGGAGTCCGTGGAAGACGTCAGGTGTTAGGGATCTGTCACTGTCGTATTTCTTACGGGGAACAGGAAGTACGTCAAGAACCTGCACTACAACGATAAAGAACAATTCAAAGGATTTGACAGTGGTGGAGTCATATTCTAACTTGTTAGACTAAGTTGGTTCAAAACATGATGACCTGTTACTGTTACACCTGATACTCTTCCTACGTGCAGTAGCTCTTAGATTAGATCAAAATTTATTAGATATGACACAAACATATACAGTATAAGTACAAAGTAGATGAATCTCGTAGAGAGAACCGAAATAACAACGACGAAGCAACCATAACGGGAGAAAAAAAGATTTGACAAAACCGAATGCAAATTCCTTAAACACAATCTCAAAGAGTACAATGGATTGTCGCTCTCTCACAGCTCTCTCAAACATTTTAGAACCCTCGGAACTTTACCCTATATAAAAATCTAGTGCTAAGGAATAACCTAACATTTGATCCTCTCGTGCACCACCTCTTTTTATTTGGCTTGCTTGTTTGCTCGGGTTGAATTCTTTATAGCCATCCCTCATGAGTTATATAGTCAAAGTAGGAATCATAATTCTATTAGAATTCATTTACGAATTTATATTACACACCTCTAGGTCCTAAAGATAGGATATGAGTCACTGTATATCTCAACAGTTACTGCAGCTTTGGTTTCATAGTACCGACCATGAATTCATGCCAGAATCGTACTTCATCTGCCTGCATTTGTTAGTTTTTTTTTTTTTTTTTGGGAGCCTGCATTTGTTGTTCACCCGGCCTTTGCTGGGCAATTGGCATCACTCTTGGAATGATGAAGCTCACATTCAGAGTACCGCAAGGCTAGACAGGTAAAGCAACTAACGTGTATTCTAGTAAGTCAAAGTCAATGCTAAGTTAGCTAGTACCCTCAAGGATAACTTGTAGCCCATTTCGTGCAGGGTAAGTAGTAGCAATTGATACATCAGGAACCGGACAACAGTGGCGTTTGATCGAACAAAGATTCATTTTCACTGCATCGTAATCAACAACTAAATCGAAATCCTTAGGCCTTCGAGGTTCCTCCTTCCATCAAGCTTTGCCGAGAAGAAGCGCTTCATGAAATCCATGTAGCTCATCGATCTGTACCGCGCTTCTTCGCGGCCGTCTTTCACCAGCTCCGGCAGAGGCCCGACCGTCGTATTCGGACACGCCTGGTGGAACAATGCTGCAGAGATGCGCTCTTTGTTTGGGTATACCATGGCCCTGTGCTCAACACTGCTGTATCTCCCATTGCTCAGAATCTGCAAGCAGCAGTCAGGTCAGGAGTAAACATTGGCACATTGCTACCTAGTATCTATATCAGCAAAAGTTCAGAAATGCTCAGTGTTCAACAACATAGCGTAGTAGTCTCTCTCAGATCGATGAGTTGAAAGAAAACCTGAGTCATCATTCATACATAATTACCTCAAGTATGTCGCCAACGTTAACGGTGAGCGCGTCGTCGAGAGCGTCCACGGCGAGCCACCTACCGTCCTTCTTGATCTGCAGGCCCTGCACGTCGTTCACCTGGAGCAGCAGCGTTAGGCCCGTCGCGTCGGTGTGCGGTGACACGCCCAGCACCTTGCCCGCCGCCTGCCTGCACGGCGGGTAGTAGTTCACCTTCATGTTCTGAGGCTGACCCCGGAACATCTCCAGGAGGGGCTCCGGCTCAACACCCATGTCCATGGCCAGGAACTGCAACAAGCAGCGTGCTACTTTGGCTGTCTCAGAGGAGTACCTATCTATGGAGATCCTGCCAAGAAGAGTCATGAATCATGATGCAGAATTGTGGTCAAGAAGAGGAATTTACTAATGGATCTAGTATGTGTGTGTATACAGTATAAATAATAGGGATATCATGGTGCTCAGACTCTATGATTGAGAGTTTCCATCTATGATTAAGATTTTCCATCCATAATTGATTTAGCATACTAAATCAATGAATTTTTTTCCAAATCGATGCATTTTCGAATTAATGAATGTTAATGGGTTTACGTGATATATTACATATCATTGCATTTGCACGCCTCTGAAAACAATCCAAAGATAGGGAGACTTGGTGTTCACACACTATAGCACCCCATTTCATATATATAGACACACACACATACAAGATTCACGCACGCATGATGCAAGAATAATTGTGTTGTGATTTTGTGAGCTGAGGTAGACCTGAAGGACGGAGGATGGGCAGGCCACAACCTCATGTCCCTCGACTCACTCGGCCGGAGCGCGAGATAGAACATGTCTGCCCAGTCCAGTTTCTGGTCCTCGGAGAAAACGAAGGCCTGGCCACCATATCCTTCGAGGCTTTCTGGTACCTGTGAGTACGTCTTCTTGGCTTCGAGTGGTAGCTCGAAGAACTCAGTTATGTCTCTCCTTATGTCGCGGATCACCTCATCAGGCACCCCATGGTTGATGAGCTGCAGTTTACCACATAAACAACAATTATCCTGTACTATTTGAGCTGTTTAAAACGTGAACGAATGTAACTATATATATACCACCATCTAGTAGATATTTTGGTATCTTTTATGGAAATAGAACGACTCAAATTAAGAACAACTGCACTTTCAATATCTTAGATCTAGTTTAAGAACAACTGCACTTTCAATATCTTAGATATAGTTTAAGAACAACTGCACTTTCAATATCTTAGATCTAGTTTCGATCTTTACTATGCAGGTACAGGTCAAGTGCAGGCGTTAATTGTAGGATGGATATGCAGCAGAGCTAATCTTTACATACTTGGAAGAAGCCCCACTGCTGACATGCAGATCCCATCTTGGCACACTCCTCTTTGGATGATCGCGGGTCCAGCAACTTGTTGAGATCGATGATCGGGATAGCAGCTATGCTGTCGCAGGCGCTGATGACCTCGCCGGCGCCGGCCTCCGGCCTGATGTATCTTTCGGGTATCTTCTCATCTAATCTGTTGCAAGTCTGCGCGAGTGCCTGCACATTTGGTACAGGCAGAGATCCTCCCAGTCTCGCCATCGCCATTGGTACCTCTCGCTCCTGGCTCTTGCTGGTGCTTGTGGTTGACGGATTCTTTTCAGAACATGTCTTCCTATATTGAGCCCGTGGAGTGCTAGGAAATGTGTTGTTGATGCCGAAATATAATAAAGACAAATCAGGCTGAAAATAATAACAATGAAACCTAATCTATATTCTGTAGGAGTCTTGGTCAAACACTACCTCAGTATAATAAAGACAAATCAGTTTGAAAATAATAACAATGAAACCTAATCTATATTCTATAGGAGTCTTGGTCAAACACTCAACCTCAGTGGAGAGAATTGTAGTTGAAGTATTAAGTCTCGCAATTAACAATGTCTTACCCTGGACAAATCGGTCATTGCTCTTCTCTATAAACAAAACATCGCTGTATTGAACGCATGGGAGGTGTAAGATCACTTTCAGACATAGACGTCGATCCTTTTTAGCAATATGTTATTCCTACGTAATATCAATAGCTATATAGGTGTATGGCTCTAAGTAAATAGTCAAATTAAGTTCAAACTCCAAACCCCATTGATGACTCTTACAAGATTTCACTTACAAAATGTCATAACAGTACTAACAAACGGCAAGGCACAACGAAAATTCATCGAAGTACCATCTACACCAACATGCGAGTGTACACGACAGATTTTGGTCGAATTTTTAGCCCTTCCATATCCATCCAACCAGAAGCAGAGCCACCTCCCGGCGACCTAGGCAGCTGCCAGGGCTCTAGCGAGCAACTCGATCCGTTGAGCTCACGCCGATCTCCTACCGCATGGCAACTAGCTTTGCCCGGGCTCCCGCACGGCAGCTGGCTTTGCCCAGGCTCTGGCCATCGACTGGCTCCGCAACTGCATCCAACACTGCAAATCAATTCAACCATTTGCTATATGCATGCACCTCCCACTCCCGACCTTAGAGCCGCCTTGCACCTCCTATCACCCGCAACCCTCACCACTGCCACTACGTGTCGCTACTATGCCCGTGAGACCTACCCTACGAGCTCCTTCCCTACCGCTACAGCCTCCCCATGTGGCTGCCAGTGCCACCCGCCGTCTCCTCCTTCACCATGCTTCCACCTTCCCCACTGTCGATGTCCCCTTTTCCCTATCTCTGGCAGGCCACCGGATCCGCCGCCCCGTACCCACCTCCCACCGCCCTGCACCAACCCTGCCACTCACATCTAATCCCCCTGTCCGCTGACCATGCCCACCTCCACCACCCGCCGCCGAGCCGTTACCACCCCTCCCTCCCTCTTTAGCCAGCCCCTGGTGAAGCCAAACCCTAATCTAGCAAACCCTTGTCAGCTGAGGAAGACAACCCCACCGGCTAAAAATCAACGTAAAAATCAAGCCATCTTTTTATGGAATGAAACCAAAAATTGAAAACAAAGGCAATCATAATTGAGAAAATTAATTAAGTGCAACAATTGACAAAATTAATTAAGGGCAATATTGCTCATTATCATCGCAAAAGATCGTAGAGTTGAAAAATAGCATCCAATGTGTCGCTGACAAGTGATATCAAACTACATGTGTCATTCTCACAAGTCACAACAATGGTATTTTTTAACTCTGTGATCTTTGTAATGATACTACATAAAATAATTCATTAATTAATGCACTGCTGTTGTTTCTGGGATCAAATCATATTGGACTTTGAGAAAACAAGAATATGCATCTGGTAACGCCTTAATTACTTTAAACTTTCTTTGTGTCGAGTGCTGTGGATTATAGAATGCAATGATCCACAGATGTCATATGTGATCGGAGCATCAACTAGGACCAAAAGGAAATCACGGTTGTATAGCATCATCGTCAATCAGTGACGGGAGTCTTGATGCCGGCCAAAAGGAAATTAATCACTGTTGTCTAGTGTCACCTGCTTGCAGGCCCAAGAACGAGCCGCGAGACCGTGATGCTGAAGCCCCCCTTGCATTGCTTGGCAAGAAGAATATATTCAATACTAGGGTTTCAAGGAGAGAAATGGCAGGTACATTCAATTTTATCCTTACAAAATTAATTGTACTCCTCCATATTTAGTGGTGTAGTATATATATAGCTAAATCTCAACTAATCTAATCTGTTGGATGGACCCAAAGAATAGATGGCTCCGAATAACTAGCAGTGCCATAAAAGAGCTCAGAAGAAAAGAGAGAAACATGTAGATTCCCTCAATTATTTTGGTGCCCACATGATATGCTATTGAATAGACCAATGTTGTGTTGGATTGGGCAAAATTGAATAGTCTCTGTACACAAATCTACAAAAGGAATGCTGGCGATTTAGCCGGACAAATGGTTTAAAGGAATGCTAATTGTTCCTTTTCAACAAAAAATCTACAAAACAAATAGTTCAAGATATATCTTGATTGAACAAAATGAAGGAAGGTGGTGCTAATAGTGCTATCATCACCAAATCTACAAAAGGAATAGTACTACCCCGGTCGGGGTATCGGGTCCCCATGTGGACCCACACCTGAGCACATCAGCGAGGAAACAATGGCATTATCATCAATCATCGCCAAATCATGAAAAAGCAAACAACAAAATGATGTAAATAGCATGGACTGATCACCAAGCCAATCACTGGATCACCGATTCACCATAACACCATAACATCGTAGGGAGAAAACCAATCATTGAATCACCAAATCAATTGAAGTATTGGGTCATCTACTAGATCTAGAGTTCATGAGTTGAGGAATCGATATGGGAAGAGCTAAACGAGGAGGAGGCCAGGCATCAGTGGTGCTTGATGAGGAGGCAAGGAGGCCGGGGCGGTGCTACTTGACAAGTACAATGGAGGGCGAGGACCCGAGACACGGTCGATAGTGCTTGACAAGAAGGGGGAGGAGGCCGGGGTAGGGAACATTGGTGATTCTTTAGGAGACATCAGCCACACCATCAGCGATGAGACCCTTGTTCTCACCACGATCAAATGGTTGAATCCCAAATTTAGTCATGTGGCGACAGCGTGTCTCTCCTTACGCCCTTCCCTAGCTTTCTTCAAACGAGGTCTATACTTCTTCTCGAGGCACTCAAGTCTCTTCCCGAGAACTCCCATGTCATGGCCCTAGTTGTGGACTCTGCAGCAAGGGGCAGTGGTGACTCTCTCTCAGGCACACCAACAGCAGCAACCAGCAACATCAAGAAGCGCAACAAGGGTAGGGCAGTAACCCCTGGCCAACAATCTACAATCCATGGACCAATCCCTTCACTATCTAGTTGAACACCTCTCCTCATGTATTAAATAGGTTAGGCTGTTGTCGCCAATTGTGGCATGGGCATTGATGCCATTTCATCCCGCAATTTGCTTAGCTGTAATGATTTGAAATGGTGACATGAGTCCTGTCTGTTGGAGATAATCCTGTTGCTTGGGTTCTATTGTTGGTTTGAGTCCTAGTTTCAGAGTTTGTTTCAGAAAAAGGTTTCAGAGTTGGTTTGTGTATCTGAGTATTGTTCGCATACGTAGAAGTATTGTCTATGTTTATCATGTAAATTTGGGTATAAATAGTGGAGAAAACTAAGAAAAAGGTGTGACAATTGGAGCACCGCTAAAAGTTTTTGTTTATTCTTTTGCTCAGTTTTTTTGTGTTGCTGACATCGATTATCAAGAGAATAATAGAGGAGACATGAGTGTTTGAAGATAATGAGAACCACGAGTACTCGAAGGTACGAGTACAGCAGTGCTCGATCTCGAACTTCAAGTAAGTACAAAGTAGTCGGAGTTCAACTACATACAAATCGATCTAAGCTTTCGAGTATGTGCAAAGTGGTCTATATCTACAAGTACCTGCTAACCGGTCGAAGCTAGTGACTGCAAAGCGGTCGAAGATCAGGAAGACTCGAGTGGTCGGAGTTTACGTGTGGTCGAAGTTTATGAGTGCAGACTTGAGTGGTCGAAGTTTATGAGTGCAAACTCAACATCTGGTATCAAAGCTTGGTGTCAATCAACTTGTAGAAGGAGCTCATGGCGTCGAGTGGATCTTCATCGACAATGAAAGAAGGCCCAAATTCTCTTCCGTATCCAATTCTCAATTTAGAGAACTACCCGCTTGAGCTATGAAGATGCAGGTGAATATGCCTGCTCTGGGGGTCTGGGACGCTTTAGCCGATCTGATCAACTCCAAAGGAAAGGTCAATCCAAAGGGAAAGGCTCCAGAAGTCGATGTGAAGACCGATCAAACTGCCTTGGCGCTCATCTACACTGTCGTACCTGACTCGATGTTTAGTCAACTTGTCGAAGAAGATACAGCATGAGAAGCTTGGATTGCTCTTCGGACTATGTATGAAGGTGTGGATTGAGTGAAGAAGGTTCAGCTATAGACACTTCGAGGAGAGTATGAGGTGCCACATATGGGTGAAACTCAGTTAGTAAATGTGTTTGCAAGTAAATTAACTACTGTAGTCAATGAGATTCGATCTCTTAGAGGTACATTAGAGGAAACTACAATGGTCAAGAAACACTTTCACGTCCTACCCGACCGGTGGTCACAACTCTTCTATATTAAAGTGATCTTCATAACATGAAAATAGAAGAAGTAACGGGATCTCTCAAAGCTCATAAGGGATTACTTAAAGGGTGTAAAACCAAGATTGATAAAGCATTGCTAGTGAAAAGTAAAGCAAAGGTTGAAAATAAAACTTGGCGGGAATCAAATCCAAGTCAAGGAGGTGGCCAGGGATCTGGCAATTGGTGTGGACATGGTCATGGTCTGAGTGGTCGCGGCTTTGGTTGAGGAGGCTGTGGTTTTTCTGCTGGTCATGGAAAGAAAGCAATGTGAGGTGATTTTTCTTACAACTGAGACAAGTCAAAAATCAAGTGTTTTACCTATGGTAGAGAAGGCCACTATGCTGAGGAGTGCAGAAGTCATATAAAGTGTTTTGAGTGCCAAAAGTTTAGGCACTATTCTGCTGACTGCCTGTACAAGAAGAAGAAGGAGGAGGCAAATTTGGTTCAAGCCAAGGCTGTGCAGGAGCCAGCCCTCTTGCTAACCATCTGTGAGGAGAAGAGCCCACAACTTATGATGCTAAATGAAAAGCATGTTTAGCCGCAGCTGCTGAAAGTTGGAGAAGAGATGGTGGAATCCAATCTTTGGTATCTTAACAATGGTGCTTCAAATCACATGACTGGACAGAGGGGAAAATTCAGTGAATTGAATGAAGGCTTCCGAGGCAAGGTGAAATTTGAAGATTGGTTAGTTATCCATATAGAAGGAAAAGGCTCCATTTTGTTGCAAGGCAAGAATGGAGAACAAAGGTTGTTGATGGATGTCTACTATATTCCACGATTGTGCAACAATATCATAAGTTTGGGTCAGTTGACAGAAGGTGGCTGTAATATGTCACTGAGTGGACCACACTTGTTGCTACATGATCGCAATGGACAGCTACTAATGAAGGTGATGCGAACACCAAATAGGTTGTATAAGATTGAACTAGAGTCAGCCAAACCAGCTTGTTTCAGTGCCCAGGAAGACAATACGACATGATTGTGGCATGATCGTCAAGGTCATGTGAACTTTTGTTCTTTGAAACTGGTGACTGAGAAAGAGATGGTTCATTGACTACCAGCTATCAATCATCCATCTCAAGTGTGTGAAGGATGCATTATTGCAAAACAAACAAGACTCCTATTCCCTTTGCAAGCACAATATAGAGCAACAAAGCCTCTGAAACTACTTCATGTGGATATTTGTGGTCCTATTAATCCAGACTCAAATGCTAATAATAAATACTTCTTTCTTCTTGTTGATGATTGTTCTAGAGTAATGTGGGTATACAAGCTGAAAAGAAAATCAGAAGCCAAAGACATGTTTCAGAGATTTGTGACACTAGTCGAAAAGGAGACTGGTCACAAACTCAAAGCGGTGAGATCTGATCGTAGGGATGAATTCTTGGCACAAGAACTCGAATCAATCTATGAGACGAAAGGAATTAGAAGGTACTTCACAGCTCCTTATAGTCCACAATAGAATGGAGTAGTTGAGCAGAAAAACCGAATGGTAATGAAAATGACAAGGAGTTTACTAAAAAGCAGAGTGCAACCGAGAAGATTTTGGGCTGAAGCTGTAAGACATGCTATTTATATACTAAATCGAGTACCCACAAAAGCTCTGGAAAGTAAAACTCCGTATGAAGCATTAAGTAGAAGAAAACCAAATCTAGAACACTTGAGGTTGTTTGGTTGCTTGGCATATGCAAAGATACTCACTCATATGAAGAAATTAGATGACAGATCAAATGAACTAACATATTTGGGAGTTGTGCTAGGAACCAAAGCAAGTAAGCTATACAGTCTACATGAAGATAAAATTGTTGTGAGTCGTGATGTGATCTATTGTGAAGATAAAGCATGGAAGTGGGAGGCAAAGCCAAAAGAAGAAATATATATGCAAAAGTGGTTCTCCTTCTCAGTTGAAGGAGAAAACGATGCTAAAATAAATCAATTTCATCTTCAAGAACCAGTCACACCAATGACAAGTGCATCCATCAGTCCACAGGTGGATCTAGAGGGTTACTTACCTTTTCCTAAAACTAAACAAGAAGAAGTAGAGACACCACTGAGTAGAACACCTATTTATCAATGTCTTGCTAAAATTTATGAGCAAACCGAACCCATTGAGATGTCTGAAGAATTGCAGATGATCACTACTGATGAACCAATGTGGTTTCAGCAGGTGTTAAAGGAAAATCACTGGAAGATTGTCATGCAGACAGAGCTTGACTCCATAGAAAAGAACAGAACATGGATCTTGATAGATTTTCCTCACAATCATAAGACAATAGGGCTAAAGTGGATATTCAAGGTGAAAAGAGATGCAGCTGAAAACATTATTCATCACAAGGCGAGACTTGTGGCAAAAGGCTATGTTCAGAAAAAAAAAGGGCATAGACTATGAAGAGGTATTTGCATCGGTTACTAGATTAGAGACTGTAAGATTGATATTCACTCTTGCAGCTCAATTTGGATGGGAAGTACACCATATGGATGTCTTTAAATGGAGATCTTACTGAGGAGGTATACATATCACAATCGAAGGGTTTTCAAGTGAAGAGACAAGAAGGCAAGGTGTATCATCTTGAAACAAGCGCCTAGGGCCTGGAACAAGAAGCTGGACAGATCTTTGATTACTCTCGATTTTGAAAGATGCAAGCAAGATCCAAATTTATATACAAGAAAGACAAGTGATGACATGTTGATACTCGGCATATACATTGATGATCTCATTATTACAGGAACTTGTGTTCAGAAGATTGAAAAATATAAAGAGGAGATGATGCAGCAATTTGAGATGAGCGATCTCAGGCTTTTGACATATTACCTTGGTCTGGAGGTAAAACAAAGAAAGTATCAAATTTCCATTAAGCAGTCCAGTTGTGCGAAGAAACTTCTTGAGAAGGCAGGCATGAAGGAGTGCAACCCATGTAAGTATCCTATGGAACCAAAATTGAAACTTGACAAAGATGAGATAGATGAAAAATTGATGCTACTGAATATCAAAGTATGGTGTGTAGTTTGTGGTATTTGTTACATACGCGGCCAGATCTTACATTTTCGATTAGTGCAATTAGCATATTTTTGGAGAGACCAACCAAGATGCATCAACAGGCATTGAAACATATTCTGAGGTATGTGGCAGGTACTACTGATCTTGGTTTGGTCTATTCTAGGTGAGAAGAGGCAGCGCTGTTGATGGGTTATAGTGACAGTAATTTCACTAGAGATCTTGATGATAGAAAAAGCACGACTAGCACTGTGTTCTATGTGTATGGAAATGTAGTGACATGGTGCTCACAGAAGCAGAAAAGTGTGGTGCTTTCAACCTATGAGGCTGAATTCATGGCAACAACCTTGGCTACGTGTCAAGGGATATGGTTAAAATGGATGCTCCATGAACTACTAGGGAAGGATAATGGACCATTTATGCTATATGTTGATAACAAGTTAGCTATGGCACTAATCAAAAACCTAGTGTTTCATGAGAGAAGTAAACATACAGATACATGATTTCATTTTATTTGGTTCGACGACAAGATGTTATCCCTGTAAAATTTCTAACTGATATTTATTTTCTAATATTAATTAAATAATGTATTATTTAATAAAGCTGTTTTGCGCAATCAAAGAGGACTTTGGTCCTAGCGCGCAGCAGTGGCACGGGCACCAAACATTCGATGCTAGGTAGGGTTTAGACTCTGGCCGTGAGTAATTGGGACATGGGGGGTGTAGCTGTGAAGGTGGTTAAGAGTCTTATCTGGAACAAAGGAAAAAGAGTAGTTTTATGGGATTGGAATCCTATGGTCGCTCGGGCACCGTTGATTCTTCCAAAAAAAAAGTTCACAACCTCATGCTCTCGAGGTTATTCCGCCCGTTAAGCTTCGCCGAGTAGAAGCGCCTCATGTACTCCGTGTATCCAACTGTTCTGTACCGTGCCTTCCCGTCATCTTTCATCACAAACTCCGGCAGAGGGCCGACCACGGCGTTCCGGCACGCCCGGTGGAAGTGGAACAGCGCCGCCGAGATGCGCTCTCTGTCCGGGTGTACCTGTTGTAAATAATCTTGTTTTAGAGTCATGTGCAAAATTTGGGTGTAATCGAAGTCGAATTGCAGCCGCAATTCAGAGTCGTAGGTGGAAACCTAGTCGAAGTCATATTAGAATCAGAGTCGGAGTAGGTGTTGAGAACCCATGTTGAAGTAGGACAGCCGGGTATAAAAAGAGGCTTAGAGCCATGTATTCGATGAACGAAGCTATTGAGAAAATACCAAAAAGAGGGAAACACACAAAGCATTGTTTTGTCGTGTGATTGTGCAAGGCGTGGTCGGAAGGACTCACGATCACCGCAAGCGTGATCGGGAGGAGTTACGACCACGGCAAAGTTCCAGCAGGGAAGGCTACGACCACGGTGAAGGTGGTCGTAAGGAGTCAAAGGTGGTCGTAACGAGCTACGACTACACCGGGAAGGCCAGAACGTGGTCGGAAGCGACTCTGACCACGTTGAAGGAAGTGAACGTGGTCGTACGGGTGTTCGACTACGGTGAACAGTGATCGCCAGCATCACTGCGTGATCGTAGAAGGTTTCGATCACGGTATCTCGAGCGGCTGAAGGAAGGCAGCGGCAGCGATATCGCAGAGCGGTCGTAAATTGCTACAGTAAATTTACGACCACGTTGAAAAAGCGATCGGAGGAGATTGAGGCGTTCGGAATTAGTCGTAAGTACTCTGAACCAATCGTATTTGATTCTCACCGGTCGTAAACAACTCTAACCGGTCGTAAAAGGTCCTGGGAGGTCGTAAGACCTTACAACAGTTGGTATCAGAGCCGTGGTTAAACATGGCTGACACGGCGAAGCAGAGCGTGTCGCTGCAGTACCCGATCCTCAGTTCGGACAACTATCCTGTCTGGGCGATGAAGATGAAGGTCAACATGATCGCGCAAGGCGTCTGGGGTGCGGTCGAACCAAAGGAGAAGGACAAGGTCCTCGATGATCGTCTCGACAAGATGGCGATGGCAGCGATCTATCAAGCTGTGCCCGACTCGATGATGCGGCAGCTAGTCGGCAAGGAGACGGCGAAAGACGTCTGGACTACTCTGCAGATAATGCACCAAGGAGTAGATCGAGTGAAGGAAGTTCGACTTCAAACATTGAGGAGTGAGTTTGAATCATTGAAGATGGGAAAGAACCAGACTGTGGAGGAGTTCTCTGGGAAGTTTAACGAAGTCGTAAACGAGATCAAATCTCTCGGCGACGACTTGAAAGACGAGGTGGCGGTGAAGAAGTATCTACGAGTACTACCAGAGAAGTTTCTCTCGGTCGTAACTACACTCACGTACTCGCAAGACCTCTCGAAGATGAAGGTTGAGGAGGTAACTGGAGCGCTCAAAGCACACGAGCAGCTTCTGAAGAGTTATCAAGCCGACAATGAAGGACAAGGGCCTTACAACCAACAAGCATTGTTTGTAAAGGAAGACACGAAGAACCGAGGAGAATCGACATCAAGGGGCGGTCGTGGTCGTGGTCGTGGCACATCGACCGGCCGCGGTGCATCTCATGGACGAGGTCGAGGCTTCGATCACAGAGGTCGTGGACGAAGTGATCGAGGAGGTGGTCGTGGAGGCGGCGACCGTCAGACCGACAAGTCTGATGTCCAGTGCTACACGTGCGAGAAGTTTGGGCACTACGCAGCCGAATGTCGGAGCCACATCCAGTGCCATAACTGCAAGAAGTATGGTCACTATGCTGCGAATTGCCGGAGTAAGAAGAAAGTAGAGGAAGCAAACCTGGCTCAAACGGATGAGCACAAAGAGCCGACATTGCTGTTGTCGCTCTGCACTGCAGACGAACCGACAATGGTTCTATTAAACGAGGAGAAAGTGTTTCCGAGTCTGTTGGAGAAAGGAGAGCAGACTCAAGAGCGGACGGCAGACTGGTATCTCGACAACGGAGCCAGCAACCACATGACGGGTACGTACTCGATGTTTTACGAATTAAATAAGAATGTGCTTGGAAGAGTACAGTTCGGAGACGGCTCGACCATTCAGATAAAAGGGAGAGGCACGATCCTGATGCAGTGCAAGGATGGAAGCCAGAGGAGATTGTCGAATGTATACTACATTCCAAGTCTACGAAGCAACATTATAAGCCTTGGACAATTGACTGAAGAAGGTTGTCGGATTGAACTCAAAGACACCTATCTGAAGATGTACGACCACACTGAGCGACTGCTGATGAAAGTACAGAGAACGGTAAACCGTCTGTACAAAATTCACATTGAAGCATGCAAGCCGAAGTGTATGAAGACTACAACCGATAATGCGGCCTGGCTATGGCACGCAAGATTCGGACATCTGAATTTCCAGAGTCTCAACACGATGGCGGGAAAAGAGATGGTGGTCGGATTACCGACAATCGACCACCCGGAGCAAGTCTGCGAAGGCTGTCTGGTGGCGAAACAAACTCGTAGCGGTTTTCCACAGCAGACGAGTTTCAGAGCTTCGCAACCACTCGAACTGGTTCACGTAGATCTGTGCGGACCAATCACACCTCGTACAGATGCCGGGAATCAATACTTCATGTTGATCGTGGATGACTATTCAAGAGCCATGTGGGTGTACATGCAGAAAAGCAAAGATGAGGCAAAGACGAACTTTCAGAAGTTCATAACTCTTGTCGAAAACGAAGTCGAAAAAAAGGTGAAGTCGGTCAGGTCAGATCGAGGAGGAGAATTCCTCGCGAAAGAGTTCGACTCGATTTGTGAAGAGAAGGGTATTGCAAGACTCTTCACGGCTCCGTATTCACCTCAACAAAACGGAGTCGTAGAAAGAAGAAACCGGACCGTGGTCGAAACGGCACGAAGTCTGTTGAAGAGCCGATTCCTGCCCGGGAGATTTTGGGCAGAAGCAGTACGACATGCTGTCTATCTGCTAAATCGTGCGACCACGCGATCACTGGATGGAGTCACTCCATATGAACAGTGGTCGGGAAGAAAACCCAATGTCGAGCACCTAAGGGTCTTCGGATGCTTAGCCCATGTGAAGCCATCCACTTATCTCAAGAAGCTAGACGACCGGAGCAGACGGATGATTTATCTTGGCTCGGAACCAGGCACCAAGGCGTACAGGTGCTATGATCCGGTCGAAAAGAAGATTCATGTGAGCAGAGACGTGGTCTTCGAAGAGAACAAACATTGGGAGTGGGAAGAACACGAGGACATTGAGAAAGACATGTCGAAGTGGGTAACCTTCGAAGTCGAAGAAGTCGATGCTGACAATACGGAAGAAGCTACGACCACATCTCAAAGCCAAAATTCGACCGGTGCTGATGATCAGGAAGTCTCACAAAATGAAGAAGAGTCTGATGAAGAAGATTCGAGCGATAGAATACCGAAGATGAGAAGCATAAGTGAGATTTATGCACAAACTGAACCAGTGCAGTCTGAAGAGCTACTGCTTTACACGACTGCAGAAGAACCTGGAAGCTATGAAGAAGCAAAGGGAGATACATACTGGAGAGCAGCTATGCAGGAAGAGCTGAAGTCGATTGAAGAGAATGACACATGGGAACTCACTGATCTGCCAAAGGGTCATCGAGCAATCGGTTTAAAGTGGATCTTCAAGGTAAAGAAGGATTCCAAGGGAGAAGTCGTAAAACACAAAGCACGACTTGTGGCGAAAGGGTATGTTCAAAAACAAGGCATCGACTACGAAGAAGTCTTTGCCCCAGTAGCTCGTATGGAGACTATACGACTACTTCTTGCGTTGGCAGCAAACGGTGGATGGGAAATTCACCACATGGATGTGAAAACGGCGTTCTTGAACGGAGACATTAAGGAGGAGGTTTATGTCTCTCAACCGCCGGGTTTTCAATCCAAGGAGCAAGCCGAGAAAGTCTTGAAGCTGAACAAAGCTCTCTACGGACTTAAGCAAGCACCACGAGCATGGAATTTGAAGCTTGACAAAAGTCTAACGGCACTCGGGTTCAGAAGAAGCAACTCTGAACATGCTGTGTACACGAGGGGAGATGCGAAGAACAGACTGATCGTGGGCGTTTACGTGGACGATTTGATCATTACTGGATCAAGTTCAAAGGAGATTATGAGGTTTAAAGAAGAGATGAAGAGGCTGTTCAAAATGACCGATTTGGGACTTCTGTGCTACTACCTCGGCATTGAAGTAAATCAAACCGACAACGGCATAACACTTTGTCAGTCGGGATATGCTCGAAAGATTCTGGAGAAGTCGGGTATGGAAGAGTGCAATCCATGTCAAACCCCAATGGAGAATCATCTGAAGTTGAGCAAGACAGGCCCAGGATCACCAGTTGATGCCACGACTTATAGGAGCATTGTCGGAAGTCTACGGTATCTGGTGCACACCCGACCAGACATCTTGTTTGCGGTCGGATACGTAAGTCGTTTCATGGAGAAACCGACTCAGGAGCATATGAATGCCGTGAAACACATCCTAAGATACATCAAAGGTACTTTGAATCTCGGGATTCAGTACAAGAGAGGAGGTGGAAAGTCGTTGCAGCTGACGGGCTACAGTGATAGCGACATGGCGGGAGATGTCGACGATCGGAAAAGCACGACAGGCATAATGTTTGTGCTTGGGGAGAGTCCGGTCAGCTGGCAATCACAGAAACAAAAGGTGGTCGCTCTGTCCTCCTGTGAAGCCGAGTACATCGCAGCGAGCGCAGCATCTTGTCAGGGGGTCTGGCTCGCTCGACTGTTGAGTGAATTGTCAGATGAAGAAATTCAGAAGGTAACGCTCAGGGTTGATAACAAATCGGCTATTTCACTGAGTAAGAATCCGGTTCTACATGATAGAAGCAAACACATAGACACAAGATATCATTATATCAGAGATTGTGTCGAAGAGGGGAAGATCGATATCAACTATATCAGAACCGAAGAACAGAAAGCAGACATATTGACAAAGTCGCTGGGGTGAATAAAGTTTTCAGAGATGAAGAAGAAGATTGGCATGATCGAAGTCGAAAAACAAGATTAGGGAGAGAATGTTGTAAATAATCTTGTTTTAGAGTCATGTGCAAAATTTGGGTGTAATCGAAGTCGAATTGCAGCCGCAATTCAGAGTCGTAGGTGGAAACCTAGTCGAAGTCATATTAGAATCAGAGTCGGAGTAGGTGTTGAGAACCCGTGTTGAAGTAGGACAGCCGGGTATAAAAAGAGGCTTAGAGCCATGTATTCGATGAACGAAGCTATTGAGAAAATACCAAAAAGAGGGAAACACACAAAGCATTGTTTTGTCGTGTGATTGTGCAAGGCGTGGTCGGAAGGACTCACGATCACCGCAAGCGTGATCGGGAGGAGTTACGACCACGGCAAAGTTCCAGCAGGGAAGGCTACGACCACGGTGAAGGTGGTCGTAAGGAGTCAAAGGTGGTCGTAACGAGCTACGACTACACCGGGAAGGCCAGAACGTGGTCGGAAGCGACTCTGACCACGTTGAAGGAAGTGAACGTGGTCGTACGGGTGTTCGACTACGGTGAACAGTGATCGCCAGCATCACTGCGTGATCGTAGAAGGTTTCGATCACGGTATCTCGAGCGGCTGAAGGAAGGCAGCGGCAGCGATATCGCAGAGCGGTCGTAAATTGCTACAGTAAATTTACGACCACGTTGAAAAAGCGATCGGAGGAGATTGAGGCGTTCGGAATTGGTCGTAAGTACTCTGAACCAATCGTATTTGATTCTCACCGGTCGTAAACAACTCTAACCGGTCGTAAAAGGTCCTGGGAGGTCGTAAGACCTTACAACAGTACCATGGCCCTGTGCTCAACACTTCTATACTTGCCGTTACTCGGGATCTGCGACCAGAGACACAAACACGGCGCATTGCTTCTATCAGTAGTTGCTAGTTAGGCTTATTCCAAACCTTAAGCAGATAAGGCTTAAAAGCTTCAAACTGATGACGACAGGTGAGCAATATACTTTAAACACGCTGTCCAATAGCATACATCCGCAAGTAGCCTATCATTGTTCGTTTACCTCGATCGTGTCACCAATGTTGACGATGAATGCGCCGCCCAGAGCGTCCACGGCGAGCCACCTGCCGTCCCTCTCGATCTGCAGGCCCTGCACGTCGTTCACCTGGAGTAGCAACGTCAGGCCGTCGACATCGCTGTGCGGCGACAGGCCCAGCACCTTGTTGGCGTGCCGGCACGGTGGGTAGTAGTTCATCCTGATGCCTTGTGGCTGGTCTTGGAATCTCTCTAGCAGCGATTCCGGCTTAACGCCCATGTCCTTGGCCATCCACTCCAGCAGGCAACGCGCTACCCGTGCCGTCTCAGAGGAGTACCTATCCATAGAATTTCTACACGCACAGCTCATACGATCAAACAAACAAACGATTAAGATGAGTACTCATAAAGCAAAGTTTGCGAGACTTTGCGAGGTGCGGAAAGCGGGTTTTGGCTGATCACCTGAAGGAAGGAGAATGAGCAGGCCATAGCCTCATGTCCCTCGACTCGCTCGGGCGAAGAGCGAAACAGAACATGTCTGCCCAGTCCAGCTTCTGCTCCTCGGAGAAGACAAAGGCCTGGCCGTAGCCCTCGAGGCTGTCTGGGGGCTATGAGTACGCCTTCTTGGCTTCAAGTGGTAGTTTGAACTTTGAAGAACTCAGTCATGTCTTCCCTCAAGTTGCGGATCACATCGTCTGGCGTCCCATGGTTGATCAGCTGCAGCTAGTTTGTCTAGTCAATGCTTTGCTTCCACTATTTGCACAAGCCCAAACAAATTGAGATTGATGAATGAATCAGGCTGCCGATCATTTTATCTGGCACTAATTGGTGCCAGTGTATCTCATCAGCTCAAGTTGCAGCACACTTAGTACTTTCAGAAATCAAAATAAAGCTACTAGTACTTATTTGGTACCAACTAAAAACCTTAAACCTTACGATCTCATCTGTAGCGGACAACTACATATATATGCATGCTTTTTTGGGTTCATTAGGCTGGGTTCTTTTCAGCTTAAAGCTATTTTATGTTTGTACTGTCTATAATAACTAGTTTTTAAACGATATATTTTTTAAGACGGGTCAATAGGAAGATTGTAGTAAAAAGTGTATTGAGTTTAACTATACCGGCCAAAATTGTATGTGACTATTTTTCTATACGTATTACCTCTTGTAATCAGTCAGAATTCAAATATTTAAACCATAAGCAATAAACAATCAGCCTAAAAAAACCCATCTAAATATATAGATTTACCTGCTCTTCAAAACTGAAATATCAAGAATTGACCTTTACACACCTGAAAGAAGCCCCAGCTCTGACAGGCAGTTCCCAGCTTTGCACACTCATGCGATGACTGCGGATCGAGCAACTTGTTGAGATCGATGATAGGAACTGCGGATTCATAGCTGCTGTTGACCTCCTCGGCGCTGGCCTCTGTCCTGATGTATCTTTCAGGTATCTGATCGTCTGATCTATTACAAGTTTGTGCGAGTGCCTGCACATTTGGCACTGGGAGAGATCCCTGTGCTCTCTCGTTCGCCATTGGTATCTCTCGCTCCTGGCTCCTGCAGGTGGTGGTGGTTTCTATGGGCGGATCCAAATAGGGATATTGGGGTGCACAAGACATTGCATCTAATTTTATTTTTCTATTGTATAATCTAAGTAAATTTAGGTGTGAACTCCTAACAAAAATCAAAGGACATTTCTAAAGATTGAAACTCCCGGCCTTCTGCCTCCCATTGCTCCTGCAGTTGGGCCCAAGATGACACTAATCAAAACCCAGAACATGCAGGCTAACATATGCAAGTGCAATCCAGCTGTCACAAGCATAGCCCAAGACACTCGTCCAGCCAAACCAATCTACGAAGGAAAGATAACAGACAAAGGCTACACAACACGCGCAACACATTGCCCCACTCACCTGCGTCTCGTTCCATCCCACCCTCTGTCCTGCCTCGCGCGAAAACAAAATCCACCCTCTTATTTGATTGCAGGCTCAAAACCACCAGTTATCAGAGCCAGGAGGCCTAGGCTACAGTCCGTTGGTTGTCGGGTCTCTAGATCGTTATCACCCATCAATATTCCCACCGAGCACTTAGTGACATGGATTAAGTCCTGAATTGACATAAAGTATTACTAAATTTCTCTCAATTATTTCAATTTCTTTAAGCAAATGGATTGAATTTATGAGTTATAATTTAAATGTTATGGTTGTTAGTTGGTTTTGTCAAAATGTAGGGTTCGAAATCAGCAGTTCAATTTGAGATTTTAGAAATTAAAATACTTACTAACTTCGTTGCAAATTGGAGGCAAAATTATACATGTCATTATGGGGTGTTCTTTTGGACTTCGACTAATGGGTTTTGTTTGTACTTTTTGACACAACAGCGGATGATAGAAGCGCTAACACAGATGGCGCATATGGTTTTATGCTCGTAAAGTTGTTTGAAGAATCTGCTTTAAGAGGCTGCCATATTTCAACGTTTAGCTTTTTGATTTTTAGAGAAGTAAAAGAAGTAAGAGCCAAATGCAGAAGCTAAAAAACAAAAGGAACACGTTTTATATAGCGATGAACTCGTTCATTTTCGTTCTGGTTCGTTCCGGTGGTTTTCTTGACGTATTCTTTTCAGAATATGCCTTTTTGTGTCGAAACAGTGAAGTACTAGCAGTTTGTGTTGATGATGCTAGCATATAGGAGAGTGTTGGTCAACCACTCAAGTTCAGTGGTGGCTTGTCACTAAAGTCTTAGTTCTCGCTAATTGCACTTAATGATATATTAGTTCCTGCTAATTGCACTTGATAGCATCTTACGCTAGATAAATTGGTCATGGATCTTCTCAAAAAATAATAAAGTTCCTGTTTAAGACCGGCCGAAGGTGCAAGATGACCTTTTTGTTCTTCAGGGCAGGTGCAAGATCACTTTCAGACATAGATTTTTTTTAGAAGACCTTTATGTTGTTTCTAAAGGAAAATATGCTTACATCATATAATTAGCCATATACGCGTATAGTTTTTAGGTCAATAACAGAATCAAACCAGTTTTGGCACTGTTTTGCACCGTATTTACAAAAATGGAAGTTATTTTTGCCGTCGGTGGGCCAGGCGGCAGCGCACGCATGGCGACACGTGGCGGTGTCGCCCGGCGGCAGGCGCCTATCGCCCGCGGGCTGGGCGGCAGGCGGCCTGTCGCCCAGGGAGCAGGCAGCAGGCCAGCCTGTCGCCCAACCCGCAGGCGGCAGGTAATTAGGCCGGCTAATACCTACCTATTTTTTTCCATTTATTGTTTGTTCAAATTTTCAAAATATATCAAATTAGCTCAAAACATTATGACATTTTGGTGAATCTTTTTGAGGCATCGTGGTATATTTTGTAATTGTTTTGTAATTTTTTTAGGCCATTTGCTACCTTTGAAAATTCTTGGAACGATGCATAATTAACCAGACTATCAAGCAGTTATGCGCCGCCCTAAAAATTTTTAGAGGTAGAAAATGATCGTGAAAAATTACAAAAGTTTTTGTGGCGCTTCTTGATATAGTGTGCTATGTTGTATAATTTTTATATAATTTTTGACACCATTTTACTTCCTCTAAAAATTATTTAAGTAAGCGCATAATTAAATAGATGATTTGGCACTAACGGCCAGGCCTAATCACCCGCCGCTTGGCCACTGGGCGGCAGGCCACCCAGTGGCCAGGCGGGGCCAGGCAGCGGGTGCTTAGGCCTAGCCATTAGTGCTTAATTAATTATATGCTGCTTAAATAATTATCTCCTCTTAGACATGTATTAACTCGTGATGCATCCTTCACTTGACTTAATAATTTTCAACACATGAAGTCATCCCAAGTCATCCTCATTTGTGAAACCTAACCTATTCATTCAACGCATAGAAAATATTAGTCCACAAATCAATTGTCATCAATTACCAAAACTTCACTAATAACTCATAATGGAGGGACTATATTCTACAATCTTTCCTTTTTAGTAATTCATAACAATCTCAATAAATAATAAGATAAAAATTAATTTGGAAGTATACAATATGTACACAATAATTGTATACTCTAGAATAAGCTTTTAAAGCAAAGATTACTCATCCGGTTGCCATTAATCATTCAATCATTAACATATATGGAGAAACAAGATGACAACCCGATTATAAGTATATATGAATTACACACACTATATATACTCAAGAAATATGTTTTAAAATATTAAAGATCCTTTATATGTGATAGAAGGAATATGAATCAATACTTATGAAGCCACAAAACATAGAGTGAACTCCCCTAAATGTGTACATACAAGAATGTATTTTGAAAACATATGCACATATTCATCTTAGACTTTTGTGAGGTTTAATCTATATTTTGGATCCAAGGAATGCATTAAGATATAAGAATATGATGTCGAATGCTTACCTCTTATGACTTTCACCTCTTCATCCAAATGAGACTAAATAATATCATAATCAATAAGCATATTGGTCTTATAATTGTATTTGTCATTATCACCAAAACCAACTTAATAGAGCTTGAACCTTCCCGTGTGTTTTAAAGTGTTTTTCAAGTGTTTCTAGAACTAGGGAAACTATCCGAACCTGGTAGTGAGTATTGTCTTTCATATTTTGCTCGTGACATGGAATCCATGTGTGCATTGGCTAGTCTCTTTAAAACACGAGTTTAAAATTTAAAACCAGACTTTCTAGTGAGTTTAGGTCCAACATGAAACCTGCCTTAACAGGGAACATCCATTGGGCTTTCCAGGGCTCCATTGAGGCCTGGGACAAGACGAAACCTCCTTGAAGCTATTGTTGTGGTCAAAGAACATGAAATTATCCCCGATCATGGTATGTTTTGTAATACATTTAACACAATATTGTGCAATCTCGTCCTTAACAAGCTACATGTGAAACAAAAATATTGAACAAATTGGTGTTTGTTTATTCTGTGGAGCAGAAGAAGAAACAGTGTTTCATGCGCTAGTTGAATGTCCCCACCCAAAGTTGTTTTGTTCGGCTGTGAAAGAAGAATGTAGGGTGAAACTTCCACGCTTAAACCCTCAACTTGGGCTTCGGATGTGGTTGGCACAAAAAAATATGTAAGCTAGAGAATGCTGGAGTGATTATGGGGCCACTCCAAGTAGTTTATGACTGTGGCTTCTGGATGTTGGCTGAAATTATACTGTAGCAGCTGTTAATTTTTTATGAGTCATTCAATTAAAGGAATATGAAGAAAAATAAGAAAAATGTAAACACCATCATATCTCTATGGATAATGCAAAGGAAAAAGGGGGATGTTGTGGGGGTGGCCCAACCCCCCGTGACTGGGCCGTGCAACTAGTCCAATATGTAATAGGCCCAATAGTGTAGAGGAATATACCAGTGTAAATATACCAGTGTACCCTCATCCTTTGTAAGTACTAAGGGGTAGAATGGGGATTTCCCATTCTACCCCACTCATATATATAAACCCCCAGGAGGGGCAAAGGGGGGATATCCTCTCATTATCACCAACTCTCCTACAGATCTAGCTCTCCTCTTCTCCTTCTACTAGTCCCCTTCTCTACTGTCTGGTCTGTAGCCACGACAGATGGCGCCGTCCGTGGGGATCGACTAGAAGTTTATGTATGGAAGGGATTTCTGGAGCATTCATCACAGATAAGTTCATCTTGTCGCTAGCCTGTTCGCTTCGATATATATATACGCATCTTATTAAGTATGGCAGGAGTTTGTGAGCACACAGATTTGTTGCGAGCTCTCATTTCTTTCCCAAACCCAGATCTGGCAGATACGATCGGAGGTGTTCATGTAGGGAAGTATGTCTCGGATGACTCGATGGCAGGTTTCTTCCGGCCGGCGTGCTGCGTCTCCGCGCCAAGCTCCTGAGAGTCTCCGCGCAAGGTCGCGTATCCGCTTCAGGGTCTCCGCGTCAAGCCCCGAGCCTTGAGCAGGAGAGCGTGTCGGATGGGCCACGGCTGCAAGTCCGCCCGCATCACTGCGTGCATGAAGTCCGGCACCTGCCCGGCATGCGTCCAGGCACGCCCTGGCAACACTGGCGGAGACTAACGTCGGTCTCCGCACCGAGTCTCCGTCGACGCCGAAGACGAAGCGTGGAGCGCTGCGCTGCTCCGCGCCGACAGACACTACTCTGACTCCGTGCTTAAAGGCACATGCATGCATCTGCTCACGTAGTAAATACAAGCATCACGTGTGCATGTCTGCGGGATACGCATCCATCCCCCATCCATGCATGCCTCCGCGCATGTAGCATCACGTATGCATGTTCACGGTGTTAGAAAGGATATAATTGTAACTGAATCCTTTACATATGCTGATGATTGCCATCTGTTTAATGTTATCAATTAGGTTCTATCTCTTGTACCGTGTCCGGGTAGGAGTTCTAACTTAACATAGTATGTTTAGATTCGGTTTTAACAGAAAGGCAATCATAGATATGTATCCGATTGTAATGCAACACCGAGTGCTGTTCTTGGTCATGATAAATACATTGACGCGGCCTCCTACGGGAGGTGAGAACGCTTCTCCAATCTTTGATACTTCCTTCATGGTATCAGAGCCAATCCTCTAGATCACATCTATGGCGAACGGAGCTTCTTCATCGCTTGCAACAGCCATGGCCTTGAATCCAACGCTTGGCCATCCTGTGACGGAGAAGCTGACCAAGAGTAATCACATGCTCTGGAAAGCACAAATTCTCCCTGCCGTGCGAGATGCTCAACTCACCGGGTTCCTAGATGGAACTACAGCAGCACCTGCGGAAAAGATCGTCGTCAAGACTGGAGACAGGGCAGTAGAAGAACCAAATCCCGAGTTTGCGAAGTGGTTGGCCCTTGATCAGCAGGTTCTGGGCTACCTCTTCTCCACTCTATCAAGGGAGATTCTCACTCATGTTGCGGCAATGACGAGCGCAGCGGAAGTCTGGAAAGCAATCGAAGATATGTTTTCTTCGCAGACGCGAGCCCGTGTAATCAACACACGCATGGCTCTCTCCAGCACGCAGAAGGGCTCCATGTCTATGCCGGAATACTTCGGCAAGATGAGGGGCTACGCGACGAGATGGCCGCAGCTGGCAAACCGATTGATGATGAAGAACTTGTCTCTTACATTCTCAACAGACTCGACATCGAATACAATCCAGTCGTCACAACCATTCTGGGCCGAAGAGAACCAATCACGGTGAGCGAATTATACGCACAGTTGATCAGTTTTGACAACAGACTGGACCTTCTGCAGGGAAACTCTCACAGTTCGGTTAACTCAGTCAAGCGCGGACGTGGGAGTTTCCAGCGCAATCATGGTGGACGCGGCCGCAGCAACGGTCGTGGAGGTCGCGGTGGACGTGGAACCAGCAAGAGCAACTATGGAGGATCCAACACTAGCAGCAACGACAGCCGCCCTCGCTGTCAAGTGTGCGATAAACCGGGTCACATAGCTCTGGATTGCTGGCACCGTTTTGATGAGGAATATGTCTCCGAACAGAGAACAGCCGCTGCTGCTATCAACTCATATGGTGTTGATACAAACTGGTACACAGATACCGGCGCAACAGATCACATCACTAGCGATCTTGACAAGTTGGCTCTTCGGGAAAAATACACTGGCACGGATCAAATCACACTGCGAGTGGTGCAGGTATGGGCATTAAGCATATTGGTCATACTATTGTTCATACCCCACATCGTAATCTTTTACTCAATAATATCTTACATGTTCCTAAGGCCAAGAAAAATCTTGTTTCTGTTCATCGTCTAGCTACTGACAATCGAGCCTTCCTTGAGTTTCATCCAAATTTCTTTTTGATTAAGGATCAGGCAACGAAGAAAGTTCTTCTTCGAGGAAGATGTGAAGGTGGTCTCTATCCACTTAATTTCACTTCAGTTAAGCCCAATAAAGAAGCATACAATGTCATCAAGCCTTCCCTGTCGAAGTGGCACAATCGGCTAGGACATCCAGCTTTGCCAATCGTGCAGCAAGTAATCAGTCAGAATAATCTCCCATGTTCCTTAGATTTAAATAAAACCAATGTCTGTGATGCCTGTCAAAAGGCAAAGAGTCATCAACTACCATATTCAAAGTCAACAAGTGTGTCACATTCTCCTTTAGAGTTAATCTTTTATGATGTTTGGGGACCTGCAACTGAATCAGTTGGGAGAAATAAATATTATGTTAGTTTCATTGATTATTTTAGTAAATTTACTTGGATTTATCTTCTTAAACATAAGTCCGAGGTGTTTCAAAAATTTCATGAGTTCCAAACTCTTGTAGAAAGAATGTTTGGTAGAAAGATAATCTCAATGCAAACTGATAGGGGTGGTGAATATGAAAAACTGAACTCCTTCTTTAGAAAAGTTGGTATCTCTCATCGAGTGTCTTGCCGTTATGCTCATCAACAAAATGGATCCGCTGAAAGAAAACATCGTCATATCGTAGAAGTTGGTTTAGCTCTTCTTTCTCATGCATCTATGCCACTAAAATTTTGGGATGAAGCCTTCCTTGCGGCAACATACCTAATCAATCGAACACCTAGTAAGATAATTCAGTCGACTCCCTTGGAACGCCTTTTCCGAATCAAACCAAATTATTCTTCTCTCCATATTTTTGGATGTGCGTGCTGGCCAAACCTTCATCCCTATAACAAACACAAACTTCAGTTTCGCTCCAAACAGTGTACCTTTCTTGGATATAGTGATATGCACAAAGGTTTCAAATGCCTAGATATCTCAACTGGCAGAGTTTATATTTCTCGAGATGTTGTCTTTGATGAAGAAAATTTTCCCTTCTCAAAACTTCATCCAAATGCTGGAGCCAGACTTAGATCTGAAATTCTTCTACTCCCATCAGTCCTATTAAATCCTATTGATCAAAGGGGGGAACACATAGATGATCAATTTGTTAATGACCCAACTGACTCAATTGAAAATTCTGTTGAAAATCCTGTTGCAGAAGAGATTGCAGGGGCAGAGAACATTGCAGGCGCAAGCAATACTGGTGTACATAATGTGCATGGCTCCGGTCTGCATGGGGACAGTTCCGAGGAGCATTTACCCATGACGGGCGACCTTGAAGTGACGGGTGACATTGAGGCAGACGTGTCCGTAGCGGCTGATGCGTCTGCAGTTGCTTCTCCCGCCTTTGGAGCCTCGGTCACGGCAGCATCGGACACGACATCGGGGTCACCTGCGTACACATTAATGCCGATTGCCTCCGAGGGATCGTCTGCGGCTGCTTCAGAAGGATCGCTTGTGGCAACTGATCACCATACACCAGCAGTGCACCGACTAGTGACTAGACTTCAAAAAGGTATTATCAAACCAAAAATCATTACTGATGGAAGAATTAGATATGGATTCTTATCTTCTACGGGTGAACCTCAATGTCTACAAGAAGCTTTAAGTAATAAAAATTGGAAAGATGCAATGGATGTCGAGTACTCAGCATTAATTAGGAATAACACCTGGCATTTAGTTCCTATAAAACAAGGTATGAACATCATTGACTGCAAATGGGTCTATAAGATTAAAAGGAGGGCAGATGGATCAATAGATAGATATAAGGCTAGATTGGTAGCTAAAGGATTTAAACAGAGATATGGCATAGATTATAAAGACACCTTCAGTCCTGTAGTCAAAGCAGCCACTATTAGACTTGTTCTATCTATTGCTATTTCAAAAGGTTGGAGTCTTCGCCAATTAGATGTGCAGAACGCGTTTCTTCATGGTGTTCTAGAGGAAGATGTGTACATGAAACAACCTCCTGGTTATGAGGATAAAGCACTACAAAATCATGTGTGTAAATTGGATAAATCTTTGTATGGGTTAAAGCAAGCCCCACGAGCTTGGCATTCAAAGCTTAGTGAGAAGTTGCAGAATCTTGGATTTCACCCATCTAAAGCTGACACCTCTTTGTTCTATTTCAGTAAGGGAGATATCACCATATTTATGCTTATATATGTAGATGATATAATTGTTGCGAGCTCTTCCATAGATGCAACAATGGGTCTCCTACGAGCACTACAAACTGAGTTTGCACTCAAGGATCTGGGTGACCTTCATTATTTCCTAGGAATTGAAGTAAGGAAGACACAGGAAGGTATTCTCTTGACACAAGAAAAATATACTTCAGATATACTCAAGAGAGTAAATATGACAAGCTGCAAACCTATGAATACACCCATGTCTACATCTGAAAAACTATCAGCTCAAGGTGAACTACTTGGTCCTGAAGATTCTACAAGGTATAGGAGTGTTGTTGGTGCCTTACAATACTTAACATTGACCAGACCATATATTGCTTTTTCAGTAAATAAGGTTTGTCAGTACTTACACTCTCCTACTGATCTTCACTGGACAGCTGTCAAGAGAATTCTGAGATATTTAAAACACACTATGGGAATTGGTTTACACATTAATAAATCCCTGTCTACACTTGTTAGTGCTTTTTCAGATGCAGATTGGGCAGGCTGTTCTGATGACAGAAGATCAACTAGTGGATTTGCTGTATTTCTAGGAACAAATCTTGTGTCATGGAGTGCTCGAAAACAAGCAACAGTCTCTAGATCAAGTACTGAGGCAGAATACAAGTCACTAGCTAATGCTACAGCTGAGGTAATGTGGATACAAACGCTTCTACAAGAACTTGGTGTTAAAAGTCCTCCTGCTGCAAGATTGTGGTGTGACAATATAGGGGCTACATATTTATCAGCAAATCCAATATTTCATGCACGAACCAAACACATTGAGGTTGACTATCATTTTGTAAGAGGAAGAGTTAATCAAAAGTTATTAGATATCAGATTTGTTCCCACAGGTGATCAGGTTGCAGATGGATTTACCAAGCCACTTCCGTTGCGACGACTCGAAGAATTCAAGCACAATCTCAACTTAAGAAAGTTGTGATTGAAGGGGGCTGTTAGAAAGGATATATTTGTAACTGAATCCTTTACATATTCTGATGATTGCCATCTGTTTAATGTTATCAATTAGGTTCTATCTCTTGTACCATGTCCGGGTAGGAGTTCTAACTTAACATAGTATGTTTAGATTCGGTTTTAACAGAAAGGCAATCACAGATATGTATCCGATTGTAATGCAACACCAAGTGCTATTCTTGGTCATGATAAATACATTGACGCGGCCTCCTACGGGAGGTGAGAACGCTTCTCCAATCTTTGATACTTCCTTCACACGGAATACATATCCATCTCCTATCCATGCATGCATCCGTTCACACGGTCGGCTGCAGGTACGCCGTCCGACTCCTTTGCCTGGACTTCGCATGCATTACAGGGGACTCCGCGGGCGAGGCGTCAACCTCCGCAAAGCATCGCCAGGCCCTGCCATCGTCGTGGGGAATGGACGAGCCGAGGTCGCCTCCACGCCGGCCTCCGCTGTAGCTCAGTGGCGGCGCCTTTGCCGTTCTCATCGGCACCCGCATATAGGCGAAGCCAGCACCGTCCCGAGACCTCAGCCCATGGCCTCGACTCCGTGCGCACCCGCCCAGCTCCGCGACGTCCCCGGACTCCGCCACGCCATCGAGCCCCCTCGTCTCCGCGAGGCCGAGGGCCAGCTCCGACTCTGCTCGTCTCCGGACCTTCTCGACCGGAGACTCCGCACAGATGAAGGGGGCTGTGGCCCCCTCTGCGCCCTCCATTCATATATGCCGGCGTCCTCGCCCAACGCCTGCATGGAAGCTGCTTCGCGCTGCGTCTCATCTCCGCCCGCAGACGCGCGACGTGAGCAGGCGACCGCGAGCGATGGCGCTGCGGCGTGCGCTGCTGGGGAAGACCGGCCCTGCCCCCGCACCACACTCCTCGCCGAGGTCCAGGCGAGTGGCGTCCTCGTCCAACGCGCGCGATGTTGGAAATTGTTGCAACCTACCAGGACCCTTTACGACTTGTTAGAGTCGTTTACGACCAGATAGAAATTGAATATGACCAGTCCTGATCGCTTCAAACTCTATCGATCGATTTTCCTCCGTAGTCGTAAAAACACTGTAGCAATTACGACCACTCCTTCTTATCGAGCGCTGTCTTCCTCCAGCCGCTCTCGAAGAATACCGTGATCGTAAATCTTTACGAACACGCAGTGATGCTGGCGATCACCGTTCACCGTAGTCGAAACACCCTTTCGACTACGTTCACTTCCTTCGAACGTGATCGGAGTTGCTTCTGATCACATACAAACCTTCTCTGCGTAGTCGCTGCTCCTTACGACCACCTTCACCGTGGTCGTAGCCTTCTCAACGTAGTTGGAACAACACTGTTCCTTGCCGTGATCGTAGCACCCGTCGATCACGCCTGCTGGAAACTTTTCCGTGGTCGTGACTCCTCCCGATCACGCTTGCGGTGATCGTGAGTCCTTCCGACCACGTATTGCACAAACACACGACAACACAAAGCTTTGTGTCTTTCCCTCTTTTTGTATTTTCTCAATTGCTTGGTACATCTTTGGTTACATGTCTACCCCTTCTTTTATACCCAACTCTACGACTCCTACTCGGATTCCGATTAGGAATACAAAACCTATTCCGACTCCGACTTCTAATTCCTACTTCAACTCAACTTCGATTACAAACCCGACTCCGATACGACTTCTAAAACAAGATTATTTCCAACATTCTCTCCCTAATCTTGTTTTAGTAGCTTCCATCATGTTGATCTTCTCCTGTTTCTTCCTTGGATGTTTTTCTCCACCAGCTGCTTGTTTCACTTTGCGTGGTCTTGCTTTCAACCACCGTTCTTCACGTCGTGCTTTCTCCCGCCTACTCGGCATCCAAACTTCAGGCTTTTGGCTGCTTCGACCATCCGGGTCGATCCTGGGACCTGTTTGCTGTGGTCGAACGATTTCTCGACCACGTCCAGTCTTCATTTGCCGTGGTCGTAACACTTGCCGACCGTGCTCGATCATCTTTTGCCGTGGTCATGGTGACTCCCGACCACGTTCGATCGTCTTTTGCCGTGGTCGAATTTCTTCTCGACTACAGCCAAAACCTTCTGCCAACTTTCTCGTTATGACTTCCTGCTGTTTTTCGACCACCAGGAGATGAAGTCTTTCAGGCTCTGGTTCCTTTAGATCATTCTTCATGCCATCTGGTCTCCAAATTTTCAGCGGTATTTTGTACAACCGATTTGCTGATTTTTGTGCTCTCATCAACAACTGCTCTCTGCTGTCAAAAACCCTCAGATAAACTCCTTTTAATTCAACTCGGCACCCTTCTTCAGTCAGTTGGCCCAAGCTTATCACGTTGCTGCAAAGACTTGGTATATAATATACATCTGACAATGGTCTTTGACTTCCATCCTTGCACTTTAACAGGATTGTTCCTTTTCCTTTGATTTGAACTGTTGAGCCGTCTCCAAACTTTACTTTACCGAGCACTCTCTCGTCTAGTTCATGAAACAACGAGTGTGTGCCCGTCATGTGGTTGCTTGCTCCGTTGTCGAGATACCAATCTGTTGACTGGTCTTGAGTCTTCTCTCCCTTCTCCATCAAACTAGGAAATACTCTCCCTTCATGTAGCATCACCATTGTCGGTTCAGCTACAGTACATTGCGACAGCAGCAGAGTCGGTTCCATCTGAACCAGATTGACTTCATCCTCTCTCTTCTTGTTTCTGCAATTCGCTGAAAAATGCCCATACTTTTTGCAGTTGTGGCATTGTATGTGGCTTCGACATTCAGCAGCGTAGTGACCGAATTTCTTGCACTTGTGGCATTGTATACTCGATTTGCCGGTTTCAGAGTTACGCCCACGACTGCTCCCGTCGTTGCGTCCTCCACCTCTCTTCACATCGTCGTTGTGACTTTCATGGCTCTTATTCTCGTTCAGTGCTTCCCACTGAGCACGAGATAGCAGCAGCTGATTACCTCCTTCCTTGTCCTGATGCCGTCTCTTCTGACTTTCTTCGAAGATTCGTAAACGACCGACTGCCTCAGTCAGCGACATCTTCGTCATGTCTCCAAATTGCTCGATTGTGCTTATGATTTGGAGAAAACTGTCAGGGACTGCACTGAACAACCTTTCAATGACTGTTGAATCTGGCAAATCAACTCCCAGAGCTCGAATTTCGCCGGCCAAACTCGTGAGTTTTTGCGAGAACTCACCGACGCCTTCAGTCTCTCCCATGACTAAGCGATCGAATTGCCTCTTCAACACTTGTGCTCTTGCCTTCTTGACACGTTCTTCTCCAATGCGCATCTCCTTGATAGCTTCCCACGCTTCTTTTGCAGTTTCCTTCTCTGCAACAGTCATTAAGACCTCGTCGGGGATAGCCTGAGATATGACAGCCAGAGCGCCCTGGTCCTGAGTCTCTTCGACCGGTGCATCTCCTTCAATAGCCGTCCATACTCCCAGAGCGCGCATGACGATCTTCATCTTCACGGCCCACAGGCCGTAGTTCGTGTCGGTCAGCATGGGGAATTGGATTGGTACCGTACCTCCTCTCATCGGTGCTCGTAGTGGTGCCGGTGTTTTCTTTTCGCCGGAGCCTTCTCCTCCCGCAGCTTTCTTCTCAGCTGACTTGTCCTCCATTGCCACCTTGCTCTGATACCAAATGTTGGAAATTGTTGCAACCTACCAGGACCCTTTACGACTTGTTAGAGTCGTTTACGACCAGATAGAAATTGAATACGACCAGTCCTGATCGCTTCAAACTCTATCGATCGATTTTCCTCTGTAGTCGTAAAAACACTGTAGCAATTACGACCACTCCTTCTTATCGAGCGCTGTCTTCCTCCAGCCGCTCTCGAAGAATACCGTGATCGTAAATCTTTACGAACACGCAGTGATGCTGGCGATCACCGTTCACCGTAGTCGAAACACCCTTTCGACTACGTTCACTTCCTTCGAACGTGATCGGAGTTGCTTCCGATCACATACAAACCTTCTCTGCGTAGTCGCTGCTCCTTACGACCACCTTCACCGTGGTCGTAGCCTTCTCAACGTAGTCGGAACAACACTGTTCCTTGCCGTGATCGTAGCACCCGTCGATCACGCCTGCTGGAAACTTTTCCGTGGTCGTGACTCCTCCCGATCACGCTTGCGGTGATCGTGAGTCCTTCCGACCACGTATTGCACAAACACACGACAACACAAAGCTTTGTGTCTTTCCCTCTTTTTGTATTTTCTCAATTGCTTGGTACATCTTTGGTTACATGTCTACCCCTTCTTTTATACCCAACTCTACGACTCCTACTCGGATTCCGATTAGGAATACAAAACCTATTCCGACTCCAACTTCTAATTCCTACTTCAACTCAACTTCGATTACAAACCCGACTCCGATCAGGTTTGTAATCGAAGTTGAGTTGAAGTAGGAATTAGAAGTCGGAGTCGGAATAGGTTTTGTATTCCTAATCGGAATCCGAGTAAGAGTCGTAGAGTTGGGTATAAAATAAGGGGTAGACATGTAACCAAAGATGTACCAAGCAATTGAGAAAATACAAAAAGAGGGAAAGACACAAAGCTTTGTGTTGTCGTGTGTTTGTGCAATACGTGGTCGGAAGGACTCACGATCACCGCAAGCGTGATCGGGAGGAGTCACGACCACGGAAAAGTTTCCAACAGGCGTGATCGACGGGTGCTACGATCACAGCAAGGAACAGTGTTGTTCCGACTACGTTGAGAAGGTTACGACCACGGTGAAGGTGGTCGTAAGGAGCAGCGACTACGCAGAGAAGGTTTGTATGTGATCGGAAGCAACTCCGATCACGTTCGAAGGAAGTGAACGTAGTCGAAAGGGTGTTTCGACTACGGTGAACGGTGATCGCCAGCATCACTGCGTGTTCGTAAAGATTTACGATCACGGTATTCTTCGAGAGCGGCTGGAGGAAGACAGCGCTCGATAAGAAGGAGTGGTCGTAATTGCTACAGTGTTTTTACGACTACGGAGGAAAATCGATCGATAGAGTTTGAAGCGATCAGGACTGGTCGTATTCAATTTCTATCTGGTCGTAAACGACTCTAACAAGTCGTAAAGGGTCCTGGTAGGTTGCAACAATTTCCAACACGCGAAGCCTTCGCCCCGCCCTCCGCGGGGACTTCGCCGGCCTTCGCCTCGCGCAACCTTCGCCTCATGGTCCTCGTGCCAAGCCTCCGCGAAGCATCACCGGGCTCTCCGCCGTCGTCAAGTCGCCGCCGAGACAAGCTACAACCATGCATACGAGAAGTACACGCATGCATGCATGGAACATCCACCCACGTGCTTTGTCCATGCATGCAAGAATTTATTCTCGTATCCATCCATGCAAGTGTTGATACTTTTGCAGTTGTGCCAAGATGAGGAAGCAGCAATACCTGGAAGCAACTAGAGGCGTGGCGCCGTGGGCTCCGCTCTGTCGAGGACCCCGGTCACGGCCCCCATGCAGCGGAGATCTCCGCGCCGACGAAGTCCGCGCCGGAACTTACTACCAGCAAGTTATCAAATATTGCCTTAGAAGCTCGCGTGTTGGTAATACATGAAGTGCTAAATTCGAAAGTGCATGCGTTCACGAGGGCAACCAATGAGGTAAGATGAAATAGTGCATGGCACATGTACGTCGTACATTGCCATGCATGTACCACCCTCCGGGCCTTCGTGCGCTGAATTTTTTGTATTTTAGCCCTTTTTTTTGAAAAATATTCACATTTAGACCCCTGGTAGTTTTAATTCCGTTTTTGGACCCAGGGGGTCGGAGCCGTGACCCACGGCGCCGAGGTAACACGTCTCGGCGCCGTGGTCCATGGCTCCGAGGTCGCAGGCCCACTCCAGCCTGGTGGCCTGCGTGGCGCTGACGTGGCAGCACCTCGGCGCCGTGGATCGTGGCTCCGAGCTCGGAGCCGTGGGTCGTGGCGCCGAGCTCGGAGCCGTAGATCGTGGCGCCGAACTGGGAGCCGTAGATCGTGGCGCCGAGCTACCTGCCACGTGGCGCCGAGCTCCCTGCCACGTCTGCAGACACTCGGCGTCTAGGGTTTGCACCGATCAGGCTTTACGTTGTCGCAAAAAGAATTACTAGTTGTATTTTGTTAATTTTGTCACTAGTTGCAGGAACTGTAATGATTATAAGTTTTGTTAATTTTGTAGTTGTGAATTACAAAACAATCTGAAAAAATTGTAAAACAAGTTTATGTTGATTGGCTCGTTGTAGATGCATAAAAAAATATGGTAATTTTTTTTAGGAACGATTGTGCGTAGAACGGTCGATATATAAAATGGTAAGTGACTTTTAAGGTTTGATATGTTTTAAGGGTTTGCAATTCCCGTGGTTTTTGCAAGGTTTGGTAATTTTGTAGTTGTAATATGGGAACGAATCTGATGAAGTCGTAATAAAAGTTTATGTTCATTGCAAGTTGGACATGCAAACCAAATTATGCTAAATTTTTTTGCCGAAGGATTGAGCGTAGAAATATCGATGCATATAGTGGTAAGTGATATTTCGAAGGTGAGTGATATTTTGACATGGCAGGCATGTGGCATGTGTGCAACTCTGTACTTCTAATGTTCAGAATTCCACCACTAGTCCTGACATGCATGCCTTAGGGAAAATAACTTGCTGGGTCTATTACATTTTGTCTACTGGGTGTAGCGTGGTTGTTTCCCCTTTTTGTCACGCCCTGAAGATGGCTCCGCTGCATCCTTCTTCCTGTCACTCTTGGTCTTGAGAGCTGCCTCCCGAGCTTGAAGCTCCTCCTCCTGACGCTTGATGGCAGCTTCACGCAGACTTAACTGCTCCCGCCTACTTTGCAGCTCATCCTCCTTGCCCTTCAGACGGATTTGGTCCACCCTCACGCGGCGCTCTTGGTCAAGCCGCATCTGTCGTTCCACCTCGCGAGCCTGAGTCATCTTGACAAAGTATTGTGCTTTGTTTTCCACCTCCACTGCCCAGTTATTTGGCCATGCCGGCGACACCCGATCCACCCATTCGATGAACCTGCAAGCCTATGTGTGGCGTGGTAGATGTCATCGATCAAGTTGAAAAAAGATAACGAGAAACAAATGATTTAGTTGTGGTCGTTACCACGAAGTCGTCATCCAGGTCAGGACATTTGAAGAACATACGGCCATATTTGGCTCGTTGTACTCGATCAGTCCAGACTCCCAACATCGTCCTAAAGCCGCAATGGCACTTCGGGCGCTCATGCCACTCCGGCACTCCAAATGGGTCGGACCTCCAGGAAGACATTGTTGTGTAGTAGTATTGTGATGCCTTGAGGAGGAGATGTGGTATGGAAGATATAGGAGGGAGGCCTTTATGTAGGCAGGTTATCTGGTGCAGTGGGCATAGTCCATGGAGAGGATATTTTCGCTTTTCCTGGATTCCAGTGTAGCAATAAATGGCCCTATGTAGGCTTTTCAGAGACTATAGTCTCGTAATAAATTCATAGTTCGTAGCCTTTTCAGAGATTGGACCATTCAAAGCCTAGATGGCTAAAGACCTACGCCCCTATATGTGTACAGGCCTACTCCTGTAAAGGCTAAAGACCTACGCCCTATATGTGTACAGGCTAAAGGCCTACTCCATCACTGCGCAAAGCTGGCATATGCTGCCTCGTTTTGTCATGTCACTGAGCAAAATCTGAACTCTTTTGTCATGTCACTGAGCAAAGCTGCCCTCTTTTGTCATCTCACTGAGCAAAAGCTGACCTCTTGTGTCATGTCCCTGAGCAAAGCTGGGGCGTGTTGTCATGTCCCTGAGCAAAAACCTCTTTTTTTGCTGGTTACTGCATTAAGCTGCCCCGTTTTGCTATAAGTAGCAGGGTTGGGGTCCCATGACATTGTGAATCGAACAAAGTAGTACCCTCTCTTTCGTGGTGAAACATACCATGTCTGAAGCCGAGGGGCCAGTGGGATTTGGGTCACCGAAGGACGACATTCCCTTAGAAACGAGGGATATGTTCGGTCCGCAGTACCGATTGATACCAAGCCGGCGTGCTCAACCACCGTGGCCGAAATGTAGACACAATGAGTACGCAGTCGTCCAGATCTTGGATTCCCCGAACGATGGCGGGCAACGTTTCTTCCGATGCTCACGCTCCGGGGTACAAATTAGTAATGTTACATTTTTTATTGCTTATGGACCCTCGAAGTTTACCGTCCTTTTTTGTGCAGATGGCCAAATGCGAACCATCTTTGAACATCAAACCATCAAGCACTTGAAAAACCTCACAAAAATTACAAAAGCACTTGAAAAACCTCACAAAAATTACAAAAGCACAATGAATATAACATAAACACATATATACAACAACTAGCTCATTACAAACACATCTCAGTCCAACCACTTACCAAGTGCCTCCTAGCTCATTACAACATATATACAACGACTTTTAAGGCCAACCACAAGCCTACACATATGTATCACTGCCTCCTAGCCTTACCCTTACCCTTACCCTTACCAAGGGCGTCGGTGCCTGGAGTGTAACGGCTAGGATCGCGGCGGCGTCTGCGTGGTGGAGGCTGTGAAGGCTATGTCGAAGGAGCGTCTACGAGCTGAGACGGGCCTATCTCCTCGTAAGTCTGCTCCACCTCGTCCTCGTCGTCGTCCTCACCGCCCTGGGACGGGAAGGTGGCGCTCCTCGTGGGGGACGAGCTCTGTCCCGTCGGGTCTGCAAGTCGTGTCGAAGGCACGTCTACGTCCCTCGCCGCGCCTGTGCTGCAACCACAACGACTAGCCGCACGACGTAGCCGACCTACTAGCCTCTGTCATCCAACATTTTGTTAACCAACAAGATACGAAGATATTAGGTACTAATTTTGTGAGTGGCTTTGTCGAAGCTTACCTCTAGGAAGCTACGCATCCTGACGTCGTCGACTGTCATGGACATACGCTCTATGTCCTGTACGGACTGCTTCAGGGTTTTGCCCTGCAAACAAGCAAAAGAATGGATAATTTGCTGTATGTAGTGGTATTTATGTCTATTGGAAAATAAGCAATGAGATTGAACATTACCACACGATCCAGGACTGGTGCTATCTCCACCTGCGTCCCAAGGCGAGTCGACTGGTCGTAGGGCGTGTCGTCGTCGTCGGAGGACGCAATGTCGGCGTAGTCATCCTGAGTCCATTGGCCCTTAAGCTTGGACCGCGTCGCACGCTGGTACCAAACTTGGTACCGACGGAAGTTCTCGTTGCTGTGCGGCTCGTTGTTGTCGTCCACGTGGTCCTGGGAGTGTCCCCACTCCTCAACGTACACGTGGTGGTGCTGCTCGAAGTCTGTGACCTTCTTCTGTCGCTGACGATCAAATCTGCATGTCACGTAAACCAAAAGTTAACATTAGTAGAAACTCCGTGCAATTGGAATCCAATGTTAGAATTGAAATTGCAAGGCACTTACTTGTGCAAGGCCACAGACGTGGAGAACGACGCTACTGGCCACAGCTGCCTCATACCAAACTGGTGTGCAACTCTATGTGGCAGGTGATACTCAACAGCATAGAAACAGATGAGAGGGAACCTCAGGAGCATCTAGCAACTCGTCATCCCTTCCTTCTGCATAAGCCCCGTGAGAATGCCTAAGATCACTGAATTCATGAACTGATGGATCCCGGCCAGGGCAATAACGATTGATCAGCTCAATATCACTTTCGGACAGCTCTCCAAAAGGGCGGTCATCTTCAGAATCAACGGCCCTTGCGATCTCGTAAGGCACCAGATCATCCACAATTTGAACATCCACAATGTTGGAGTCCCTACAGACTTCTTCAACGTTGCCAGATGGAGCAACGGGAGGAACAACCACATTATCAGGAATGTCTCCCGCATCATAAGCATGAAAACGATGTGATTGAGACAAAAGAATGGAATAACGGGAAAAGATTAAAGTGTTGCTCGCCACTTACTGGGATGATCCTGAGGGGCCGCCACGACATCATCAGTCCGACATTCGACTCGAACTGGTTGAGAAATGTGAACCTCGTTCGGGGCAGATAGAGCATCGGGCACCTCAGGCACTTCTTCCACATCCACCGCAAGGTCCGGTAACGGAGGGTCAAAGGGTGCCTGATCACCTAGTTCTGGTGAATAACCGTGAGGGGTGGGATCAATGGACACTTCCGCACAACAAGGTCCAAACATTGGAACTCATTCCTCATAACCAATCTGACATATTTGTCCCACTGATCGTCACAACCAATCAAGATCAACCGCCTTAGAATTGTGTCTTTCGAACCGAAGTGAAGTAACCCCTCAACTGTGATGCTCTCCTCGTTTGCATGACAATGTAGCTCCTCCCGGGCCCTAGCAACCAACTCACTAAACGACGGTCGATCACTGAATATCAGAGGCACCCTTTGCATTTCAACAAATCGAACATTTCCATAATCATCAGTTGTCACACTGCCTCCATGATATAGGGTGACTAGGTTGTCCATCTAGTTCATACAGAAAACCAAACTTAATACCTTTAATCGAAATTGGATACTAGAATGGTAATGATGCAACCAAACAGATCCCAAACTTTAGAAGTTCTCTATTAAATGTAAAAACATATGCTTTAAATTGTTATTGGGATAATGAGATGCATAGGCGGGCGGGAGGGGACACGGCCGGCGGGGAGGCGGACTTGGAGGCGGGCGGGGAGGGGAGGCGGCCGGCGGGGAAGCGAGGCAGTGAAAATCATGCAATCACTGTCCACGATACGATGGACAAGGAGAACGAGCCCCTAATTGCAGCTAAAATATCAAGCCAATTAAGTTCTTCGAGTTGATTCTAATTTTCCTTTGTCTGACCTAAGCAATTAACAAACAACAGCACGCTCCTAATAAAAGCTACCTTGGCTCTTGTATTCAGCTAGCTAGTCGATCGAACGATTTGCAACACAATTACTCAGTTATTTCCCCCTTATCATATATGATCTGTACAAGATAGCAGGCATGTAAGCATATGAATTCGGAACAACGTGATCACGCATCAGGAAGAGGTCACCCAGATCTAAGGCACATCGCAGTATACACACATCCATGAATCACACTTCGCAGTAGCAGTATGCACACATCCATGAATCAAATTAGGGTTAGCATATATTTCTCTGTGTGAATGTACCTTGGATGGAGGCCGAGGACGCGGGAGGCGGGAGGCGGCGGCACCAGAGGGCGGCGGCGGCACCAGGAAGCGGCGGCGACGTGGGAGGCGGGAGGCTGGGGAGGCGGCGGCCACCAGAGGGCGGGAGGCCGGGGAGGCGGCACCAGAGGGCAGCGGCGGCAGGGAGGCGACGGCCGCGGCGGGGACGCCGGCGGGGAGGGGAGGTGACGGCCGCGGCGGTGAGGCGGCGGCCACCAGAGGGCGGGAGGCCGGGGAAGCGGCACCAGAGGGCAGCGGCGGCACCAGGGAGCGGCGGCGGGGAGGCCGGGGAGAGTAGGTGACGGCCGTGGCTGGGACGCGTGCGGCAGTGGAGGCGGCGGGGACGCGGCCGGGGAGGGGACGCGTGCGGCAGTGGAGGGGCGGCGGCGGGGGGGCGTGCAAATGAACCGTGATCGCTGCCGTGGGACAGGAAAAGCCACCCGCTCGGCGCCAAGATCCACGGCTCCGAACTCGGCGCCACGGCCCACGGCGCCGAGCTCGGCGCCACGATTCACGGCTCCGAGCTCGGCGCCGCGATACACGGCTCCGAGGTCCTGCCACATCGGCGCCACGCAGGCCGCCAAGCTGGTGCGGGCCTGGGACCTCGGAGCCGTGGACCACGGCGCCGAGATGTGTTACCTCGGCGCCGTGGGTCATGGCTCCGAGCTCTGGGTCCAAAAACGGAATTAAAACTATCAGGGGTCTAAATGTGAATATTTTTCAAAAAAAGGCTAAAATACAAAAAATTCGGCCTTCGTGCGTCTGGCGAGATCCCGCCCGCCTCCATAAATGCACTGTGCCCCGGGCCTCCGCGCGGCTGGTGAGACTCCGCCGACCTCCACGTCAAGCCTCCACAAGGTTCCGCGCGAGGTGGAGCCTCCGCTCGACGAGACTCCACGGTCTAATTTACAGTCTCCGCACCGAGTCTCCACGAGTCCCCGTCGGGCCTCCGCGTAGCTTCGAGCCTCCGTTTTGCGGTCTCCACGCTGAGTCTCCGTCAAGCCTCCACTCCAGCGGCCTCAGCCTCGACGTCTCCGGGCTTCATTCAGCACGGCTCCAAGTCGGCTTCGCTCGTCCACATCGGCCATCGCCGTGGCATCGCTAGGCTTCGCTCGCCCACGACGACCTTGCGTGCACGACGGGGGACTCCGCGAGCGAAGCGTCGACCTCCGCTCGATGCTGCGCGTAGGCTTCGCCTTCGGCAAAGGCATCCGTGCCCGATTCCGCATGCGCAGAAGTCTCTGCGGCGACAAGTCGATCTCCATCTGCATGCAGCTCGACGCGTCACCCATTGGCGTACGGGATCATATATAGCTTGTGCGCGCAAGGAGACCTCTACAACTACATCTGAGGCGACGCGCAAGTGCGTGACGGCCAGAGGCAGCCGCGACGGCCGGCCGGGCGTGTCCGGCACAAACCGGACGCATGACACCGTCGACCACGCCTGCGTCCTCATGCGCTGGGAGCTGGATGAGTACATGAGCAGCGACGTCTTTACAGGTTTCGTGTCGGCCTCCACAGTGCCGGTTCCATCGTCGGCTGCGCTTCTTCGAAGTCCTGGCTGATGCCTCCGCTCGGCCCCGCAACGACCTCGCCGGCCTGCCGGTGCCACTTCATCGGCTTTGGGAAGTCCTCGTCGACTTTTGCCCGGCGCCGCAACGACCTCGCCGGCCTGCCGGTGCCACTTCGTCGGCTTTGGGAAGTCCTCGTCGACCTTCGCCCGGCGCCGTGACGATCTCGCCGGCCTGCCAGTGCCACTTCGTCGGCTTTGGGAAGTCTTCGCCGGTCTCCTCTTGGCTCCACGGTGACCTCGGTGAAGTTCGCTCGGCACGTCCCTCCGTGTCTGCCTGCCTCCGCAGACCGCTGGGCTCCATGCGTTGGCAGCAAGGTACGTGCACAAAGCATCCATTCATGCATGCGCGCAAATTATAGATACATGTATCTGTTCATGCATGCAATCCAAGTATCCATCCATGCAAGCTTCACGTATTACGTGTAAGGATTTAACAAGTAGCCCCTGCATTTTTCATCATATCATCCATAGCGGGTGCAGTTCCATTCTGAGAGCATTTAATGTGGTCGTGCCTGCTTCTCCAGTTTTTGTCTGCTCTGGGTTACCGTGGCATATAATGCTTTTCCCCAGTGTAGCATTCTGAAGCTTTTTGTTGTTGCAAGTCTTCGGCCATTTCTTTTATGCCTCTGTTTTGGCCCTCTTTTGGATTTAAATCGCACAGTCGCTTCGGGCGACGGCGTACTCTCCGGAGTATAAATAAGACGCGGATACTGTCCCTGCGCACTCTACTGAGTATAAACAAGACGCAGATGCTCCGCGCACGCGTGGATGTTGTCCCCACGCGTACTCTCCGGAGTATAAATAAGACGTGGTTGATATTCCCACGCAGTCTACGGACTCTAAAATCAGACGTAGCGTCGAGGTCCGCCTCCGCACGCACTCTACGGAGTATAAACAAGATGTGGATGCCGTCCCTGCGCACTCTACTGAGTATAAACAAGATGCGGATCCCGTGCACGCATGGATGTTGTCCATATGCGTACTCTCTGGAGTATAAATAAGACGTGGATGTTGATCCCACGCACTCTACGGAGTATAAATAAAACGTGGATGTCGTCCCTGCGCACTTTACTGAGTATAAACAAGACGCGGATCACGCGCACGCATTATGTTATCCATATGTGTACTCTCTGAGTATAAATAAGTCGTGGATGTTGATCCCACGCACTCTACAGAGTATTTTTGAAGGTAGGGGAACGGCGGCTCTGCCTCCTTACCTTGGCGTGCGTAGCGCCCTCGGCCTACGCCGCAAGCGCCCGCTCTCCGCGGGCACTATTTTTAGAGGTAGGGGAACGGCGGCTCCGCCTCCTTACCTCGGCGTGCGAAGCGCCCTCGGCCTACGCCGCGAGCGCCCGCTCTCCGCGGGCACTGTTTTTGATGGTAGGGGAACGGCGGCTCCGCCTCCTTACCTCGGCGTGTGTAGCGCCCTCGGCCTACGCCGCCAGCGCCCGCTCTCCGCGGGCACTATTTTTGAAGGTAGGGGAACGGCGGCTCCGCCTCCTTACCTTGGCGTGCGTAGCGCCCTCGGCCTACGCCGCAAGCGCCCGCTCTCCTCGGGCACTATTTTTAGAGGTAGGGGAACGGCGGCTTCGCCTCCTTACCTCGGCGTGCGTAGCGCCCTCGGCCTACGCCGCGAGCGCCCGCTCTCCGCGGGCACTATTTTTAGAGGTAGGGGAACGGCGGCTCCGCCTCCTTACCTCGGCATGCGTAGCGCCCTCGGCCTACACCGCGAGCGCCCGCTCTCCGCGGGTACCGTTTTTGAAGGTAGGGGAACGGCGGCTCCGTCTCCCTACCTCGGCGTGCGTAGCGCCCTCGACTTACGCCGCAAGCGTCCGCTCCCCGCGGGCATTGTTTTTGAAGGTAGGGGAACGGCGGCTCCGCCTCCTTACCTTGGCGTGTGTAGCGCCCTCGGCCTACGCCGCAAGCGCCCGCACTCCGCGGGCACTGTCTTTGCTATTCGCCTTGTAGGCGTCGCCTCGGCGGGACGGCACGGCGCCGGCGTTCGACGACACGTCTTTGACGCTCGACTTCGCCGTCCGCTTCGTAGGCATGGCCTCGGCGGGACGGCACGTCTTCGGCGCTCGACGACACGTCTTCGACGCTCGACTACGCTGTCCGCCTCGTAGGCATCGCCTCGACGGGACGGCATGGCTCCAGCGCAGGACTCCGTCGTCCGCCTTGTAGGCATCGCCTCGGCGGGACGGCACGTCTTCGGCGCTCGACTTCGCCGTCCGCCTCGTAGGCATCACCTCGGCGGGACGACATGTCTTCGGCGCTCGACGGCATGTCTTCGGCGCTCGACTTCGCCGTTCGCCTTGTACGCATCGCCTCAGCGGGACGGCATGTCTTCGGCTCTCGACAACACATCTTCGACGCTCGACTTCGCCGTCCGCCTCGTAGGCATCGCCTCGGCGGGACGGCACGTCTTCGATGCTCGACGACACGTCTTCGGCGTTTGACTACGCTGTCCGCCTCGTAGGCATCGCCTCGGCGGGACGGCATGGCTCCGGCGCAGGACTCCGCCGTCCGCTTTGTAGGCATCGCCTCGGCGGGACGGCACGTCTTCGGCGCTCGACTTCGCCGTCCGCCTCGTAGGCATCGCCTCAGCGGGACAGCACGTCTTCGGCGCTCGACGGCACGTCTTCGGCGCTCGACTTCGCCGTCCGCCTCGTAGGCTTCGCCTCAGCGGGACGGCACGCCTTCGGCGCTCGACAACACGTCTTCAGCGCTCGACTTCGCCGTCCGCCTTGTAGGCATCGCCTCGGCGGGACGGCACGTCTTCGACGCTCGACGACACGTCTTCGGTGCTCGACTACGTTGTCCGCCTCGTTGGTATCGCCTCGGCGGGACGGCATGGCTCCGGCGCAGGACTCCGCTGTCCGCCTTGTAGGCATCGCCTCGGCTGGACGGCACGTCTTCGGCGCTCGACGACACGTCTTCGGCGCTCGACTTCGCCGTCCGTCTCGTAGGCATCGCCTTGACGGGACGGCACGTCTTCGGCGCTCGACGACATGTCTTCGGCGCTTGACTTCGCCGTCCGCCTCGTAGGCATCACCTCGGCGGGACGGCACGTCTTCGGCGCTCGACGACATGTCTTCGGCGCTCGACTACGCTGTCCGCCTTGTAGGCATTGCCTCGGCGGGATGGCATGGCTCCGGCGCAGGATTCCGCCGTCCGCCTTGTAGGCATCGCCTCGACGAGACGGCACGTCTTCGGCGCTCGACGACATGTCTTCGGCGCTCGACTTCGCCGTCCGCCTCGTAGGCATCGTCTCAGCGGGACGGCACGTCTTCGGCGCTCGACTTCGCCGTCCGCCTCGTAGGCATCGCCTCGGCGGGCCGGAACGTCTTCGACGCTCGACGACACGTCTTCGACACTCGACTTCGCCGTCCGCCTCGTAGGCATCACCTCGGCGGGACGGCACGTCTTCGGCGCTCGACGACACGTCTTCGGTGCTCGACTACGCTGTCCGCCTCGTAGGCATCTCCTCGGCAGGACGACATGGCTCCGGCGCAGGACTCCGCCGTCCGCGTCGTAGGCATCGCCCCGGCGGACGGCGCGGGGTTCAGCGCAGAAGTTCACTGATTTCTTCGTAGGTATTGCCTCTGGGCTCTACAACTACCAGTTGCAACGGCTCACCACTCGGCACCCTCGCGCTTGCTGTCGGGGAACGGGGGGCTGGGGTGGTTGATCACGTCAGCTCGCCCATCGGGACCTCAGCGCTTGCTGTTGAGGGAGTACTGTTGTGGAGGTGGCCCAACCCCCTTGACTGGGCCGTGCAACTAGTCCAACATGTAATAGGCCCAATAGTATAGAGGAATATACCAGTGTAAATATACCAGTGTACCCTCATCCTTTGTAAGTACTAAGGGGTAGAATGGGGATTTCCCATTCTACCCCACTCATATATATAAACCCCCAGGAGGGGCAAAGGGGGGACATCCTCTCATTATCACCAACTCTCCTACAGATCTAGCTCTCCTCTTCTCCTTCTACTAGTCCCCTTCTCTACTGTCTGGTCTGTAGCCACGACAGGGGAAAAGCAAAAGAAAAAAGCCAAAAAGCTAAAATTAGAAGCGACATGTTTCAAGTGGCTTCTGGCTAGCTAGAAGAAGCCAGTTTTTGAGCCAAAGCTCGAAGCTATATGTGGTATGTGGTCTTTATAAACTAGTAGAAATAAGCTGTGGGAAGGAATGGATAATATGAACCCAACTCAAGCAACACATTGGGTTAGAGATGACCTACATGACACAAATTGTCTTGCCGAGCCAGCTATAGTTAAAGAAAAATTGTAGGCAATTTGGAAACTGCCACCAATTTCTTATTTGAAAGTAAATGTAGATGGCTCTTTTGATCCCAGCCTTCAGAATGGTGCTGCATGAGCTATTATTAGAGATGAATATGGTAATTTTGTAGCTGGTGGGGGACAATTATATTGTACGATCAACTTTCGAGAGCTTTGATAGTGGAGGTGTTAGCTTGTAGGGATGGTGTCAAGTTGGTTGTTGATCGTCAAACTGACAGCTAAGTTTTCGTGAATCTATGGAGATCCAACAAGAGCAATGTTCAGAATTGATGGCCTTACTCCAGGAGATCCAGGAGCTCACTTCTAGTTTGCAAGTTTTTTATTTGTGGTATGTTTCTAGATATGCAAATTTTGCTGCTCATTCTTGTGCACAACAACAACCTAATTATGAGGCCATGTGGTGGTCACTCCAAGATTTGTGATGAATATATTGACTATTTGGTGAAGTTGTTGGAGTTTGAGTTTGCTTTTTTGCAAGTTGCAGGGTTTGCTCTTGCTTGTTGAGTGAGGCCGGTCTAATCGGTTTTGGTTAGGCGGTCAAACCAGTGTGAGTGGTTGCACCAACTTGGAGTTGGCGGTTGCTTCTTGCCAGAGAGTAGTGGCTTATGTTGTGGCTGAGCAGTCAGTTCGACATAGGCCAAGCGATCTGACTGGCTTTTTGTGAGCGGTCAGACCAGCTCTAGGAAGTTGACAAATAGGCAAAAATTGGTTGTTCCCTGATGAATTGCGAGTGTCCTGGTACATGTCTCTTGGCTAGTTGAGCATTGATTCGAAGCTAGAAAGGTTTTATGGCAAATTTCAGAGGGTGTTTTTTAGTTCAGTGGACTGGTCTAACCATAGGTTACATGGTGGTCCGACTGCTACGGTGTGTCCGACATAGAGTAAATGAACAAACTAGCCCTGGGAAGTCTGACCAGTCCTTCAATGGGGGTCAGACCGGCTTTGGCGATTTTGTTGCTGGAAGTTGAGAATCACTTTGGGAATTGGTGTAGGGTTGTGTTAAGGTTGCATATGTGTTGCATGATGCATTTTATGGACTAATTTGGGTCATGTTAGAAGAAACTTGTGTCCGAAATTTTTTTGATTGGTCTATAGTTGTATAGGTGGCTTAGACTCAACTATGGTCAATGACAAGGAGGAGTAAGACTTGGTTAGGAGAACCAATGTTCATAATGGTCGTGGATGCCGGGGGAGATGGTTGGAATCAAGAAAAATTTAAAATGCACAAGAACCATGGAGGGTAAAGTTTGAACAAAGACCTTTTGAGGTAAAGTGATGCTTCCAGGAGCAAAGCATAGAGGTAATGTGTTCTTGGTTCATCAATTGTGTCAATTGATAATTTTATGTGCCGTGTGGTGCTTGTGATGGGTTTGTGTGTTTGTGATGGTTGTAGAACTCTAGAGCTATATCATAGTATGGCGAAGGTGACCGGAACTTAGTTAGGAGAGCTAAGATCCACATGGTCATGATGCCACCGAAAGATGATCGAGGCTTCCGAGGTAGCGGACATAGTAGGCAATGGTAAGGTGAATTAGGACTATGCTCAGGGAGAGGCCAAAGTCCAAAACGGTTGAGGAGGCTGGGTGCCGTCATGGTGGATAGTGAGGTATATGACATGCCAAGTGACTTAGGCTCATTTGGAGGTGAGGACAGTTCGGTGGATCTAGATGCGTGAGAGGCTTGGCAGGAAGTTATTGGAACCATATGTAAGATAACGAAGCATAGAAGATGCATCGAGGCAAAGGAATGATGAAACGTCAGTTGAGGGGCAATGAGGTTATTTGCCTAAAACCAGGAAAGTGGCATGTTTGGAAAACTATGGTGGAAGGCCTAAGTGAATTAAGTCAAGGAAAGTTTAATTTTCAGGAGGACAATACAAGGAAATCAGGCTATCAGAGCCAACTAGAAAAGGCACTTTGAGAAGTGTGCATGTGTAAGTAAAAAAAACCCATTATGTGTTGGGTTATCGAATTGCATATGTGTTGGTGGATGGTATCCACTTTGTATCTAGATTTTAGGGTTAAGAGTGGTAGGTGAGTGAGCCTCTACTATAAAGGAGGGGCAGGTGTGTCTCTCCAACCCATTACGAGAGGGTTTGAGAGATAGATCTTTAGGAAGATGTGATAGCTCTTACGTGTATACTGCTCTTAGGATCTAGTCTTTCATATGAAATGGCTAAAACATTCATCTCTAACTATCAATAGATATCCAAAATTCATCTAAATCTTTCTCCTCTTTGCTCAAGTGTTGGAATCTTAATTTAGCTTATTTTTTGCCCTTCTCCCACTTAATCTTGCTTTGTGATAAGGATGTATAAGTGATAGAGATATCTCTTGGAGACCTAATCACATCCATGTAGGCACCTTTCTTTGCAAGTTCTTGCATTTACCCAGCTTTGACTCAAGAAGGGGTGATTTTAGGGTTTCGACCTTAAGTACATTTGGATTGGTTCTTGATAGGGTTTGAAGATGCTAAGACATGTGGGAAACTATCCTTATCCACGTTGGATTGATTCCTCCCACGAGCTCCTCTCAATCAACATTTCATAGTTTTGCTTGGTTTTGGTGCCTCTCGTGCTCAAGTAAGAAAAGGTTACAATTTTGGCAAGCACATAGAGAAACACTTGTTGGAATAGTTTTTTGAGGTCTTGATCCTAGTGCGTGTTAAGTTTCATTTTGTTTAGAGCTCTAGTTTGAAAGTTAGGTTATTTTGTGATTTGAGACCGGTTTTGATGTTGCAAAGCTTTAAGAGCCAAAAGATTCCAACTTTCTTTTGTTCTTCCAAGATCTCTTTGTGTTTTAAGCTCCTAAGGTTGTCATTTAGTCTTGGTTTAAGTTTCAAGTCGTTTGGAGCATCCATGCGAAAGTTGTGCCTTTTGAATATTTAAAATCGTACTGATTTATAGTTTTTTTAGAGAGGTGAGACTGCCATGCCCAGTGGTAAGACCACCCATTTGAGATAGGTCAAACTGCCTAAGGCCAGTCAAACCGTCCACTAGTTAGAGGTTAGACCACCTGAGACTTGTCAAGACTCATTTTGTTGGTTTTTCTCAGAGATTTTATTGTAGGTGTCTAGACTCTGGCATTCACATCTTGACATAGTTTTTAGTCTGTATTGAAACTAAGAGTCTTGATTTCTCATTCGAAAAGGATTTTTGAAAAGATCTAGTCACCGTGTCGGTCCTACACTAATCCTTCTCGTAACCGGGGCTTACGGTGTACCGTTGCACCACCGTTTAAGTCCAACAAATCCATGCTTAGCTCCTCTGTATTCGTCCATCAGAATTGGCCGGACGTTCCACAAGTTAGCCAGCTTGTCAGGACACCCATAATTGAGGTGGCTAACAACGACAAGTGGGAAGTGATGACAAACACGTACTGTACATAATCAGGTCTTAATTCGATGTACAGGACGCAGAATACATGCAATCTGCAACAATAATTAGACATGCCGAGGCAGAGAGATCGATCGATGGATAAGCTCGCTGGCTCGCTCGGTTCCTTCGGCCTCAACGCGTAAACGCAAGGCGAACAAGAACAAAGATACATACATGCTCGTACTACGTTTGGCATATGCATTGGGAGCTTGCAGCTGCCAGCTACTAATTTGACTCTTACGATGAGAGATTGGTTAGGACGTCCAAATCAGGGCGCGCCGCTGAAGAGGGTTGCAAACGACGAGGGTGCACACACGTGTGGGACCACGTGCGCGCGCTTTCTGGCTTTGTTTTATGCTTCCTCGGTCGGTTAGCTGGCTGCTCGGCCAAGCTTGTGAAGTGCATTATCATTCGTCAAACGACGACGATCTTAAAATCAGTCTTTCATCGCTCCCTCCATTTTACAGTATTTATCGAAGCCTTTCGTGCTCACAAACTAGGAAGACATTGAATCTATCTAGGAAATAGTAAGCGATATTGAACTACACTAGACATACACTAATGTTTTACAATTTTGAAGTAGGGGTAGAGTATAAAAATAGAGATTACAAATATTAAAATCTTAATTTACTTAGGGTGTGTTTGGTTGTTTGTACCAAGTGATACATGTATGAGATGGTTTAAGAAAAAAATTCAAAAGCTATTTATGTGTTTTGTTGCTTGAATGGAATCCTAGATGGTGTGATATAAATTTAAATAATATTCCCTCTAGTGCTGAATAATCTCATTCATCAAAAACAATTAAACCACATAGTATAAGACTATCTCATCCCATTCAACTTCATCCCACCAACCAAACACACCCTAGTAGACCCACTTCAAATGTAAATAATGGACAAATATTATGAAATGACACTTCCAAGAAAATGGGCAAATATGGCAAAGAAGGGAATGTTAGAGTTAGCAATCTTGTTTAGTCATATTCGAGTCGGTTTGTCGTGGTCGTAGCCATGTACGAGTTTGTTTTAGCGTACAAGTCAGTTTTTGAGTCCGTTTCATAGTTGTCTCTGTGTGGTAGTCGATGTATTGGGTATAAAAGGCAGAGAGCCATGTAACGAGAGAAGGATAGGAAGCGATCGGGTGATCAAAACAAGAAGGAGAGAAATAAAGAAAGCGGAGTGCTTTGGTTCCCGGAAAACATCGAGTTCGTCGTTTTCACATACGTGAAACAAGTTACAACCACGGCGAATGGAGGTGTCCGTAGGAGCAGAAGACGTGGTCGTAAACGAGTTACAACCACGGTCGCGGAGCAGAAAACGTGGTCGTATGCTTTATGACCACGGCAATCGAGCCTTAATTGTGGTCGTAATTGAGTTACAACTATGGTGATCGAGTGGTCGAAGGAGCGGTTTTGAGAACACGCAGCGTAGCATGATCGTGGTCGTAACTCATATCAGCTGAAGTTACGAGTACGTGGTCGAAATGCAAAGGCATGGGCAGAGCGGTCGGAGCAAACAAGAAGTGATCGTAATGACTTTGAGTGTGGTCGTACCGACTGCTGAGTGGTCGTAAACTGCAACAAGTGGTATCAAAACCTGTTGATTTCAGTGATTTTATAAGATCATGGGTGATAAGGCGAAGGCCCAGGGTAGGCTAATCTCTCTCCAGTACCCTCTCCTGACAATCGATAATTACCTGGTGTAGGCAATAAAGATGAAGGTGAACATGCGCGCCCAGGGAGTCTGGGGTGTAGTCGATCCGAAGGGGAAGGATAAGGAAGTGGACGATAAGGTGGATCGGACGGATTTGGCCATCATCTACCAGGCAGTGCCAGATGCGATGATGCATCAACTCATTGGCAAGGAACAGTATGGGAAGCGTGGAAGATGCTGCAGAAGATGCATGTGAGAGTTGATCGTGTGAAGGAGGTGCGGCTCTAGAATTTGCGGAGCGAGTTTGAGAATATCATGATGGAAGAGACCCAGTTGGTGGACGAGTTCGCCGGCAAGTTGACTTCGTTGTACAATCAGATTAACTCTCTTGGCGATAAGATGGAGGAATCTGTGGCAGTGAAGAAGTACCAGCGCGTGCTTCTGGAGCAGTACATATCTGTTGTCACCACACTTATGTACTCCTCCGATCTGGATAAGAAGAAGATAAAGGAGATCACCAGTCCCTCAAGGCGCATGAGGAATAACTGAAGGGGTTTCAATCACGTAACGAGCAGGGATCTCAGACTCACAATGAACAGACATTGCTAGTAAAGAGAGATCCAAGAGACGATCGTGACTCATCAAACAACCATGGGAGGTGGCGCGGTCAAGGCGGCCAGAGTGGCCAAGGCGGCAGAGGTGGACGTGGAGACAAGGCTAGGCAAGGCGGTGGTGACAGATCCTGTGATAAGTCACATGTCAAGTACTTTGAATGTTGCGAATATGGGCACTACGCGTCAGGATGCCACAGCCATATAAAGTGTTTCAATTGCTTTAAAGCAAGCAACCACATGACAGGAGATCGCTCCATGTTTTATGAGCTCGATGAGAAGGTTGAGGCAAGGTCAAGTTTGCCGACGGCTCCACGGTGGAGATAAGAGGCAATACAAAAATGGAGATAAGAAGTTGTTAACATGAATTTACTTTATACCAAGTCTATGCAACAAAATACTTAGTCTTGAGCAGATGACAGAAAGAGGGTGCAGGGTGGTACTACAGGGTGAGTTCTTGCGTGTGTACGACAAGAACAAAGATCTGTTGATAAAAGTGAAGAGATTTGTAAATCGGTTGTACAAGATTTCTTTGAAAACTTATAAACAGGTTTGTGTGAAGAGAGGCACGGATGGACGAGGTGCAAAGGCAGCAGGAGGCAAGCATGGCACGTATGCAGGCGTGGCACCCCATCCTTATGCAGACAATGCTAAAGGAGATGGCTCGGGCAAGAGACCACAGGCGGACATGGCGTCCCATGCGCACGGCTGCTTGAAGTAGATGCTACAGGCGGCAGCTCGGGTGACCACGCACATGAAGGGATCAGTGGCTCCAGAGCGCATGTAGTTGGCAGAGGCAATGCGAGTGTCACTCCAATGAAATCATGCATGTGAGAGCCCTGTGAAAAAGGTGCACAAAGTCCAAGAGAAAGACTTGGAGTATAGGTTCGTACAGTTTTTGTGGTTTTGCAGAGGGAACGCAGGAAGAATTGGAGATAAGAGTTAGGGGCGGTGTAGCCTCAGCTGAGACGTATGCCGAAAAGTGGAGAAACTTAGTCCAAGAGAGAGAAACAGGAAGCTCAGGTAACGATGAAGCTAAGATGGCTGTGGGAGCAGGTGCTCTAGCCCAGGTAGGCGTACAAGGAAGGACAGGATTAGTCTAGGTGCGAGACGTGGCAAGCATTGGATTATGCAAGGCTCAGGAAGGAACGGCGCACGAGAGTGCGGGTAGAAGGAAGAAGCGGAAGTAAGAGAGAAGATCGGTGTGATCAAGATGGAGAAACAAGATTAAGGAGGTGATTGTTAGAGTCAGTAATCTTATTTAATCATATTTAAGTCAGTTTGTCACGGTCGTAGCCATGTATGAGTCAGTTTTCGAGTCCATATCGTAGTTGTCTCTGTGTGGTAGTCGTTGTGTTGGGTATAAAAGGCAGAGCCATGTAACGAGAGAAGGAAAAGAAGCGATTGGGGTGATCGAAACGAGAGGGAGAGAAACAAAGAAAACGGAGTGTTTTGGCTCCCAGAAAAATATCGAGTTCATCATTTTTCACAGACGTGAAAGAAGTTACAACCACGGCGAGCGGAGGTGTCTGTAGGAGCAAAAGACATGGTCGTAAATGAGTTATAACCATGGTCACGGAGCAGAAGACGTGGTCGTAAGCTTTATGAACACGGTGATCGAGTCTTCAGCGTGGTCGTAATCGAGTTACGACTACGATGATCGAGTGGCCAAAGGAGCGGTTACGAGAACACGCAGCGTAGCATGAACATGGTCGTAACTCTCATTAGCTGAAGTTACGAGTATGTGGTCGAAGTACAAAGGCGTGGTCAGAACGGTCGGAGCAAACAAGATGTGGTCGTAAAGACTTTGAGTGTGGTCGTAACAATTGCTGAGTGGTCGTAAACTGCAACAAGGAATATGAGTTTGGATCCATTTTAGGACCTTTAGACCTGTTAGCTTGCTAGGAAAAAGAAATTTCGTAGCAGTCCTACAAGTGAGGGATCTAGAAATAAATATTATTGGGGTCACTCTTCTCAGCATAATAGTGCTATTGTCTGTTTATAAGTGATTTATTATCTTAAAGAGGATTTGTACTGGGCTTAGCAAGAAGTCATTGGGTTACAATGCTTGCATGCTAGATCTGCCCCCTGAGTCCTACATAAACTGTATAAAACCTTTAGGGAGTTCCTATGAAATTTCTATATTCCAAATATATACCCAGTGTCGAGATCTACTTGGATGGAAAATAATCCTTTTGAGACTAGATCTCAATGCATGTGAGTTTGGATTTAACTCAAAGCATGACACGCGGCATAAATGACACATACCTCTTTATGCTGCGTCTCAACCTCATATGCACTGAGATCTGGTTTCATAGAATTATTAGCCATTCCACTTGGACTATGACCGACTGGTTATAATTATTAGTCATTATTTTAACCATTTATAAGGATCCGATTAATCTGCAAACAACTGTGAACAAGTGCAATGATAGAGAGACAAACCTAGCTACATTGGGATTCAACCAGTGAAGAGACAGACAATGACCCTACAACCACTCACTTGTTGACCTTATTACAACGTGCACATGCACGTAAACAATATACTGTTGGTGCATAAACAATGCCATGCAAAAATTGCAGGCGCGTACGTGAGCATCTACAGCATTGTTTAGTTAACCCATTTTGTTGCTAGCTTCTTCGGTGTATCTCATAAACAATAGCGCGTGTACGTGTGTGCCCTCGTAACCACAGGCAGCAGAGGGACATACGTGCGATTAAGAACTAGTAATTCACTTCATCTACCTGCGCCCAGACTGAAGCTTATCCTCGGTATATATAGGGAAATAAAAAAAGACAATCTTATCCCGTGGCAACTGGCAAAACTAGCATACCATCAAACAGTGGCGGAGCCAGCCGACCGACGGAGTCCTCCGGGCAGAGCCGGCCGCTTTGCGGAAGCTTGGTAAAACCAGCCGCCGTACGGCGGGAGACGTAAGTTCAACGGAGTCCAACAGAGTTACTAGCCGGCCGGTCAGCCGCCGGTTGACGATCGAGCAGACAAGCGAGCGTGCGCGGAGCCAAATGAGGACAAGAGCATGCGGCGGCGGCAGCTTGTCCTGGCCCGTTTTGCCGTTCGGCCCCAAACAGGCGCTCCTTTGTCGCGATGCCACCCAACCAGAAATCAGTGTCCCGCGATCTAACCAGAGATTAAGACGGAAAGTGGCCTATTATATATTTAATTTACAGAATTATTTTTTACAAGTTTAACAGAGCTGCATGGTTGGACCATGTGATATGATACGACCCTTCGTCTAAGGTTTCGTTTTGACATCTCCAGGCGGTCTCAGGAAGCTCTGTCGATGCAGCATTGTTGGAGCACATCCTCGGACCTCGGTTAACCTCTTAGGGGATGTTAGTATATATGGCTGGTATCTTTCGTAACTATCAGTACAACAAAATACCTATATATGCAGCTAATGAGCGCAGTACAGTAGTACAATGCTACAGTGCCGTAACTCTAAACAAATTACAGCGTGCATAGCACAATAGTGCTGCAAGGACAAAGCTGTGAGGGGCTGCCAAAAACGCACTGCACGCACCATATTAATGTGCTGCTACAGGAGTTACAATTTTCAGGGGGCGGCTCAGGTGCTGTGCCCCCTGCACATAGCGCGGTGCAGGGGTGCCTCAGCACCCGCCACGTGGCCCAAGAAATTCAAAATAATTCCGAAAAATTCAAAAAAATACTTTTAAAAATCCGAAAAATTGTAAAATGTACTTTTTGTAAAAATACTTTTATTAAAAAGTATTTTTAAGTACTTAAAAAATACTTTTTAATAAAATTATAAATCAAAAAAATTTAAGTACTTAAAAAAATATACTTTTTATACTTAAAGAAGTACATTTTACAATTTTTCGGATTTTTAAAAGTATTTTTTTGAATTTTTCGGAATTGTTTTGAATTTCTTGGGCCACGTGGCGGGTGCTGAGGCACCCCTGCACCGCGCTATGTGCAGGGGGCACAGCACCTGAGCCGCCCCCCAATTTTCATTCGGGTTTATTGATTGAAAGGACGGATGCTCGTGTAGGCCATCAAATTAGTGCTACAATGGTTGTTGATGACTCGGTGTGCGTGCAGCGCGAGAGGGACGGGCGCCGGAGCCAATAAAGTGGATGGCTTAGTGATCGAGTTAAGATTTAGTTATGCCTCGAGTTTAGTGATGGATTGATCTAGATCAGTGGCGGAGAACCCGATAGGGCAAGCTGTGGCATGGACCAGATCTTGAATTTTTGCAACAGACCCCCATATACCCCTCTATCCAATAGGCAATAGCCCAAATGCCCAATAACGGAAACGGTAAACCCTAGTCTCTCTGTGGCTCTCTGCGCCTCGGCTGGAGCGGCGGGCGCGGCGGCGACGAAACTGGGGGAGCGGCGGCGGGCGGGCGGGGGGCGATCCGCCCCACCTCATTTTTTTCCCGTTCTCCGCCGCTGATCTAGATAATCTAAGTTGAACCATACAAATATTACCTAGGTTAGATTAAATTTATCTAAACTATATACTAAATATTTTTTTGAAGTTTATCTTATTTGAGGTGTGGCTACGCCCCTCGGCTGGCTCGAGCTCGGCACGGCGGTCACGCGTGCGTCGCGGGGGTTTTCGCGAGGAGCGTGCGTGGTTTAATAAATGCACGCGAGGCATCGTCCACCCACCGCGGGGATGAATGTATGGAAGAAAATCCAATGAAGACGCTCACTATCAATTGTTGATCTGAAGTGAGATTTATTATATCAACGTTGAACAGAGAAAGATCTCACGTGAGGCTCTCTCTATACAAAAATTCTTCCGAACGCATTCATCTCACTTCCCATCGAGCAACAGCGGCAGCGCACTGTTGGCCATCTGTTGATCTGTCTGAAACAATGCTGAAATGGAGCCTAGCGCTGTACAATTTTCTGTGTCTTTTGGTGAGATAGAGCTGTGCACTTTTGTTGGTTGCAAATACGGCGAAAATGGGTAACCACGGGCGGAGCCGAAGAAAAGAAAGGGCGGAGCCAAAAATGTGAGGGCGTAATGTTGTCTAACAGGAGTGGCCTATGTATCAGCATTTGTATTGGAAAACATATCAAATCCGTACTTGTCACCAATCTCCATGTCTCCAACCCTCCTGAGACATCCTCAATTAAGTTAGCACTCTTTTTCTTTCATGAAAGATAGGAATCTGGGTAAAAAAGCATATAGCCATTTTGTTGGTATGTTATCCATGTGATCATCCCTAAACAAAAGCAAGCGTGTGATATTTAACTTCTCCACTTGTGTTTCCTAGTCTGTATTGAGGCATGGTGCTAATTAAGTGCTAAGTGCTAACTCGTGCGGCTGGGTATGGGTGAGACAACTAGAAGATGCGATGGATACGAATCTGAAGATTGCGAACGTGACGCTGCTGACTGAAGAACAGCACCTTCCAAACGACAACAAACTCTTGCACAGTGAGCGAAGGTGTGATCTACCAACTGCAGGGGATTGGAATGGCCATCCCCTTCCCCCTCGTGTGGGCATATGTAAAATACAAAGATATACAAATGTAATTAAATTGTGGTTAACGCGTCTATATGTGCTTAAAAACTATTTCGCGTTCGCATAATGAAGCAATGTGTATAGAGCTGGAGTAAGCAGTGAAGGGTCAAAATCCGGGCCCTCGGTTTGCTTTTAGGCCTGCTCCAACTAGCTTGTAGGTTAATCTTTTAGTTATGTCTTTTAGCTGAAATTACAATGTACTAGCTGTTAGCTTTTTTGAGAAAAAAGAGAAAAAAATTAAAAAAAAAACAGTTATATTGTCACGGATAATGTAAAGGAATAAGAGGGGAAAAATCAAAAAGAGCTAAAATTAGAAGCTAATGTGTTTCAAGTAACTTATGATTTAAAAAAACGAAAGCTAGAAAAAATCAGAAATTAAAACTATTTAAAACAAACCTCAAAATCGTCCTTCGCACCCTGGTGGATAGCATCGGAACACTTCCGGTTGATTGTGGAGACATGGCGCTTTTCTTAGAAAACAAAACGAAAGAAAAGTTGTAATATAGTAATTTCCTAGCTCCGTCGCAGCCAAGCACCACAGCATAATTGCATAAATCCATCCGCCGTGGCTGTCGTGGTATCACTAGCATTTGGTGTCCCAACCATCTAAATCCTCAGAATACACGCGTAAAAAATAGCAAATGCCTGCACCGCTGGGTATTTGCGTCGCTGTTTCTAAATAAAGGGAGAAAAAAAAACGATCATCTACCAATCAGTAGCTGCGACGTCCATCTCGAGCACTGGTTGCTGGAAGGACGCGTCCACTAGTCTCCGGCCGCGGCGCTGCCCGTCCGTGAAGATGAACAGAACGGGACGGGACAGGAGTACAGGACAGAACGGAACAGGGGATGCTTGTCTCGCTCTGCTCGATCCAGTGGTTAGTCGTGTGTGTTTTCCTTGCGGTTGACTAATCATCGCTGATCAATAATTTATGGCCAGTACGTGAGCTGATCGTGTGGACTGTTGAGGGCTCGTGGCCGAGCACAGGAGCTGAGTACATGTGTGCTTTGCGTTAAGCCAAAGGGTTAGTACTTGTACCTGCGTCAGTACATCTGAGGTGAAGAGGGCCACGGATCGGTTATTTGCATCAGCAGCTGATGGTTATAGTTCTAATTCAAGTATTTACACGGATAAACTAATAAAGCATTTTAAAAAGTTGTTTTCCTAGATCGTTTTAAAAGACGGTAAAAAAGGTCGTTTTAAAAACATGGTAAAAAAAGCTGATTTGTTCGTGTTGGGGAGAAATTATAAGTGGAAAAAATGAGCTACTACTGCTACATGCTTGTACGGCTTACCGCACCTGTGTTTCGTACTAAAAAAGTTGACAGTATAGGCCGAAAAGAAGGGGCTACTGCTACATACTTGTACTGCTTACCGCACCTGTGTTTCGTACTAAAAAAGTTGCACTGTCAGAGGATTCAAATTTACCACAGGGAGATCGCATGATGTTGTTTTAGAATTGGAGCTGGACTGCACGAATCGTAAAGCAATTGTTGCCAGTGGCGGAGCAGTGGCGGTTTGCTCTAAATCAGGCTGTGAAAGTTGCTTTGCGATAAGTGTTTTTCACTATCGGGTAAGGAGTGGGAATAGAAATTAGAGTTCCCAATTTCAATTTGTCCGAATGGTTAGGACAAACATTATTTCGCTCAAAAGAATTTGACTGTTTTGTATATTCTAAAGATATTTTTTTTAAAAAAAGATTCAATTATTTTGAATACACATATGGGTAGATCAAACAGAAAACACCCTGAATTTTTTAGGATTTAAAAAGAATATGTCATGACAGATTTCCAAAGTAATGCATAGTAAGTTTCTGTCCTTATTCCTTAATTAATCACTTCACGTTAATTCATTTACAACTCTCAATTTTGGCATTAGCTCATGCCAAGAAACAGGGGGTAGATAGCTAGGGCCTATTAGCAACTACTACTACTCCTAATACGCATCAACCAAAAAACCACCACCAACCATATAATACACATCAAATTAATCACATCACCCACCAGAAAAACCAGACATATCAACATCGTCATCAGCACCAGCACCATCTTCCACCGTCAATGGCATCATCATTGTCCATCCCCATCAACTCCACCGCTACCTCCTCCGTCAGCGCCTCGAGCACTGCGACCGCCACGTCGGCGCCGACGTCCCGCCGCTCCGGCCGCACGTCTTCCGGTCCTACCTTTGCTCCGGCCATCTCCGACGCTATGAGGTCGTGCACCTTGGCCATCTCTGCCTCAAACGTCTCCTCCCAATGTGCAACGCTGGTTGTACGGGTAGTCCTCGCCGGCGCCGCCGTCGTTGCTGTTGACGTGCCGTTGAGGCCGTCTCTGGACTTGCTGCTGCTGCTGTCTTTGGCGAGCTGGTCGAGTAATGCCGGCGTGTAGGCCGCCACCAGGAGCTCCCGGAAGATGACCATGGCTTCTGCAATGTTTGCAATTAGTGCTGCATGAGTTCTGTACATGGTCGACAATGGCGGAGAGGAAAGAGAAGGAGGCTGCGTGTATGCTAACTCTGTGCGTAGTCAGGAGGCCCCGGCTCGAACGGGCGCTGCTCCAAGACGGAGACAGGGCTCAGCTGCTTCGAGGACTCGTCGTCGTCGTCTTCCTCCTCCTCCTCCACGTCGGCCTCGACGGCGCCGTCGAGGCGGCGGGGGGAAGGAGACAACGGGGCGGCGTTATCGAAATGGCCCGGCGACTTCCGCCTCTCACGGTCGACGGCGCCCCAGTCAATGGCGGCCGGCTGCTGCAGCTTGTTCTTCTTGGTCGCCGCCGGAGCTGTGCCGCGGAGGATCTTGGAGAGAAGGAGCCTGAGGAGGCCGATCGCGGGCGTCTTCTTGCTCGCCGCCGGCCGCCTCAGCGCCTGGGAGGAGGCGCTGCTGCTCCTCGGCCAGCACGTCGAGGTGGCGCCTCCGCCGGCCGCATCGGGGAGGCTTGGGGAGCAGCCCTTCTCGAGGAGGTAGAGGTCGAGGGAGAAGGGCTCCTGCTGCTCCTCCAGGAGCTCCGACAGGCGGCGGCTGCTGCCGGACGGCGACGGCGAGAGGCGGGCCATGGGCTCGGATGAGTCGGTGGACAGCGCCGGATGGAATGGAAGAGGCGTTTGGAAGAGGTGGGGACTTATAATAGGGATGGGAGGGAAAGAAAAGGTTTTGGGAAGAAAATTTTGGGGAGCGACTAGCAAACGAACCAACCTTCACACGGAAAAGCATTTCTACCCGCAGGGGACACGCCTCTACGGGTTCCACCGTCCACAGCTGCTTTACAATTCGCGTTCGTATTTAGCTCGATGGAGCAATACCCGCCATATTTTCTAGAGTTTTTAGTGGATTTTGGCACCGTTTGCAACGCTATTTACAAACTAGCTATATACACAGCGTATTGGTAGAAATAGCATTTTTGCCGTTCAGTAAGTGGGCGGCAAAGCGAGGGAGACGACGCGGGCACCTGCCATCTCGTGAGCAGACGGCAGGCGCCTGCCCCCCGCCCACGAGACAACATGTGATTAAGCTGGCTAATTAGACAGCTTAATCGATGTCTAAATTCATAATTTTACATCATATTTGTTAGAATTTTTAAATATAGTAAATGAGCTTGAAAACTTACGAAATGTTATGCACAGACTCCTGACACAACATACTTCATTGTGTAATTCTTTAACAATTTTATCCCCTCTGAATATTACTCAAAAATTTGTACGATTTTGATATTTGTAGGGTTTGTTACATATAGCAAACGAGCTCCAAAAATTATAAAATTTTATGTGGAGCATCCCAACACAGTCGACCTAATTGTGAATTTTTTTGAAAAGTTTATGTGCTCCAAATTTGCCATGTTAATTCGTTATAATTTAATCATAATTAGCGATATGCGAGGAGGGATATCCCTCCTTGGTACTTCCCCCTTGCCAGCAGAAATGCCAATCTGTCCATACTGTACCCCCTTGCTCGCTCCCTCCGTCGGAATGTGTTGGCTTGACATATTGGCCCCCCTTGCCCGCACAAATGTTAGTCTGGCCATGTTTCTACGCTTCGCCCGCTCCCTCGTGCGCAATGAGATAAGTAATGACGAACTACGAGAGATTCGTATTTATGACCGAGCGAAAGTGAGCTTGGTGCCCTCACCCCGTAGATTGAGAACTCATTGTCGCGAGCAGCACTTCGGGTAAAGGAGGACGGCATAGTAACACTAACAAATGTGCAAACGAGGGAGCGGACGAGGGGGGACGACACGGACATAACGACATTAGTGCGGACAAGGGAGTGCGCGAGGGGGACGACATACACAAAGTAACAATTGTGCAAAGGACACAGCAGAAAAGAAAATATAGTACGATCGGGTCGACACATGCGCGAAGCACAGAGGTCAGCCACTTGAAAAGATGTCTGAGTATCGTTAAATTCATGATTACATTAATCCAAATAAGCTTGACAAATTTGGAACACAAAAAATTCTCAAAAATCTTCGCAATAACTATAACTGTGTCGGGAGGTTTCATATAAACTTTCGTAATTTTTAGAGCTTGTTTGCTATATATTAAAACTCATGAAAATATCAAAATTGTTTAAATTTTTTAGCAACATTCACAATGGATAAACACTACCCAAAAATTACACTGTTAAGTACACTGCGTTCGGAGGCCTTACGTAAATTTGTATAATGTTTAGAGCTCATTTGATATATTTAAAAATTTAAATAAACACTACGCAAGAAAAATTAAGATAGGTAATTAAGCCGGCTAATCAGCTATAATTAAGCCAGCTAAGTCCTAATTTTTTTCTCACTTAGTGATTGTTTGAACTTTTAAATATGTTAAATGAGCTCGAAAAATTATGAAAATTTACGCAAAGCCTTTGAACATAGCGTACTTGATAGTGTAATTTTTGGGTAATTTTATTCGTTGTGAATGTTGCTAAAAAATTCATAGAAATTTTGATATTTGTATGAATTTTAATATATATAGCAAACTAGCTTCAAAAATTACGAAATTTTATGTAAAGCCTTATGACATAGTCATTTTTATTTTATAATTTTTAAAAAAATTATATGGTCTAAATTTGCCACGTTTATTCGGGATAATTTGGATAATTTATCTATAAATTCACGATTAAATTAATCTGAATAAACATGGTAAATTCGGACCACATAAATTTTTTTTAAAAATTACATAATAACTATCACTATGTAAGAATACTTCACATAAAATTTTGTAATATTGGGAGCTTGTTTGCTATATATAAAAACTTATACAATTATCAAAATTACATGAATTATTGAGCAACATTTACAATGGATAAAATTACCCAAACCTACACTCTTAAGAACGCTATGACAAGAGTCTGTACATAAATTTTCATAATTTTTAGAGCTCATTTGTTATATTTAAAAATTGAAAGAAATACTAAACAAAAAATTAGGGCAGGTAATTAAGCCTGCTAATCAGCCAGTTTAATCACCTACCATCTTCTCATCGGGTAACAGGCTGTCTGCCGTCTCCTGAGCGGGTGGTGGCCTGGCTACCGTCTGCTGGCGAGGTGGCCCTCCCACAGATCCCTCGTCGGCGCTGCCGCCCGTCCACCGGATGGCAAAAGTGATATTTTTGCAAATACGATGTACATACTACTAGTTTTGTAAATACCGTCACTAACACTCGCATGCATACATCGCCCAAAACCTTGCATATACCTCGCTGAAAATCTTGCCGCTGCCACTAGAAATCTCGCTCACGTTGATGCCGGATCTGGTCGTCCCGAGCAGCGCCACCCCTGGGTCCAGACATCTCACGCCTAGCTGCCACTAGGTGTCAATTAGGGGGAGAGAGGTGAGATCCAAAGAGAGAGAGAGAGAGCTGAAATTTTAGAAATAGATAAGTGCACAAAAAATACCTCAAGTGTATAAGTACACATGAATCTCAAAGTGGCATGCGAATCTTCAGCCGAAATGGTAGTATTTGACGCGTAGTTAGCAAATATAGTACTCATCGTATGGAATTTACATAAATAATGTATCTACCACATGGTCACCGCGTGGAAATAACTGATGACTGACACGTAAACGATGCCGCACAGTGGTCATGCATATTAGCGAAAACCACATGACCGCCGTGTGGTGGGCACTATGGCAGCATTGTAGCACCACATGGCCACCGTGCAGTGGCACTGTAGTAGCACTATAGCAATTTTCAGGAAATCTATTTTAGTATTTTTTTAGAAATTTTAAATATAGCAAATAAGCTTCAAAAATTATAAAAAAAATTTAAAGCCTTCCGACACAGTAAACTTACTTGTGTAATTTTTCATAATTTTATCCATTCTAAAATTTTTCTTAAACAATTATTTAAGTATACTATTTATAGAAAATTTTCATATAGAAAATAAGGTCCAAATATTATTTATTTTTTAAGGCTCCTTACATAGTGCACTTGATTGTGTAATTTTTTTAAAAAAATTTATATATTTTTAAATAGTCACCTTTCAAAGAACGGTGACAAATAAACTAGAGTATAAGCCACAATATAAAATGGCTATTTTCAGAACATATAAAATTCCAAAAAAATTACACAATCAAGTCTAATGTGTAAGGAGTCTTCAAAAAAATTCATAGTGTTTGAACCTCATTTTCTTTATTAAAAAATTTCTACAAATACTATACTTAAATAAATTTTTGAGAAAAATTCAGAAGGTATAAAATTATGAAAAAGTACACATATAAATACACTTTGTTGGGAGGCTCCACAAAAAAATTATATTTTTATAGATCACCTGCTATATTTAAAAATTCCTACAAAAGTATACTAAAATGAACTTCCTGAAAATTGCTACAGTGCCCACCGCATGGTGGCCATGCAGTTTTGGCTGATCTGCAAGGCCATCGTATAGCGGAGGTGCTATTTTTGCAAATTCTGCGCGACGAGTACCATTTTACTAATCACGTGTCAAATACCACCATTTGGGCTAAAAACTCGCGGCATGGATGGTGGATGGGATAAGTGGATATCCCCATCGGGGTGAATACCCAACTCCAACATTCGCATTGATATAGGGTGGGTTCTTTTGGGCTGTGACTTATGACTTTTGAATTCTGCTTGTTTGTGACAGATAGTATGAAAAGAGAGACAATCACATATGATTTTGGCTAGTATAGCTGAAGTCAGTACAGTGTCTACTATAATTAACTTGTAGACCCCGTCTTAAAAAATGTACCGTTTGAAAACTAGTTGTTATAGTAAAACCAAAAGCACAAAACTAAAAGCCCTAAACAGAAAGCCCAAAATACCTTGGACGCTTTTGGCACTATTGGTACTTGAAAATTCCAAAAATGGCGCCGGTGGAAACAAAATTCCAATCCTAGCCCCCAGTCGACTGCACCATTTAACTGGGCGCTGACACGTGGCAATGGTGCGGTCGGGGAGCGCACGACACCGGAGTGGTGCGGTCCCCGACCGCACCACTCGGCTGGCCGTCACGTCGGTGGAGTGGTGCGGCGTCCGAGCGCACGACACCGCGAATGGTGCGGCGCCGGAGTGCATCACTAGGGTGGTGATGCGGTGGGTGACCGCACCACTCGCTCGATGTCCCATCACCACCGAAAGCTCCCCCGCCCGTGCTGTGCATTCGTTTCTTTCCTGCGGGATTCCCTCGCCCGTGCTGCCCTGCATGCAATGTGTCCTGCATGCATACCCGTGCTGCTGCTTTGTGCAATGTTTTTACACGCGTTCATTCCCTGCATATACTGAGAGCCGGCCCCTACTTCATTCGCTGCATATGACCGTTGTCTGCCTCGCGATAAAAGGAAGAGAGTGCCTGTGTTTGGAAGGCTCCAGTTAATTTGCATTTGCGCTAGACAGAGAATCAGCAAGATAGGGAGTAAGAGGGGGCGCTGATAGTGAAGGAAAGAAGAATGGCAAACACGGCATTTGGAGTAATTTTGGAAGGTATCTGAAGTTCTCGCAATTATGAAAGTTGTAGATCGTCTCGTGAGCTTCAAGAAAAGGTAAATATCATCTCCATGCGTGTATAATGTTATTATAGTGCTTAGTCTGTAATTAACGTAAATGTTCTATATATGTTCTGCATATGTCTATATTCTATGTAATTATTGTGTTGTATTTTATATTTTATGTGAATAAATTATGTATTGTTGTTGTCCACTGTAATGTGAAATGTTTGTAGTTGTTTTTGGTTGTAGCGTATTGCATTTTTTTGATAAAATGTGTGTAGTTGTAGTGTAATGTATTTTATAATTTATGTGAAGAATTTTTGTACTGCTTTTGTGAACAGTAATCTTAAAAAAATGTTAACTGGATTGTAACAACATTTAAATGATATCATTGTGAAGCACACTGCTAGTCGGAAAGGCCACTTGCGTAGCTACTGTTTGTATTATCATGTACTCATTCTTGTAGCCAAAATCACTGAATAATATTATATCTTGCTGTGCATGTTTGAGAGAGCGTGCTTCCATAAATGAAATATTAGGGAAAAAATGTAGATGTTTAATTTACATAAGAATTAAGAAGTTAAAAATGATGAGAAATGAGTAGTTGGATTGGTGAATTAAGTAGAACAATAATAATAGAAATTAGGAGAGAAATTTGGAGAAATTGTAATTTATTTATCGCATAAATTAGCGAGTAAATTTGATTTATGTAGGAATTTGTTAGGGCACTCCGTAAATTAATTAAAAAATTAGATTTACAAATAAAAAAGTACCATACGAAATCGAGATGAAAATATTACGCTTGTATGTGGTAGGCGTAGGTACTGTATGATGGTACACTTGTTGCATGTTATATATACTAAGAGGGTTCAGTATGGACTTATGTTAGGTACGCCATGGGTGACATCCAAGACTTGTTCGTGTTCTACGGAAGTGGTCTCGTACGCGACGGGCCGTATGGGGCAGACCTGGGTAATTGTGACCGGACCGTGATCCGGGCACCCAATCTGAACACCATGAGCCTGTATGAGCTATGGAGATGCGTGTGTTCCGCATTCGATCGGGGCACCGCAAGGAACAAATTACGGATCGAGGCAGTGTATGCCGCAGTTGTAGGTGTTGCAGGGGAGATAGTGTGGCAACTTATAAAGGTGACGAGCGACGCTTCATAGGCGAACTACATGGAGGTCGTGTGCAACCCTGACGCAGTGATTTATGCCAGGCCAATGGTGTATGTTCAATTTGTGGAGAGGACAGAATCATCCGCCATGGGTGGCTCTGCTGGTGCCGACGGAGATGTAGAGCCTGCATTACTCTCCGACGATCATGAAGATGCTGGTGAAGTAGAAGGAGGCAATGAGTCAATGGGAGATGGAGACCTACAGAGGCGTGCAGAGAATTTTCAGCCGAATGAAGGTGCGGAGAGGTGGTGGGCCACCCGTGTTGACTGTCACGAGTACCTTGCGAACCAGGCGGAGGAAGTGGAAAGCGAGGAGGAGGACGATGTGGAAACAGACAGTTCAGGAGAGGAGGAAGAAGGGGAACCTACAGCGGGAGGTGTGGTAGGTGGTGTTGTAACCACGGAGGGTGCGTACGTGCCATCCAGATTGGATGACATCGCAGCGGAATCCCTAGTTCTGCCATGGGCGGAGGAGGCAGAGTGGGGATTTAATGAAGGCACACTCGTTGTAGGGCAGAGCTTCCGTAACAAGAGTGCTGCACAGCAAGCTATTGCCACATATGCCGTCAACATCAGCCGGACATATCGAGTGCACAGGTCCAACCCTGACACCTACATTGTGAAGTGTGTTGACGGCTCCTGCCCTGGCAAGGTCCGTGCGCAGCGGTTCAGAGGCACTGTCACGGACTTCCGGATAACGGTGTTGAAGGATCACATTTGTGAGCTTGCGGCGCCACTACATAAGCACTGCAACATGACGTCGTCATATGTTGCGGAGTTGATAAGGCGTCTTGTGGCTACAAATGTATCCATTTCTCCCAAGGTTCTCATGGCGGAGGTAGCGAACACGGTGGGGTTTGCTGTGAGCTACAAGAAGGTGTGGCGCGGGAAACAGAAGGTCCTGCAGAGTATGTTCGGGACGTATGAGGAGGCATATGATCTGGTCCCGAGAATGTTGTGTTAGATTGCAGCAGCAAACCCAGGCACGTACATTAACAAGTACGAGCGGGTTCATGAGATGGAAGGGCCGAATTGTTTTGTGCTTGACAGAGTGTTCTGGGCCTTCCAACAGGCAATAGAAGGCTTCAAGTGGTGCCGTCCAGTGCTAACAATGGACGGCACATTCCTATCTGGCAAGTACAAGGGTACTATCCTGACCGCGGTTGCAGCAGACGCAAATGACCAGTTACTCCCAGTGGCATTTACAATTGTAGAGAATGAGAATACAGATAGCTGGCTGTGGTTCCTTGTCAATGTGAAGCAGGCCGTTGTACAAGATCGGCTCGGTGTGTGTGTTATCTCAGACCGCAATGCAGGCTTGCTGTCTGCAATGCGAACGATGCAGAACGGGACACAGCCTCCGTTCCAGTGGAATGACATGAAGAACCGGTGGTGCATGAGGCATCTTGCGGCAAACTTCCACATAAGGTTCCATAGCAAGGAACTAATGAAGATGTTTAAAAAGCTTTGTATGCAGAACCAGAAGAGGAAGTTCGTTGCCTTGTGGAGGCACCTTCATCAGGAGACCAGCAAGCATGTAAGGCGTCTTGAGCAGGCTGAAGCGGGGGCCGTGGAGGGAGGCTCCACGAGATTTGGGGAGTTCACACAATGGGTGCAGTCCAATGCACCTGACCTGGAGATGTGGTCTCTACTGCACGACACCGGCGGAGCAACGTACGGAATCATGACGACAAACATGTCCGAGGTGTACAATGGTGTTCTAAAGGGCGTGAGATCCCTACGTATCACTGCAATCGTTGAAGAGACCTAGAACCGTTCAGTTGGATACTTCGTCAATAGAGCCATGATGACGAAGCAGCATATAGACGAAGGCAAAGAATTCTCCGAGGTAGCGCGGGCCTACATGAACAAGAAGATGGAGAAGGCTCATTCGCATATTGCTTAGACCATGGATGGCTTACGGAGGAAGTTTGAGGTCCGCCTCAGACAGAAGTACATGATGGGGCAGGCTAGAGGGGATCGTAAGCAGGTGTGCACGATTGATGACAGAGCATCTTGCACCTGCAACAAGTCGCAACTTCTACACAAGCCATGCTCCCACGTGTACGCGGCATGCGCGTTATGGAACCAGGCGCCCACGCATTACATCTCAAAGTACTATGACATGAAGCACCTGTTTGAAACCTGGAGCACTGAGTTCCATTCGTACGGGGTGGACATGCATTATAGGGACCTCTGGCCAGGGCAGATCAAGTGGGTGCCGAACGATGCACTGAAGCACGTCGGCCGTGGGCGAAGACAGAGCCGTCCCATTCGTAATGACATGGATGATAGCCAGCGTGGGGATCGGGTTTGGCGCCCAAAGTGCAGACTATGCAAGACGGTTGGCCATTCATTTAGGCAGTGCCCAAACAGGCTGACATCAAGTAACGCTCCATAGTATGCGAGCACATGATCTTGCGTTTGTTGTGCTCATCTTGTGTCTGCGAGCACATAATCTTGCATCCCGTAACCTGTGCTGAATGTATCTTACAGAATTATTTGCGCGTACAATTTGTTTGAGTCATTTTCTTGGAATTTATGTTATGTTGTGACTTATTCGATATTTCGTTATCATTTGTTGTCGTTCGCTGTAAATTACGTTTGTTACATGTTATGTTGTAATTTATTTCACGCTTTATTGTCATTACCTGCAAATTACGTATGTTGCATATTCTCATGACACTGCGTACTTACTTGTTTTCAATCATCGGCAGGAGATGGCGTACGAGTTGCTTGAGGCCCGTTGGGATGACCAGCACCGATGCACAGTGTGGTCATCATCTCCTGACGGCCCTTCGTGTTTCATCCTTAGGGGCCCCCAAGAGCACTGGCCTCTAGACAAGCGGTACATCCCACTGCTGCGAGACATTGGTCTTTTGCCCATTGCTCGCATGCTGGATGTTCCGTATACGTTGCAGTTGGATGCGCCGTTGCTGTCCGCACTCGTGGATCGTTGGAGACCAGAGACTCACACCTTCCACTTCCGGTGGGGCGAGATGACTGTTATACTTCAGGACGTGTCCATGCTGATAGGTCTACCCATCCGTGGTGCAGCAGTAGTGCCACCCCCCAGGGCGGCAAACTGGAAGGCCGCCCTGGGTGCCCGATTCGGTCACCCGATCCCAGACAACATGCCTGGTGTGCCACACTCTTGGCTACGAGAGTTCATGACCTGCCCTGTGGACGTTCCTGAGGGGGTCGTGCAGACGCACCTCATGGCATACATCCTTTTTTTGTTCGGGTGGGTGTTGTTTTCCTACGACCACTTGAGCCTCCGTGCATCCTACGTACATACACCTTGCGGGGTCCTTGGCAGATGCCTTGCCCGGCCAGGTGCCATAGTATAGCTGGGGATCTGCAGTCCTTAGAGCCACGTACCGAGGCTTGTGTGATGCCTGTCAGCGTACTTCGGCCAGCGAGCCGGTCTTGGCAGTGTGCTACGTGCTCCTACAGTACTGGTCTTAGGAGCACTTCACGGTTGGGAGGCCTAAGATCGAGAGGGCCGTGCACCCTTACGACCTCAGCCCGGATTTCTACGATCAGGCTGGTGGCAATGACCCCATAAATGGGCCGACTATGGGGACGCGTTGGACACATGGTCAGCTGCGGTGGGCCAGGGATAGACCGAGGCGTGTGTACCAAGATTTCCATAACCAGTTCGAGCAGCTTCTTGAGAATGAGATAGTCTGGTTCCCATGGGATTCACAGTTCATTCATAGCATAGCCCCCTACGGGTTGTCATCTTAGTGCCACCAAGACCACACGTACTGGTTGACGATCTGCCACCTCGTCTTCTCCCACTTCGTAAAGCCATACAACCCACGGAGAGTGCTGAGGCAGTTTCACCTCCACCAGCACGTGCCACCCCTCCCAGGACGGGCACTACCACCGAAGGCCCACCGGTAAGTCATTGCGCAGTAACTGTACGCAATGTAGTAATGTATTGTTCATACTAATTGTGCAATTTGTGGACTAACTTGAAGGCAAACAAGAAGAGGTCACCGGGGTGACGAATGGACGGACACACAACGGCCGTGGACAAACCTGTGGCGTGACTGAGCGAGCACGGAGGTTGTGGACGGGAGTAGGCCATACGACATCGACACATACAGTGCGTACCTAGAGTGGTACGTTCCACGCACCCGCAGCAGGCTTACTGGGCCTGCCCCACTCCATCCTGCAGAGGTCGCGCACGAGGATGCCATACGGGCAGGGCCGGACCGTCATCGAGCAGCACATCAGGACGAGGCGGTATGTTTACCTGCAGTACGTTTTAACTCATTGTTTGTTTACGCACAGTACATTTTAACTCATTTTTTGTTTACCTACAATACGAGAGTATGCATCGTGTCGAGGACGAGGCTGTTCAGATGATCCAGCGTGGGGAGGGTGGCTCCCGGGTGCTTGCTTCCGTGCGTACCATCCTCAGTGAGGCCAGGTCTGCGATCAGGGCCATGAGCTGTAGTCGGCACAGGGATGATGTGCATGCACGACGCCTCCACAGAGATCAGCCTTCAGCAACGCCGTCGGCACCACCTTCAGCACGTCCGTCGCAGTCAGGCGGTCGTCCGTCGCTGTCCGGCGGTCGTCCGTTGCTGTCTGGCGGTCGTCCTCGCAATCCGGCGGTCATCCCAGCTGCGCTCCCTCGTCCTCATAGTGCTTCGGACCAGCGGTACGACATTTGCCAACAGTTTGTTCGTCCACTCGATTGCCAGTTATTCGTAACACATGTTTTTCCTGCAGCACTTGCGACAAGATAGCATGTTGCTATAGCCGTCGTCATCCCGGAGGGCGGCGGACAAGCGAACATTCTCTGCAGATAGTGACCCTGACTCGCAGCAACAACAGACGATGACGTTTGACACATTTGCGCATGGCAGTCAGCCCACCCGAGCGGACATGCAAGGGCGGGATGAGTGGTTCGGGCAGACGTACCAAGATTACAAGGCGCAGGAGTACATGGGTGATTTCGCAACATCATCGTCATTCCGACAGCCGCATGCACCGGTATGTACTCATGTAGTAAACATAACACATGTATTTCAACGCCATCTAATCTCATCGTTCAAAATTGCAGGGAGTCACAGAGCAACATGGCCAGCAAGTTCACGGTGGCCCATCAGTGTTTCAGACTTACCAGGTAAAAGCCTTATGACATTACTACTCATTGTGAACATTTTTTGTATTTTTCATTGCCTAATTCAGCTGTACCATCTAAGCAGGACGTAGACCCCTCCTCCGAATGGCTGAGCTCTATTTTTGGCCAGCCGTCGCAACTCTCCACAGAGTTGTACCCACCACCGCCTCGGACGCAGCCCTCGCACTACGATCCTCAAGATGCACCGCGCTCCCCTAGTAGGTTCACCTTCTCCGAGGATCAGATAAGTCGTCTGAGGCGGCGACGACGAGATGTTGAATGAATTTTTGTAATTGTGCTGTTGTGACGTCGCATGGTTTCCTGTGTTTAGCATGGCTTATGAAATTATTTGAAGTACAATTAAGGCTTCATTGCAATATGACAAGTATGCACGCATGTGGGCACTATACCTCACGACATGCATTACATTGACATAGATTAACTCTCCAGCGGGAAAATACACGATAACAACAAACACAAGGTACAACATAGCATAAAATATTACTAACATACACGAGGAGAACCTCCAGCACTACAACTTGAGGATAACAATAAACACAAGAAAGAAAATAGCACACAACATTAAATTTATCTTCCACTCCAATCTATCAAAACGATGCCGCATCCCGACGGGGTCGCAACCCCCCACGACAACTCTCTCATGGTGAACAATGTCTGTCCTACTGCCCATTTCATCCTCCCACACCCAGAATCGACAACCGCCGAGGGCTTCCTGCGATTCCATGAGAAGAAGATTTGTAAACATACAACCACGAAATGAATGAACCAGAAACAATCTTACTCACCGAGTGTAAGGGGCACTTGTAGTAGTGCCACCCAGGATTCGCGGTCGTGTGTGAGGTCTTACATCTAACAACCGTGTTGCATTTTGGGCAAATCACCATGGATGCCGATGAAGAGCTGCTGAGCTGACTCATTGCCTAGTCTGGGGAGTGAGCACGAAAGAAAACTACACAGAATGGGACACAACTAATTCAGGAGGTGAGTGATAACAAGACAAGGGACTAGGTGAGGAGTGGCTCCCTTTTATAGGCTGTGGGGGGCAACCTCACGCACAAAGACCACAGAATAAGAAGGCATCAGGCAATGACAACACGAACCAGCACACATACATTGCACGTACACATAATATTGAAAGAGAACACAAGTCTGGACCCCGCACCATCAACATAACAATGAACACAAGAAAGCGTGCGTACTGATACAAGGTACAACAATACAACTGCTCCCTATATGCCAAACGAGCCTCGTGGTACCCACATGGAGTATTGCTGAGGGGGCCGCCTCGGACGTGGCTGGCCGTCGTGGTAGTGGCACGCACATATGCAGCTCGGGTTCGCGCAGCAACATGTCGGATCATAAGAGCTTCCTATGTTCACGACCTCCTCGTTGCCCCTCTCACGTTGCATCTGTTGGCAGAGGTCGTTGTTCTCCTCATTGAGAGTCTCGATTCGGTCCTGCAACTCCAATATTCGATCCCATAATATATCCACATAACGGTCAATATACCGTTCATGAGGAGGGTCGATCCAGCGGGAGAAGTCGCATTTTGCTATTTGCGAGAAATGACGGTAAACATGGAGGGTCCATAAGCAATAACAAAAAAATGTACTATTAGTAATTTGTACCCCAGAGCGTGGGCATCGGAAGAAACGTCGCCCGCCATCGAACGGGGCATCCACGATCTGCACGACCGCGTACTCATTGTGTCTGTATTTCAACCACGCTGGTTGAACACGCCGACTTGGTATCAAGCAGTACTGTGGACCGAACATCTCCCTCCTTTCAAAGGGAAGGTCTTCCTTCGGTGACCCAAATCCGACTGGCCCCTCGGCTTCCGACATGGTATGTTTCACCACGAAAGAGAAGGTACTTCTTTGTTTGATTTACAAGGTTCTCTGCGTACAATGTCATGGGACCCCAACCGTGCTATTTATACCATACGAGAGAACTTACTGTAGTGACCAAAAACAAAAAATAGGACTGTTCTGCGCAAAGATGTGACAAAACGGGGCAGCTTTGCTCAGAGAGATGACATAATAGGTCTGCTTTCGCAGTGAAATGACAAAAGATGCCAGTTTTGCTAAGTGACATGACAACAAAGTGCAGCTTTTGCGCAGTGACATGATAAAACGGGGCAGCTTTGCTCAAAGCGATGATAAAAGAGGCCAGCTTTGCTCAGTGATATGACAAAAGACTGCACCTTTGCGCAGATACATGACAAAACGAGGCAGCTTTGCTCAGTGACGTGTGCAAAATTTTCAAGTCTAAGGACCGCATCAGCCTAGGTATGTATTACTGGGGTTGCGCAAACAACTTCAGTGACTACCCCAACCGCCGTTTTGAAACCGCAACCTATCGGCAGCCGGTAACAACCACATGCACCATTTTCCCCTACCTTTTCTCCTTCACAGCACGCACTAACAATATCTCCCCTGTATTTACAGTCTCCGGAGCCCCTGTGTGGCTACCGCAAATGGATCGATCTTGAGATCCACCCTGCGGACCAATGGACCCTCGACTTCGAGGAGTGGAATGTCACACAGGACAAGGAGTTGCTGGAGGAGGAGCGCCGCAAGCACGAGCACACCCTGCGTATACAACGCGAGACGCAAGCTCATCTCCAAGCATGCACACGTATGGAGCGGGAGGCTCGCGAGAGGGAGCACGAGAGAAAGAGGGAAATGGCGGCTAAGGCAAAAAAGGCCGCGGAGGAGTTCAACGCCGAGCGGGCAAGGAAGGGAAAGTGGCCCCGGTCCACACAGTAGGTCGTACGAGTAGTTGGGTGGGTTAGTCGCATATCATGCTATATGTTATGCATGTAATAAAAAAAGTACGCGGCATGTTAAGCCCAACTGTATTATGAAGTTTATTTCTATTTAGCTAAGCTTATTATCTCGTCTTTTCGCATTCAATGATTACCACGTGTTCAATATCACTTTCCTTCCTTTCGTCCAATTGTTCCTATCACAGTTGTGCTAAAAAAATTCATTAAATTTCTTCCAATAAAACAACATAACATGATCGAAAAATGTTATTGCCAGTTCAACCTATTTTTCACGGTCAGCAATGTACGAAAATCACAAATACACTAATCGTTATCGTACTCTACCAACCAAAATTCTTAATTTTCATAAATGCAAATAAAATTACACTACCAGCAAACTCCACTCCACATCAAATACATATTTTTTCAAACAACATTAACAACGTACCAAAATATTTCAAAAATAAAAATCTACAAAAAAATATAATTCCTACATGTATCATCCGCAATACATAACCAATTTTGAAAAAAAAACTTCATATTTTTTTGCATCTCCTATTCTATATTATAAATTTGCTGCACACTCTACAAAATTATTTTACATGTGTATGCATAATATTTATGTAACTATGTAATCAAAAAAATTACAACTTATATTTTGCGCAAAACCCTAACCCTAATCTCAGCAAACCCTAAACCTAACTCGAGTGGTGCGGTGGCGCACCGCACCATTTGCATGGCCGAGTGAATGGTGCGGTCTGGGACCGCACCACTCCGGTGCCGTGCGCTCCTTGACCGCACCATTGCCACGTGTCAGCGCCCGGTTAAATGGTGCGGTCGACTGGGGGCTAGGATTGGAATTTTGTTTCCACCGACGCCATTTTTGAAATTTTTGGATACCAACAGTGCTAAAAACGTCCAAAATTCACCATAGTCGTTGCGATGAGAGAGAGGTAAAAGAATAGTCATAGGTATAGGCATATTACTATATTAGAGTGGTCCAAGTACCACAAATCCTACGGCCATGGCCCGGGGAATCATTCAATTCTGGCAAGAACGTGGAAAAGATTTCCGCGTTTCAAATGGACACTTAAGTGTGTTTTAAGTCACTCAGCTATACGAATATGCATGCTATGCTATATTACATATTCAACACATATAAAGTACATATCGCCTATTTAATCCGTTGTTCGTTAGTTAGTGCAAGGTAGTCATCTGTTGCTTGGTAAAAAGGCACTTCTCATTATTTACGATTGAGAGGTTATCCATTGATCGCTCAAAAGGTCGCTGATTTAACTCATTTCAAGTTTTCAACATCATTATGCTATTTGACAAGAGGCACCTTAAATTTTTAGTCACCTAGCTTGCCTAACCTAGCCCGAGGTTTAGGATCACAGCAATGGGTAGCTTGCACTAACCCAAAGTAACAAAAAATGCTCCAAAAAGCCCAACCCAATACAAATCTCGACCTTAAACCCTGCTCGCCAAAAAAGAAAAGAAAAGAAAACTACAATGAAGTTCCTTTCCTGCAGTTTTCCTTAACACCCCGTTTGGATGTCAGAATTAGGGGTTGAGTTGGAGAATTGCAATTGCAATTCAAATTCAAAGGCTGTTTGGATGCATCTAGAATTGCATCTCGGAATTTGACCCTAATACCACAGAATTGTTCCTTAGTAGAAGTGAGGCCACTCCCAATTCAGACCTTAGGAGGTCTGATTTGCATGGAATCTAGGTCCTCCACCTCTCTCCACGTCGGGACTGCCACCATCCTCTGCCGCCATGGGACAGTCATCTCCACCATCAACCGCGGGACTACCATTGTCATCGGGACCACCGCCACTAGCGTTGAGCGCCATGGGCCTCCATGGCCGCCAAGCTCCACAACAAAGTTCCCAAGTGGAAAGGAGGAGGAGGAGGGCGGATCGACGGTGGTAGGGACCACTACCGCCAACTCAGATCTATCATCGATCCGTTTCAACTCTGGGCACATGCATCTCTCCTTCGGCCACCGCCACCAAATAGAAGGAGGATGGCAGCTGGAAGGTGGTCACCGACAGGCAACAATTGGGAGGGGATCACCGACGGGCAACTTAGTGGGGGTTGCCGGTGCTCCAGCAGGAGCAATGGACTAAGGCCATGAGGTGGATAATGTTTCTTATATGTGATTTCTTCAAGTTTGCAACCAAACACAGTTGAAAATTGTTTTGGATCCTAAATTCTAGTTTGCAATTCTACTGTTATCCAAACACTAGAATTGGAATTATAAACCAATTCAATTGCAAGTAGAGCTTTAATTCTGTTGACCCTATTTAGTTCCAAAAAACCTAAGAAAAAAAACCACGCTGACATAGTTTTTTTTCCATGTCCGATCAGCCAAAAGATGCACAGTGTTCTACACGGGAGACTCCTTTGATGTGCGATCAAGGATGCAAGAATACTGGAATGGCGACATTGCAAGTTCGATGCAGATCCATTTCTTCAGCATTTTTTCCCTCGTATTTTCGATGGGACGCGATACTTTTTTCAGTTCTTTTCATCTTTTGTGGCGTCGTCGATCGGTTGCTTGATTACTGGTTCCATGTACATGTAGGCATGCTGCTCGTTTTGTCAGCACGCGTGCGCGTCCTCTCCTCGACGTGCGACGGACGGATGGATGGGAAGCTAGGAAGCAACGACAACATGTTGTGTTGGGTCAAATCGCCAGGGAGTGCTTTTCAAAAAAAAAAAAATTCGCCAGGGAGTGGCTGGTCGGCCAGTGGGCTGGACTAGCCTACGTTCATTTCGGTTTTTAGTGTTAGAGTTTGGGCTTTTGATTTCTTTTAAAAACTAAAATAATACGATGATTTTTCTATGTGTTTTTTAAGCGGGTTTTAGCTTTTGGATTTTAAAATCGTATGTGTTATCTATATTAGCGTCTCTACTGTTAACTGTCACCTTACAAAGTGTAGATAGCACAACCATCAGGGCCGGCCCTGAGGGGGGGCGAGAGGGGCGGCCACCCTGGGCCCCCAAAATCTAGAGGGCCCATATACTATGTAGTGTATATACATACTTTGAATATTTATCTTGGGCCTTTTGAAGTTAATTATTTTTTTGTTATGGTTGATATGGCAATCAATTCATTGAAAAGTAGATTTCAAGAACTCCAAACATTCGGAAGTATATTTGGATTTTTAATGAGTTCAACAACATTGAAGTCATTGGATCGAACTAAATTAAAAGAATGTTGTACAAAATTTGCAGAAACTTTCTCTCTAGATGGTTCATCTGATATTAAGTTAAATGATCTAATTTCTAAGTTAAGTGTTATGCAATTGACTTTATCAGATAAACCAATGTCTGCTATGGAGATCTTTGAGTTTGTCAGAGAAGCGGATTGTTATCCTAATATTTCTATTGCTTATCGGATTTTATTTACTATGCTTGTGACTGTGGCATCAGCTGAAAGAAGCTTTTCAAAGTTGAAATTGTTGAAGAATCATTTAAGGTCAACAATGTCTCAAGAGAGGTTAAACGGTTTGGCAACTTTATGTATTGAGAAGAAATTGTTGGATGAGATTGATATCAATACCATCATTAATGACTTCGCATCTAGAAATGTTTGAAGAAATTTTTAAGGTAATATTTATAAACTCTTTGATATGAATTTTTCTTTAATACATAACGCATTTTAATTGTTTGTTGGTAAAATTAGATATATATATATATATATATATATATATATATATATATATATATATATATATATATATATATATATATATATATATATATATATATATATATATATATATATATATATATATATATATATATATATATATGTGTGTGTGTGTGTGTGTGTGTGTGTGTAGATTTATATTTAGATATTTATAGCAGAGCCTCTATTTCTAGTTTCGTCCGGGCCCTTAAAATTCCAGGACCGACCCTGACAACCATAATTCGAAAGAATAAGCATAGTTGCCCAGCACAGCACGGTACATTCACTAGCTCCATCCGTTCGTTCAAATGCTTTGGGATGAAAGTCTCGGTGTTTGCGGTTACTGGTACTCATTCAAATGCATGGGTTTGATGCCTGAAACCTGTCAAAAAAAATACAGAGGTTGAAAGATGGATTAGACTCGAGTGCTGGCAGAGGCGTGCACGTCCTTGTGTTGTCGCTGAGGTACGGTTTGGAGCGCCACGTCACCATTGGATGTTACGACCAGGCTTTAGAAAAGTGGCGGGTTCGCCGCCGGTTTCTGGTAAAGTCATCTGGAACATAGAGGCGGGCTTTTCAATTTGCAGCCCCTGTTGTATGGTTATAACACCAAGTTGGGTTGAGATAATTTGAGTTGGCCGATTCCTTTCAATCGTAGACATGGCTACATTCTTTTCCCTTGACAAATTTGTGAACGAAGGGGTATTTATATTGATTTTTGCTGATAATTTTTTATTGTGATTTATAGTTTTTAATTAAAAAATAAATAGAAATGGCTGAAAGAAGTGGCTTTTAGAAGGAAAGTGCGAATGTGAAAAAAGTGAAAGAGAGATACGTACACGTGACAGAAGCAAGAGGAGTAAGGTACATGACACAATCGTGACTCCTGTCTTATTTTCAGAGCAAGACGATAGCGACAGGAGTGAAGAAACCACTTTGAGAAGCTGAATATTTGTATTGACTTTTGACTCTTCTAAACAAAAACCAGAAGCAGAAGCCAATACAAATATGATCTAAGTCTCCTACAAACTAATTAGGGACACAAACCAGCATATTGGTTTCATGAACCTTGTAATTGAGACAGAGCTGATTGAAACATATCATAAAATCTATGATATTTAAGCTGTTATAAGTGGCAACAATTTTTTTAATTTGGGCCTGGCCCTATATACTAGAACAGTTTGTGCTACTTGGTTCAGTTGCGCAACGGTGCAATAGGAAAAAATTCATCCAAAAGAAGAGAGAGGATGGGGAAATGTTCCCTTCATTTGTGCCATAAGCACAAAGAAAAAATTAAATAAACAAAACCGTACACCAAATGAAACACGCGAATAAAGGAAACCTCTCATGGAACCGCAACGAGATATACGAGTTGCCTCGTCTTGGATTGATAAAAAAACAATGCCCACTAGATGGGCCGGTGGCCAGGCTACCCACTCAGTTCGATCACTAGAATGGATACATCATACGGTATACCTTATTTAACTAGAGAGTATATATATATATATATATATATATATATATATATATATATATATATATATATATGTGTGTGTGTGTGTGTGTAGGAAAAATACCTTTTATACCTGGGTGTATAAAAATATGTGTCTAAGACTCTGTAGTCTCCGCGAATTTTTAGTGTGTAGTGGACACGCATATGTATGTCTATGTACGTATGTAACGTGAGTAGAGTGTGCGTTCGCTTGGACTCCAAAAGAAACCACACTGTCCACGCACCTATAATCGCTACAAAAGAGTAACTAGCTAAAGTAAGTGAAAGCTACCATATGCGGGCATTGCTCTTCCATTACAGCTCCACATACAGCTCGCAGTGTTTTAATTCGAGCTAGCTAGAGCATCTACATGCCCGAAAGAGCTCGTACAAAATACATATGTACACAGGGGCGGATCCAGCGGTGGGGCGGGGGGCTCGAGCCCCCCTATCGCTATCGGATCCTTGGAGCCCCTGGAGCTCTCCCTAAATTTTTAGCCATGGATGTATAATGTAGAAGGGGCTGAGATCGAGTTGAAGGTACTTCAGCCCCTCTAAAAAAATTTTCTAAATCCGCCACTGTATGTACAAACTACGGCCGACAGACGCACTAAGCCGGATCCCACCACAAACCAGCCTCGTCATCGTCGCTGGCCACAATTCGTCCGTGAAATCCTCCGTCCTAGAGCATAATATTTGGCACCTGGACGGATGCATCTCTTCAGCTAGCCCAATGCCCATGCATGGCCCGTACCTGTACTGTACCGGTTAGCATAAGGCTTATTCTTTTTTATTGAGACTTATAGGTTTTGGTTACGGGTTGTGTATTTTAGGCTATTTATATGAGAGATTATAGAGTAACAGAAACTCACATATAGTTTTTGCTAATATAGATGAAGTTAGTATAGTATATACTATAATTAACTTAATAGATTTTATCTTAAAAAATACTTTATTTAAAAGTTAATTATCGTAAAAAAATCAAAACCTGAAACAAAAACTGAAAGAGTGCAGTGCGTTGAATTGTCGTCTCAAAACTCAAAAGAAGATGCGTACGCATGCAAAATTCGGTATCTGTTGATGGAACTGCCTGCAGGAATCAGGATGCAATGCATTAATGGGTCGAGTACTGCATCTTCGGATCCTCACCGCTGTTTGTTTCTTCTTGCTTCCTAGCGGGCCAGGGAGCCTAGCAGTATACTCGTGGATCAACAATGCATGCCTGCAACGGCATCTTGTCTCTGTCCCTCTCGATACGGCAGCCACAGAGGTGAAAGTGCGGAAGGGCAGAGGTCAGTCAGGGTTGACACAAAGGTGTTAATGAACTAATGATGAGCAGATGATTACTTGTAAAATCCATGAACTAATGATTTTCTTATAACACACAACTTTTAAACAGAGTGTTTTTTTAAAATAGAGCCTACTAATCGATAGTAGTATATACTACAACGATTTCATTTATATCGGTCAAAATTGTATGTGAGTATCTCTCTACAAAATTCTTTACAAACTATTACTATTTATAAGCTAAATTCAAAAAGCTATATAGGCCTATTCGGCTACTGGCTTTTGTGGCTTCCGGCTTCGGTTTTTGGTTTTTCTACAATAACTAGATTTTAAACGGATTATCTTTTCAATACGGGGTTTAATAGTTTATTGTAGTACACATTGTACTGACTTCATTTATATTGGTAAAACCGCACGTGACTGTCTCTCTCCGTATCTCTCGCGCGAACTGACAAAATTCAAATTCAGCCGGTTTCATCCATAAGCCACAAGTCTCAGCTCAAAAGAACAAACCCATAAATAGGCCCTATGTTTACGTGGATTCAGTTCAGGTAAATTTGGTGCTAGATCGAAGAGATGCGCTTTGCTGGGTAACAATTTTGGTGCTACAGCAGGGCGTGCAGACGTCGTAGAAGCAGCAGTATGGTTTAAAATTTACGAAAGAAATGGATGATATTCATGTGTTCTTGTGACAGTCACTTTATAGTTTTTACTTCTCTCTCTTTTTTTAAGAAAAGAAAAATATTGGTGCCAAAGCTAATCCAGATGTGCAATTCCTCAATTCCTCCTCAGGACCACCTCGTTTGTCTGGGGTGGTACCACCTCACCTGGTCAAAGAGCCAACTTAAATAAAGCCCATCGATACAACAACGTATTCGTCCTGAATATAGTGCCACTCGGACTGCTTCAATCTATAGTTCTTTTTCATTTTAGTTTTGGTTTTAGCTTTTGTTACTATAATAACTAATTTTTAAATAGTGTATCTTTTTAAGATATGGTCTACAGTTATACTATAGTATATACTGTATTGAGTTCAGTTGTACCGGTTAAAATCGCGTACGATTTTTTTCTCTTCGTACTGTCTCTCGTATATCGTTAGAATTTAAAAAAACCATAAGCAAAAGTCAAAGTCACAGCCTAAAAAATCTATCCATAGCCAATGAAACTAAGCTACATTTTAAGGAAGATATCCTACAATGCTTAGGAATGGTTTAGGAATGGAACGAGTTTGTGCTATGACAATTAGTTTAAAATCTCGGTCTCGATCCAAAAACAACAATTATGTTTTACAAGAAAACAAGGTGTAAAATCCGTTGGTCAAGCCGTAAAACATATCTCCTTTACTTCTAAGTAATTGACATTTCTTTTACACGCATTTTCTTCTCCAAATACTTTATCCATTCTTTTTTGAGAAAAATTCTTGTTAGACCATGTGGTGGTTGTGTATTTCAGTGATGATGAATAATTGACATCTGGGTTGCTTTGGAATTTACATTTGTGAAAGTTTCGGTCGATCGCAGTTGAAGATTTCTAGTCCGAGTGGTTTTGGTTAGTCCAAGTGGTTTTGATCAGCTTTGAGCGGTTTCGATCAGGTCTGAGTTGTATCATATGGCGTTTGAGTGCCATGGTTGTACCGGACGACATTTGAGTGCTATCAGAGAATCGAACGGTGATTGAGTGGCATCAGAGGTACGGATGGTAGTCTGATCGGCCTTATGATGGGTGGTCTGATCAGTAGGTTCGAATGACAGATTTTGACCACAACCAGTTTCGATCATGACATATTTCAACTACATCAGACTTTGATCATGTCCGACTTTGACCACGTCCGGCTTCGACCACGCCAGAACAACCCCGGCAGGTAATCGTAGATTTCGACCTCGAATAGCGAACCAGTCATAAGCAACATTTAATCGGCTGTAAGCGACAGTGAACCGATCTTAGCTACAGTTAATTGGTTGAAGGTCGTAAGGTCATAGGTTATAGTAAATGATCGATGGTCGTAACTATAGTACTTTTTCATGGTCGTAACTATAATACCTGGTTAATATTGGATAGTCATAAACTTTACTGGTCGTACTCGGTAGTCGTAGACTTTGTAGTCGGAAGTCAAAGACTTTGTGATCAATAGTCATAGACTTTGTAGTCTATTTTCGTAGTCTTAGGCTTCGCGGTTGGTTATTATAAACCTCGTGATCGGTAGTCTTAAGCTTTTGCGATCAGTTGCCGAATGCTTCGTAGTCGGTACTCATAGACTTCATTGTCGGTACGAGTGCTTTCAACTCTTGTGATTTTTTAGTACCTCGAGCACTTGTGTTAGGCCAGTGGTATGATTGGCTGGTGCTTAGTGATCGGTGAATAGTTCTCAAAGGATTCAATACTCAAAAGATGGATGTACTCGGTGGGCAGATGGTCGTAGTACTTGGTACTCAGAAGGACTCGGTATTCGATAGTCGAAAGGACTCACTACTTGATAGTCGTAGTTTTCATGATCATGGTCAGTGATTGGTTGATGGAGATTTGTGGTTGGTGTTTCAGTACTCGTGGAAGAGATAGAGTTTTGTGTTCGTGTTTGAGGCAGACACGATTAGAACATTGACCTATAAAAGCACGGAGTGACTAAGGGTTAACGTGACTAGTTTTTGAGGGCTTTTATCGAGAAAGTTTTTAGGGGTGCTTGTAAGGACACTTTGTAAATTCACAAAAACGCAGCAATAAAGATCATCTTGAATCAATCTAGTTCGTGGTTTTTTGAAGATTGCTGGTGATTGTAATTGAGCTGAAGCGTATGACGACGTGCAAAGGTGTTGATTCACTACCAGAAAAAATAGAGCAATAGACCAAGTGGCAGAAGGTTTTGACTATGTACAAATCGGTCACAGAGCAACACTGAGCGATCGTAACCTTCATCGAGCCTGTGCACAGTCAAACGAGCAGTTGAGCGGAGCGTCTTGCGGTCGAATTCTACCTCTGTAAGTTAGATTATTTTTCTGTTGGTTTGATATTTGCTTTTAGGTGCCAAAAAGTGGCGACAATCATTCACCCCCTCTGATTGCTGTCTTCGATCCTACAAGTGGTATTAGAGTTAGCCGTGATGGCATTAGAGAGGTATGTGATCCGTTTCCTGTGCTAGATGGTATTGATTTTGCCTTTTGGAAGTGTGGATGCAAGCGTACATTGAGGCTCAGGGTAGTAATATTTGGAATAAGGTTTCTAGATCGTATGAAGTTCCTGTTACGGTTACGACTCTAAATAAAATAGATGTTGATCTAAATATTCAAGCTCGTAACCTATTATTTCAAGAAATCTCTCATAAAGAATTTGATCGTATAGCTCATATTAATTCTGCCCATTTAATTTGGAAAACTCTTTGCGATTATCATGAAGGAATGACTAAGATCAAGAAAGTGCGGAAAAATCTATATAAAAAAGAGTACTCTAATTTTACTATGAAGCCTAATGAATCTATTGCTGATCTTTTTGCTCAGTTTGAGAAAATCTTGAGTGATTTGCGCGGTGTTAATGTTACTTCTATTGATGAAGATAATGCAAAAAAAATTGAGATCTTTAGGTTATGTGTGGTTAATGGTTGTCACGACTATTAATCAAACTATCGATCTATATACTTTAACCATGGATGATCTATATTCTAGATCGAAAACCTATGAGATTGAAGCTTCGCCATCTAAGACTGATAAATTTTCATCTTTAGCACTTGTGACTAACCCTGTGTAGGCTGTTTTGCTGAGTGCGATGTCATGTGTATCCATGTCTGTTTTGTCTTCTTTTTCATAGAAACAGTTCGAGCAGCTTCCTAAAGATAACTTGGTATTAATCTCCACATGGTCATATAAGGCACTCAACAACATGAGGATGAGGAAGCGAGGAGGCACTTCAGGCTCGAACAGACGCTTTGAGTGTGGTGAGTCAGATCACATTAAGAAGGATTGCCCTAAGCTTAAAGGGAGGATGATCAAGAAAGACAAGGAGCATCGTCGTTGGCCATTCAATAACAACAACACTAAGGGTGGCAATTTCGGTCGCAAGATTACTGAAAATATCCTATCAGCTATTGAACATCTTGATTTGAGTGACATGGAATATGAGAGTTGCAATGACGATGACCACAACAATGATTATGCTAAAGGTAAAAAGAAGAATATCGACTTCGCAGGCACATCCTTCATGGCAAGAAGTGATGATGACTACAGTGATCCCGATGAGGTAGGTCCATCATATGAACAACTTGAATATAGTTTAATTAAATTTGCTATTGAATTGAAAAAGACCAAAAGAAATTAAAATAAAATAATCTTGTTGTTGAACAACTTCATGGATAAATTTGATTCTCTTAACACTGAATGTGAGAGACTGCATGCTTGCTTTGCTCTTGGTACAACTATCTATTCTTATGTTCTTAATGATTTGCTTATTACCAAGAAGAATTTGAAAAAGATGAAAGTTGCTCATGTTGATAGATCGCTTGTTTAATCTTTCTTTGCTAAGAACCTTAAGTCTAGCGAACTCTCTCCATGTAAAAGATGTGAATTGCTTGAAGCTAGACATTATTCATCTCAGGAATCAATTCAACAAATGCTTTACCATGAGACACTTTCTTACTCTAATTGTCCTAAATTTAACACAGAAGTGGAAGTCTTGATTAGACAACTTAACAATTTTGCTGAAAAAGAAAGATTGGCTCAGTTTAGTGCTTCTAAGAATTTAGCAAATAAACCTGGTAAATGCACAATTTGTCCTTCTTTGGCTAAAGAAAATGAGTATCTTAAGAATACTTTAGAGAGATTTTCTTTTGACAAAAAAATTAAACATGATTCTAGATCAATCAAAAACTAGTGTGAAAAAACATGGTTTAGGATTTAATTTTATTGAGCATGCCAAGAATTATTTTCTTAAGGTTGTTAAGCTTCTTGAACTAGGAAAGATTGAAGTAAACTCTGAGCCAAAACCAATTGTATTTAAATTGCTGGTATAGCAAAGGACCCCTCTACCAAAGTTGGTGTTGTGAAGTCAACGGATACAACTTCTCATCAAGTGAAGTATTAATGCACTTATTGTGGTAGAGAGGGTCATGTGGTTGAATTTTGCTTTCAAAAAGCTAACGAAGAAAAAAGAGACAATTAAGAAAGCATTCTCAAGTGGGCATTGTGCAAGCTCCCAACTATCGCTTTGCTCCCTCTAACCGATCATCTGCATGTCATCGCTTTGCTCTCTCTAATCATCCATCTATAGATTTGGGAGTTTCTGCAGTAGGACCATTCAGACCAAAGGTTTCCATGCGATCAGACCGGTCAACGGTTAGGCCAACCTTGCTAAAGCATTCAGACCGCCTCGTGGTTGGACGCCCCATGGCCAGATGCCCCGTTATCGAACCAGCATTTCAACTAGTGCTTCAACAACCAATGTTTTGACTAGTGCTTTCTACTCGCTCAGACTGGTTGGCGGTTAGTCCAAAATATGACAGATGCTAATTCTTCACTTAAATTCATCGTTGCCTGCTGTTGCTCCTGTTCATCGAGTGACACAGTACTAGATTCCTAAATCTTATTTCACTAACCCCAGTACTATGAGATCGATGCTCTCTGTGATGTATGACCACCTAACGTGGGATAGAGAACATGTGCTTGATTGGGTTTCGTCTTTTACATCATTGGTTGATTAGAATACTTGATGGTTCTTCACCTCCTTGATGGCATCCAAGAGTTTCATCTTCTGGTTAGACCATGTGGAAAAGATAATATTATCCTACAAGTGGTTTTTGAGTTCCTCCTCAGATTGCTCATTTTCACTCTTAACTGCTTGACTCTTCTCTTTGTGCTCGGTTGAGAAGTGAGTTGGGTGTATTGAGGGGGGCTTGTTGGTTAAAAATTTTAGAAGCTTTATTTATTATACTTGCCAAATAATATATCAAGACTAAGTGTTTGAAATCAAATGAGTAGTAGAGCTGTCTTTATCATATTTACTCATCTACTATGTAGTCATGGTCGCGACAAGTGGTACTTAAAATATTATAATTGAACTAAAACATGACTTGGCAGAAGACCTTGACTAGAGTGATTATAGCTAGCACCTAGGGATGTTCATCTAAAAGGTTTAGCTAGATGGTGAACCCTTTTTAAATCTTGGCTATGAGACTTGTATGTTTCATATTGCAATCTTGTATGAACACTCAATTTGGCATGTTAGAAACAAAAAAAATTAGAAAGACATGATTGAACAGATATATGCTTCAAGCATGCCATGGTTAAACAAAAGAAAAAAACTTGCTCGAATGAAAAGAAGTATACTTCAAGTATACCACCATTTAAAAAAATTGCTACAAAGATGGCATTATGAAAAGAAGTATGCTTCAAGCATGCCACATGCTTAAAAGATATGAGTGTGGAGCAATAGATTGCTTTTTGAGACTGTTGCACTTTTAGGCTTACACTTTTTAGAGTGATATCCCTCTGTGCTCTCTGTAGATCGGTTTGGTCATGGTCGTGATGCCTGCTATTAATCTAACTGGCTTAATCATGTTAAAGACTTGTTTTGACTTACTATATGGTATATGACTTTTTATGATATAGGGAACTCTACTCGAAAAGATGACTTGGGTACTTTCTTAAATGAATGAAAAGTGACTCGGATAATCCTCAAAGCTTCTGGATGTTTACTCACCTTGCCCCATTTTAGAATTATCCTCTCTTTGGAGCCCTTGATGATTTCATTGCCAAAGGGGGATAAATTAGAAGAAAGGGAGAGAATTTGGAGAATTTTCAGAGAATTTTCTCAGGTATTGAGGGGGAGTTTTCTATGCTTTCTGTGAGTTTTTTGCGATCTGCGGCTTTTGGTTTCTTTTCCTTCGCAAATTCTCTCAGACGTGTTTGTGGTGTTATCAATGTATTCATCAAGGGGAATATTGTTAGACCATGTTGTGGTCATGCATTTTAGTGATGATGAATAATTGACATCTATATTGCTTTGGAATTTGATTTTCTGAAAGTTTTGATAGATTGCAGATGAAGATTTCGAGTCCGAGTGGTTTTTGTTAGTCCGAGTGGTTTTGATCGGCTTCGAACAGTTTCGATTGGGTCTGAGTTGTATTAGACGATGTTCGAGTGACATGGTTGTATCAGTCGGTATTCGAGTGCTATCAAATTGTCAAACGGTGATCGAGTGGCATCAGAGGTACGGATGGTAGTCTGATCGGCCTTGTGATGGGTAGTTCGATCGGTAGGTCCGAATGACAGATTTCAACCACAGTCAGTTTTGAGCACGTCAGACTTTGACCTTGTCTGATTTTGACCATATCCGCTTCGACCATGCCAGAACAATGATGGCAGGTAATCGTAGATTTCAACCTTGAAGAGTGAACCGGTTATAAGCAACATTTAACCGATCATAAGTGATAGTGAACTGGTCTTAGTTACAATGAATCAGTCAGAGGTCGTAAGGTCATAGGATACAGTAAATGGTCAATTGTCATAGCTACAAAATTTTTCATGGTCGTAGCTACAATACCTGGTCAATACTCGATAGTCGTAGACTTTGCTGGTCGTACTTGGTAGTTGTAGACTTTACGGTCAGAAGTCAAAGACTTTGTGATCGGCAGTCGTAGACTTTGTAGTCTACTATTGTTGTCTTAGGCTTTGTGGTCGGTTGTCGTAGACCTCACGATCGGTAGTCTTAGGCTTTTGCGATTGGTTGCTAAAGGCTTCACAATCAGTACATATAGACTTTATGGTCGGTACAAGTGCTTCAACTCTTGTGATTTTTTAGTACCTCGATTACTCATGTTAGGCCAATGGTATGACTGGTTAGTGCTTGGTGGTCGGTGATCGGTGAACAGTACTCGGAAGATGAATGTACTCGGTGGGCAGATGGCTGTAGTGGTCAGTGACGAGGAGGACCAGAACTAGCATGGAGAAGTCTGAGGTCTAGGCAGTCGAGGATGTCATGCGAGGTGGTCGGACTCACGCTAGAGCACGTGGAGATCAAAGGTGGTGATTCGTGGAGAAGCTATGGGCGGTCGGTCCAAGAGGCTTTGACACGAGCGATGATGATGCATGATGAAGATACAGGAAGTGCGATCCTGGAGGCTTTGTCATGTGGTGAGTTAGGAGTTATAGATGGAGTCTATAACTAAGAAGATTGAGAGAGTTACGGATAGAGTCCGTAACTTGGAAGAGGTGGAGATTTGAATAAAACTCATGTTAGGAAGGATTTCGGGTCGCTTAATTTGAAGAAGAGATAAAATTTTGTGTCCGTGTTTGAGGCGGACATAATTGGGACGTTGGCGTATAAAAGCAGGGAGATGTTAAGGATTAACGTTACCAGTTTTTGAGGGTTTTCGTCGAGAAGGCTTTTAGGGGTGCTTGTGAGGGCACTTTATAAATCCACAGAAACTCAGCAATAAAGATCATCTTTAATCAATCTGATTCATAATTTGTTGAAGATTGCTGGTGATTGCGATTGGGCTGAAGCGTACGACCATGTGCAAAGGTATTGATTCACTAATAGGAAAAAACAGAGCAATAGACTGAGCAGCAGAAGGTTTTGACTATGTACAAATCAGTCAAGAGCAACGCTGAGCGGTGTAACCTTCATCAAGCCTATGCATAGTCAAGCGAGCGGTCGAGCGAAGTGTCATGCGGTAGAATTCTGCCTCTGTAAGTTAGATTGTTTCCTATTGTTTTCAGGTGCCAAAAAGCAGCGACAATCATTCACCCCCTCTAATTGCTGTCTTCGATTCTACAATTCTCACATGCCACTTAGAGTTGCCCCGATCTCTTTTGTGCCATTAAAAAAGTTTGATCCCCTACAAGCCACTAACTTTCTCGTTTGATCCCCTCCCTGCCGCTACTATCCATCTTCTATCAATGGGTTGTTATGTAAGCTGTGAAAAGAGCAAAATACCCTCCATTATCCTCTTCCTTGTCCTCTGATGGCTAGGTCCCACATGCATGAGAGAGAGGACGAGGGAGGATGGGGGAGGAGGCCTAAGGCTCCTCTGTAGTGGTCACTGGCGGTGAGCAATGACCATTGAGGCATCTGCAACTGAAGAAATGGGATGATGGCATGGAGTGGGAGCTAGGGGAGGTGGCGATGTAGTTAGGGATTCTCGGTGGCATGCTTACAACGGCACGTGGTGGCTAATGCTAGAGAAGACGATGCACTCCCACCGCCTAGTGCTCTGACGGGGATGAAGTACTGTAAGGGCAATGAGGAGACATGATACTATAGTGGCAGATGAAGTGCTCCTTTGACAGTAGGGACGAGCACATCTCGTCAGTCGCAAGGACGAATAGAATATGCAAGCTCGCTGGTTGCATGATGGATGGTGGCATAGATGAGCGGTGCCATGGCCAACGACGTCGGAGTACTATGGCAGTGAGGACCAGTCACGACAGCGATGATGAGATGTGAGGCAGACTATCGGAACCCGGAGTAACGACTCCTGGATCCTCTGTGTGAATCGCACTAATCCAGGATCAGCTAGTGCACACAGTGATAACAAAGACAAATATCATGCACAATGACAAACTTTATTTAACTGATTATGGGCCTGATGGCCAAAGTTTACATCAGTAGCACATAAGCCAAAATTAAATAGAAGCAGGGGAAGGAAAAACCAAAGCGGAAGAAGCCCACTAAGCCTGCCCACAGGCAAACGACAGTAAGATGCGGCCTACTCATCCAGATCTTCACCATAGTTGACGTCATCTTCCTCTATATGGAGATTGCAAGGTGAGTACAAACTTGTACTCCGCAAATCACACGGAGAAATGCATCATAATGATAAAGGCTTCAACGGAAGGCTTATAGGGTTAGTTTGCATAAAACATCATTTAAAGGAATATAATAAATAGATTGAAAATGCTGAATTTAATACAGTAGATAAAAACAATATTTGTACTTGAAAATAATACCGTCAGTGCCACCTCCGACCAAACACCAACCTATTCACGGGCAACCCACCCGGACCATCTTTTCCAAAAGATCGCGTATGGACTCCATCCATCCACACGGTCTCACTGCGCAACTCTGATGGATTCCATCCATCCACCAGGTTTCAATCTCTCACGGATTCCATCCATCCGCAAGGTTTTCATCTCTCGTAGATTCCATCCATCCACAAGGTTTTCAAAAATCATTTTTGAAAAACAAAGTCTAATCCATGAAGAACTTTTACTCAGCATGCCCGTGACCGTGGGCACGGCTATCCAGGATAGATTATACACTCTGCAGAGATTGTACAGCTTTACACACAAGACACGATCATCCCATATTGCCACGCGATTACACATTTCCTCAGGTGTGCGGCGAGGAGTCGTGACAAGGCCTTTACAATGCAAAGCCTTCAACCTGGCCAAGCCAACTCTAAGGTTTCACCCCAGTAAGGAATCCACCAGACTGGGACCCCCTCTTGAGCCTGAGCGAGACTTCACAATGTTTAACCACGCTCGCCCAAGTGAGACTTCTCATGGCACCAACCACGCTCACTTTCAACCTACGACTTGACTCAGGTTGGGACTTCGCAAATTATTCAGCCAGGGTTGTCCCATACTAGCCATGTGGTAGTACGTTAGGGCTTTGCAACAGTAGCTCACAGACCAGTCCTTAATTGACTTAGGCCCAACCACATACCCCTATGCACGACAGTCAACTCTGCGGCTCCGACCAACAGAGCATGCCTGCACCCACATGTCTAACCAATTGCCTAAGTCTAAACCAGTTTTTATATTTTGTTTTCAAAATATTACATAAACCTCCTTGACTCACTAAAGTCAAGAGCAGCTTTGAAAAGCTCATCATTTTATGTGAAAAGGTATCCCCAAAACAAATATTATAACTAAGCAGGTCTAAGCATTTAATATAATATTCTCTAGTCAATACTAGTGTACTAACTAGAGTTTTAATCTAAGGTGACAAGTTATCGAGGAATTCAATATCAATGGAGGAATTAACAAGTAGGCAATAACTAAATTTAAAACTGAATTGAAATACGTTGAATAGAAATATACATGCAGAATAATTTAAAAAAACATAATTTTATTTTGAAATCTGGGATCAACATGATCATGGAGTGTGACTTGCCTTGCTCTTCAACTTGGTGTGAATCTTCGTCGAAGAATTTTCCCGAATCGTCGAAGTCTACACGTGAAAATAACCCACCAAATTCAAATAAATTCAAAATAAATTTAAATTGACTTCAAAATTTTGAATTGAGGCCAGAAATGGATAAAGGGGAATTTTTGATGAATTTAGAAATTTGAATGGGCACTATCGGAGTTAGGACGAAGAAGAATGGGCTCTGGGAAGTTTAAAATCAGAGAAAAAGGAAAAAGGAATTTTCTGGATTTATTTTTCTAAAGGAAAATGGGATTTATGATGTCAGCGAGGAATTTCTTTTCCACCGAATTAATTTTCTATTGGAAAATAGGATTATGGCGCCAGCATGACATCAGCCCTGAGGGACCCGTCACTGGCAAGTCGGCCCGGGTCTATGGACAAGGCCCACGAACTCGGGAGGGCTGAGGTGGCGGGGTAGCGTTGACCGGGCAAGGAGGCGCCGAGGTGGCGCTGGTGTGGCGCCATGTCAGCCGCCACGCAGGCACGGGGGAGCCGACGTGGGAGGCCGGCCAGAGGAGCTCGGGCACCGGGGTCTCGCCGGCGAACGGCAGCGCGGCGGCGGCCGGTGATGGGCGGAGGGGGGCGGGCCGGCGGGAATTTCTCGCCGGAGCAAGCGCGGCGGCGGCGGCGGTTACGGGCGAAGAGGGTGTGGGGAGGTAGGGGAAGTGGGGGGAAAACGGGCGCGACTTGCAGGGGAGGAAAGGGAGGTGGGTTGCGCGCGTGGGAGAGAGGGGGAAGTGGCCGGGTGTCGGAACCCGGAGTAACGACTCCTGGATCCTCTGTGTAAATCGCACTAGTCCAGGATCAGCTAGTGCACACAGTCACAACAAAGATAAATACCAAGCACAAATGACTGATTATATTAAATAAAAGGGTACGGCCTTTTGACCAAGTCTTACATCAACGCTCATTGGCAAAATAAATAAAGGAAATAACTGCGGAAGCAAACTGATAAGAAGCGAAGCCCAAGCCTGCCCACAGGCAAACGACAGTAAGACACGGCCTATTCGTCCAGATCTTCACCGTAGTTGGCATCATCTTCCTCTGTGTGGAAAAAGCAACGTGAGTACAAACTTGTACTCCGCAAATCACCCGGGAAAATGCAACATAATGATAAAGGCTTCAATGGGAGGGTTATAGGGTTAGTTTGCATAAAACAACATTTAAGAAATACAATAGATAGATTGAAATCGCAGAATTTAATACAGTAAGTAAAAACATTACTTGTAATAGAAATTAATACCGTTAGTGCAGGCTCCGACCATACACCAAACTATCCACAGGCATCACACCCGGACCATCTTTTCCAAAAGATCACGTATGGATTCCATCCATCCACACGCTTTCACTGCGCAACTCTGATGAATTCCATCCATTCACCAGATTTCAATCTCTCACGGATTCCATCCATCCGCAACGTTTTCATCACTCGTGGATTCCATCCATCCACAAGGTTTTCGAAAACGTTTTTGAAAAACAAAGTCTAATCCATGAAAAACTTTTACTCAGCATGCCCATGACCGTGGGCACGGCTATCCAGGATAGATTATACACTCTGCAGAGGTTGTACAGCTTTACCCACAAGACACGATCATCCTTTTGTGCCACGCGATTACACACTTCCTTAGGTGTGCGGCAAGGAGTTGTGACAAGGCCTTTACAATGCAAAACCTTCAACCTGGTCGAGCCAACTCTAAGGTTTCACCCCAATAAGGAATCCACCAGACCGGGACCCCCTCTTGAGCCTAGACGAGACTTCTCATGGCTTAACCACGCTCGCCCAAGTGAGACTTCACATGGCACCAACCACGCTCACTTTCAACCTACAACTCGACTCAGATTGGGACTTCGCAAATTATTCAGCCAGGGCTGTCCCATACCAGCCATGTGGTAGTACGATTAGGGCTTTGCAACAGTAGCTCACAGACCGGTCCTTAATCTGACTTAGGCCCAACCACATACCCCTGTGCACGACAATCAACCACTGCGGCTCCAACCAACAGGGCATGCCTGCACCCACCACTCTAACCAAATGCCTAAGTCTAAACCAGTTTTATATTTGCTTTCAAAATAATTCATAAACCTCATTGACTCACCAAAGTCAAGAGAACATATCATTTTATGTAAACAGGGTCATCATTTTATGCGAAAAGGTATCCCAAAAACAAATAATATAACTTCGCAGGGATAAGCATTTGAATAAACTCTCTAGCCAACACTAATGCATTAACTAGAGTTTGAATCTAGGGTGACAAGGTATAAGGATTTGCAATGTCCAAGGAGGAATTAACAAGTAGGCATTAACTAAATTTAAAACTGAATTGAAATACGTTGAATAAAAATATGCATGCAATATAATTTAAATCAACATAATTTTATTTTGAAAACTGGGATCAACATGATCAAGGAGGGTGACTTGCCTTGCCCTTGAATTTGGTTTGAATCTTCGTCGAAGAAATTTCCCGAATCGTCGAAGTCTACACGTGAAAATAATCCACCAAATTCAAATAAATTCAAATTAAATTCAAATTGAACTCAAATATTTGAATTGAGGCTATAAATGGATAGAGGGGAATTTTTTATGAATTTGGAAATTTGAATGGGCCAAATCGGAGTTAGAACGAAGGAGAACGGGCTCCGGGAAGTTTGAATTCAGGGAAAAAGAATAAAAGGAATTTTTGGAATTATTTTTGTATAGGAAATTGAGGATTATGACGTCAGCACCAAAATCCTTTTCGGCCGAATTAAATTTCTACGGGAAAACCTGAGTTTTTTGCGTCAGCATGACGTCATCTCGGGATTGGGCCAGCTGACATGTGGGCCTCGGTCCATGGACCGGGTTCACGGAGAGGGCGGCGGCTGACGTGGCAGGGAGGTGCGGGTGGCGCTGACGGGGCGGCCTGGTGCGCGGGTGGCGCCGACGTGGACACCACGCGGGCCTGGGCTGGCTGATGTGGCTCGGCCACCGGCGGGGTGCACGGGTCCCGAGGGTCGCCGGCGGTAGCGGCCACGGCGGAGGACGGCGAGGGCGGGAACGGGGAGAGGGGGGCACGGGGAGCAGGCCTATACCTCCGGCGAAGCTCGGCGGTGGACGGAGGTGGCCGGCGACGAGGTAGAGGCGGCGAAGTGATCGGATTCCGGCGGGCAGGGCTCTCCGGCGGCGCTTGGGCACGGGGAAGGGGCGGAGGAGGCTCGGCGTGAGGCGGCGGAGCTCGGGGCGGCCTCGTCGAAGCTCGGGCGGCTCTCCTTCGCCGGCAATCCCTCGCCGGAGAAGAAGGTGGCGCGGCGGAGAGAAGGCGCTCGGTGGGGGAGCTCTCGGGTGCCGGAAGATGCAAACGGGAGGTGGAGCGAGGTGGAGTGGGGAAGGGTGGTGCTCGGGGTGGCTTTTATAGGGCCGAGGGGGTGGAGGCGCTGCGGAATCTCTCGCCGGAGAAAGCGGGGAGGTGGGCGGCGGTTGCAACGGAAGTGGCCTCGGCCGCGTGGGAGACGTGGGCGTCGTGCGCGGAAAACGGGGGAGACGGGGCGCGGGCTTGCGGCGCACGAAGGGAGAGGTGGCGTGCGGAAGAGATAAGGGGAGAGGGCCGGTTAGGGCGGAGCCGGCCAACGGCCATGGCGGCGGCGCCCGCGTGAGGGCCGCGTGAGGGGATGGGGGTCGGGGATGACAAGTGGGGCCGGGGCAGAGAGAGAGGGGCGGGAGCGGGTGAGATCGCGGGGCGGGGAGATCGGACGGCGGGAAAAGAACGCGAGGCGTTAAGTGGAAGGGAGCGGCCACGATGCGATCGACGGGATCGGGCGGTGGGGAAGAAGGAGGGGAGGGGCGGCGAGATGGGCCGGCGTGGCCGCTATCGGACCGCACACGTGGCGCGCGGGGAGGGAGGGGAGGCGGGATGGAGGAGGCGACGTGGGCGGCATCTGGCCGTCCACGTGGCGGCCGGAGGGAAGGGGAGGGAAATTGATTTTATTTTCTGATTTTGGATTTTCAGAAAAGCCTAGAAATTCCATTAAGCCTCAGAAAAAAATGAAATAAATACCAAAAATCCAAGAAAAATTCATAGAATCTCCTGGATACTTTTTGGACTTAAACAAATATTTCCAACTAATGTTGGCATTTAATTTTCATACTTTGAAATACTTTTTAATTTCAAAAATACATTTTTAAACTCCAGAAAAACCAGGGAACCAAATAATAGCCAAATAACTTCAAATAATTAATTTGAACTAGGATTTTTTATAAAAATCAAAATATCATTTTATTTAATAATAATTTTAGGTTTTTCTGAAAATGCTTTTCAAATCCATTTTTTTCAAAAACAGAAATTCAGGGCAAATCCAAATTTAAAATTTAGGCACAAAAATATTTATTTTAATTTAAATTTTATTTCATTCCATTTTTATTATTTATTTAATTATTTTTTTAGCAAAAAAATCGGGATGTTACACCGGGAGATGCGGGGGTGGCGCAACGGCCGGTGGCAACAGGTGCGGCACGAGGTAGAAGAAAGGGCGGGGAAGACGGGTCCGACATGTGGGCCCAGGTGGTCAGCGAGAGAGGAGAGAGGGGGACCGCGGGCGGCTGTGATTGAGCCGCGTGGAGGGGCGCGGATCGGGCGGCCGAGGGGGAGGAGGGACGGACGGCGAGGATGGGCCGTGGCGGGGCGCGGGCGAGATCCAGGTCGAACACGTGGCGAGCGCGGAAGAGGGATAGGCAGGATCGGGTGGGCGATCTGGCCATCCACGTGGCGGCCAGAGGGGAGGAGAGGGTTTTTAATTATGTTTTTCCGATTTTAGGATTTTCAGAAAAGCCTAGAAAATTAAATAAGCCTTAGAAAAATATAAAATAAACTCCAAAATTTCCAGAAAAATTCAAAGAACTTCTTGGAGACATTTTGGACTTAATAAAAATATTTCCAACTAATGTCGGTATTATATTTTCATAACTAAAATACTTTTTATTTTCAAAATAGATTTTAAAACTGCAGAAAACTCAGAAAATCCAAATAAGAGCCAAATAAATCCAAATAATTAATTTAACATAGGGTTTTTATAGGAAATCAAAATATCATTTTATTTAATAATATTTTTAGGTTTTACTTAAAATACTTTTTCAAATCTAGCTTTTTCAGAAATAGAAATTCAGGTCAAATCCAAAAATAAAACTTAGGCACAAAAATACTTATTTTAATTTAAATTTTATCTTAATTAATTTTTATTTATTTATTTTTATTTGAATAAAAACCTGGGCTGTTACACAGACGATCGCATCTGGTGGATCCCGATGCTGGTGGTGAGGAAGATGACTAGATCTGGTGGATCACATTGCTAGTGACTATAAAAATGAACGGATCCGGTGTCCTCTTGCTCAAAGCAACATCACCTTCATGGGGTCCAAGCTGTCGGCGGTAAGGACACCATAGCTACTGGTGACAGGCTCGCTAGCATGAATCCAATTGTCTTCCTCCGTAGTGGCCACCGTCGCTCGTGCCATGTCCTACCCCATGGTCCCCATTAGCGTGCCGCCGACCCCCGTGCATCCACCGTTGTTGACTGCCGTGCATCAATTGATCATTGGTGGAGGAGAGATGGGGGAGAAGGATGGAGTAAGTGAGGAGAGAGACGGGGTTGAGAGCTATGCTCTTGTAGGTAGTGGTGGGACAAAGAAGATGACATGTGTTCATATGTTTGTGAGGGTAATATGGGCATTTTGACCGATATCTGACAACTTTTAAGAGGTTAATGGAGGCTAGACTTGACAGAGCAAATAGTGGTTGTATACAATAGATGAGAGGTGAAACTCAGTGGCATGGAAGAATGGGTGATTTTTTCAATGGCATATAAGGGATTAGGGCAACTCTTAGTGGCATGTGAGGAATTTTCTCTTCTTTTTTTACTCAACGTCCTAGAATAAGTGCCGTCAAACTTTCTAAACTTTGACCCAATATGTTTAAAAATATCTAAATTGGTTATATAAAAATGATATCATTAGATTTATCGTTACAAATACTTTTATAATTTTATTAGTATATATCTTGGTGTAAAGTTATAAAAAGTAAGGTCGCATCTCGAAGGCAGTAAAAAATGAAAATGTCAAGTTACTTGGCACACTACGCATCCCAATGTATGCTTCCATTCAACCCTCATTGGTTATGCATGTCCCCATAATGTGTGTGCAGTTATACTGCATCCATGAACTGTTCACACATTTGGCATTGTAGCCACCTTTTTTTTTCAAATTTGGCCTTTGGACACTCGTTTTTACAAAATAGCCCCGTCCCCGAGTTTGGTAGGCATCACAAGAGACACCTGTCACCCACCACACCCCCTAGCTCCTCAGGTCATTCCGCGCGTAGCAGACCACTCGACAACAGCAAGCAACAGGACAACGCAACAGTCGGCAGGGCCCAGGGCATCGTCGAGCTACCCTGGATTAGCAGGTGTTGCTGAGTAGCACCGGCTCTGTAGTGGCTTGCCCCCGGCCCCCACGGCACATTGAGTGTTTAATTTTGTAATTAGGTGAATATTCGTGCTTTCGTACACATGAAAAATAATCATATTATCCAGGCACATCGACTCAACATTGTAGGGATTTGGTTTCACAGCCCATGTTGTCGGCTCAGCATGTCTAGTCATCATGTGCCTCTGTAGTTTCGGCTTTGCCTTGTACCCGGTAGTGCTTTGTTTTTTTGTTAAAGAATTTGTAGGGCGGTCGAATTTGTTTTTTGGTACATTCATTTTTGTGAATAAGTATAATTCTTTTAGGAAGGTGCAAGAGGGAGTTTGAAAGGGCAAATGAACCACCATCACCAACTCGTTGTGCCAATTAGTAGAGATATATTATTGGAAAAATGTCATAACGGATCATGTGTAGCTCGACATAACACTTCACAATCAAGGTGTGAATTACATAGCGCGTAAGGTTTAGTTAGGTGCGTATGTTTGCCTCACTACTCACAAATGACAACATGCACGACCTGTCAACCCCAAATACAGCTAAGATACTTATGCGTCTTTTGGAAGTCATTCTTGTAGTCATTCGTCATATATATTTGGGTCCATCTGTGTCTTTCTTTTCTCTCCTTTGCAGGCTTTAGCCTTTGCGGCCCGTGCCTAGTACTCGCCTTTCACAACTTGTGTAGGTTTATCACAATCGAAAATAACCTGGCATTCAGCAGGGGCATCGGGGACCATCGGTGCCTTACTCTTATCCTTCGCCATCCTGGCCATTCCGTTGTCATCCAGGGTGTAAGGTTTCCAGCATATGAATCTCTCCAACTCCACCAGGCAGTTGAGCATGTATTTCCGCTCGATAAATGCCTTGTCGTACATCTCTAGGCCATTGATCCATGGAAGAAGTAGTAATGCTCCGTGGTCTGCTGTCATGAATAGAGTAGGTTAGAGATGTACAAAATAAAATATGCAATGTGAATTATCAATACGTAATATTCAGTTACAAGAAATTCATCACACGTGTAGTGCGCCTGGGCAATGGTGGCTGGGTGTGTGGACTGAAACTCCAGTGGCATGGTGCATCCTTGCGAGAATTATCAAGATATGATCCCTTCTTCTTGGCCACCTACTTCCGCTTGTGAAGCATTTCTCCGTAGTTTGATATCCCTAATAGTGGTGTAGTGATGCGGATCCACTAGCAAGCTAGCTGAACCCCGTTGCTTTGGGCCTGATCTTTCACGATACGCCTTGTTGGATACTCTCTCCAAGATAAGCCTTCTCCCACGCACACCGCAGCACGTGAACAAAGGGTAGAGAAACCGAAGTTTCAACGAGTAGAATCCAACACCACAATTGGATTCAACACACCAAGAGCAATTCCTCGATGGAAATCTCAAGAACACGCCAACAATGGCCACCAAACCATGGTGATTTTCTGGTTTCTATTCCTCAAATCCAAGTCTAAGTTACAATGGGGCTAAGGCCCTGGCCTTATATTGGTGCACAATGCACGGCCTTGATTACAACTCAGCACTACTTGGCCTAAGGCCGAAACAAACTCCAATACGAACTAAAAAGGAAATACCTAAACTGCTACATCTGGATTCTCTCTTAATTTGCGATCTGACTATGAGGATTTCATGGCTGGCACCTTATCCATTATGTGGGGCTTCAAAATAGCTTTCCAACGAGTCCAAGAACGCCCAAATCGGACTCCGTTTGTGAAAGTTATGGACGTTTTAGTGTCGGTCTTGCCAGCTGTCCCAATCCGAGTCCGAATCGGTTTCAAATCTTTATATGTTTTGTTTTCTGGTTCAAGGGGTTTCCAAATCCGTTTGGAACCTGAAAAGGAATCCTTCTCAATCTTTAGAAAGGCATGGTGTGGTCGGATTTTACCCTTACTTGCATTGCAATACTCGAACTCTTTATGTTTTGAAAGTCTCGCGCGTCTCTCCGGACAGCTCGTGCAGCATCCAATGAAATTGCCATAACTTTGTGTAGGAAGCTCCAAATCAAGTGCCGTTTGATTCGTTGGAAAATAGACTTCATTAGCTTTCCAAATATGTCTTTTGTGCACGTTAGAAACATCAGAATTGGTATTCAAAGCTTCTTGAACATTGTGCACAGAACTGCAAGCACTAACCAAAGTTGTAGTGCTACTTGGTGCCACATCATGTAGTGACATCCTATACCTGTGCTCTCTACTCCCTCTCCTCTTCCCCTATTTTAGAGATTAGCTTGAGTGGAGTCTTGGATCCAGTCGTGGAGGCTGGGCGAGGTTTATAGGCAGTTGTTGTGCACTATTCGGGAATAAAGCTCGTATGTGTTATCATTTCACTGTGGAAAGCTAGTGCGTGATGTCTGATAAATGAGAAAAGTTGTCGCATGTTGTCTATTTGCTCAGAAAAGCTAGTACATGTTGTCAACTCATTGAGAAAAGCTGGTACGTGTTATCAAATCACTGAAAAAGCTGGTACGTGTAGTGAACTTACTGAGAAAAGCTAGAACGTGTTGTCAACTCACTGAGGAAGCTTGCGTTTGTTGTCAAATCACTAAGAAAAGTGTCGTGTGTAGTAAAATCACTGAGAGAACCTTGGCGTTGCAGAATTATAATATACTCATTGACAGATTCTATATCATACTGCTATAATGGGGACAAGGCATTAACGAGTACATAGTTAGGTTCAACATTTGGGGCGCAAATGCAGGGTCAGTTGAACAGCTTCTCAACATGCTCAGATTGAAGGCTTCAAACTCATGTCCAGGTTTCCCAACAAAAACTTTGCCCATGAACGGATCCCATATGCGGGGATAAATACGTGAATAAGAAAATATGAGAGGGTAAATATGCATTTTTCTCTCAATAGGAAGCCATCACTAGTAAATAAATACACACGGAGGGGCCATTACGCAAACATACCTAAAAAATCCAGAACCCTTCCAATTCCAGAAAAGAAAACGGAAATAAAAATCCGGGGGAGAAAATCCCACAAGTCTAGGGTTTTGCAATTGGTTTTATCCCCACGAGGCTACGACACACTGCGCCGCCGCCGACTTCTCCTCTCCTCTTCCGCCTCGATCCCTCCTTCCCGTCTTGCCCTCGCGAGGAGGAGAGGCGGCGGCCGCACGCGGCGAGCGCGAGCATCCCGGCGAGTTTGGCGGTAGCGCCCGGAGGCCGCAGCACTCGGGCGCCTCGGCGCCATCCACCCTGCAAGCCGCTCCCTACTGCTGCTGCGGCGGCCGCCAAACCCTAGCGGCGGACGAGGTCGTTTCCCTTCACTCGCATTGGTGCCTGTTCTTTTGCCCTTGGTGTTTCTTGATTCTTTGCGCTGCCCGAAGTAGTCTTGTGAGTTGAGTTGCCATTCGCGAATCAGGAGGTGATAGATCGATGGATGGGAGGTAGGGGTTAGGATTTCGAAACCCTAGGTGCCGCTGTTGCGCCGCGCTGTTGCTTGCTGCGCGATGAGACGGCACGGTGTTTGGGGTGCGAGATATGCGTTCAAATTGCGATCTTGCGAGGTGTGATAGGTTCGAATCTCGGTTTTACGAGATGTAGTAGGTTCAAAATCCCGGTTTGGGGAGTTGTGGATTCGATTCATGGATCGCATGCGTGGGTATTGGCTAAAAGAACAGCCGGTCAGGCGATGGGCGTGGATATCGAGAGCAGAAGTCAATGGTTATTTGCAAGGTTGTAGGTTGTGCAAAGATTGTTCACCTGTCCAGGATTTCGTGGTCCCTGATCCTGTTGACAAGTAGGGTACCAAGCTCGAAACAGGGTCATGGTTTTGAAAGATCTTTGAATCCCAGTTTGTGTGAATGCGTTGCCCATAAAAGAATGGCTGGACGGGCTGCCTCTAGTGCAAGTTTAGGTCTGTGGGAGGTGGGAATTGAGGAAGCAAGAAAGATGATGGGTAATGGTTATTTGTGGGTAATTGGTCTTGCAAGGGTTCACCAGTTCGCAAACCTACTATAGGTCAATAATCAATTTGGGGCTCTCTTTCTTATTAATCAGTGGTAGTGTGGTACCCTTGCGTGGTACATATCAGCATGTGGCCCTAGATATCGGAGATTACACCTAGATTATCATAGTGCGTTCTGCTTCCTTATGAGGTTTGCATCTTAGGAAAGTTAATGAGGCGCTGATTAAGTTTTAATTATCTACTAGTTTGACTTGCAGAAACTTTCAAACTGCTTCTTGTCTAAAATGTTAATTTCTCTGGCCCATGTTATGGATCACCATAAACTATGTCTGTTCCCTGCATACATTTTTTGACAGCATGTACTACTGGATGTATTCTTGCCAGTGGTTCAGCTATTTTGGTATCATTGGGTATTATTGGGCCTAGTGACTTTGTCATTGCAAGCATACCATGCTATCCATCTCAGTTATGCTGGATCTTTTTTCTAATTTTAGCTTGGCCAATGAAATGTATATTTCCTTTTGTATCGTACTTTGTAATTGATCACCACTTGTATCATGTCATTCTGGCCTGTTTTCTGTCTTAACACCTATTATACCTTTTCCATTCAGCGCCTGCTTAGGCAGCTCTCAACGGATCAAGAAGTAATATCTTCATCAGTTCTTGCTGAATATTATTGAGAGCTTACATGGCTATGCTGCCAAGTGATTCGTCACATCACGGAATTGTAGAAAATAGCCCCTACTTGGTGCTTCATGGTATTTCAGTAGAAAGGAAATAGAAGAGAATTCTCCATCCAGGAGGGATGGCATTGATTTGAAGAAAGAGTCTTACCTTCGAAAATCATATTGCACTTTTCTACAAGATTTGGGCATGAGGCTTAAAGTGTAAGATATAATATGTTCTTTTTTATTTTTATTTATTGTTGTTGTTGGCTGGCTGGCTGCCTTTAGTTTTCAGAATCTCTAATTAGACTGAAGTTCTACTGTAGTTTTGCCACTGGACACTTATATTTTGTCCTGAAATAGGCAATTGTTTGTTCTGATAAGTTTCTTTAGTCCTTTATGTGAACATTCTCGTGAGATGCGCTTATTTACAATCATTTTCTGGAGCAAAAGATGTTCCTTTTCTCTTTGAGACTGTAGGGCTGGCTAGTTATTGTTATGAAGAAGGTAGCTATCCTATTAAATGTTTAGGTATAACTTGAATTTGGCATGCATGAGAGTAGCTGGCATTTAGAATGTGTTTGTGCAGTGCATTCTGATTTGCATGGTTGATTTTGGCCCTTGTATGCTACGTATGACACACCCTCAATAATCGCAGTCCTGATGAAAAATATTCTGCTCATATGAACACTCCCAACAGTTTTAAGTGTTTTTAGTTTTTAGTAGGCATGGAGTATAATGTCATCCCATTTGCTGAAATTATCCTTTTATTTTGTGCTGAGGAGTGTTTTTCTTTTTTGTGTAGGCCTCAAGTGACAATCGCTACAACTATTGTATTCTGTCACCGTCTTTACCTTCGCCAATCCCATGGAAAAAAATGATAGACGAGTAAGTCCTGTCTGGTTCTAGTTCCTCTTTGTGTTTTTTATGTATGGCAGCTAGAGCTTTGTATTACTCGTAGATACTTTATTACGAGTTTATGATACTTTATTACGAGTTTATGACATATTTGCCTTCTGCTATATAGCTCTGTTTGAATAAAATGAAAATGGTTTCTATTACCATGGTTTGTCAGATGCTCAGATAGGTGATTGTTCTCTCCGTACAGATGCCGTGGAAACTCTCATACTTTATAGTTGTAAATTTGTTATCTGCCGAGGAAGTAACAGAAATTGGTACACGTTTATGTTAGTTTTTTTTGGTACAAGGTTAGGTTTTTTTAGTTTAGAGTAGCGTGAGGCCAGATTAGTGTTTTCCAACTAGCGGTTCACAAGTGGCCAACCCACCTTAATCGCTTGTGTGGGTTAGAGGCATTGATCTACTCTTTAGTGGCATTGATGTGCAGAGGAGCTGTTAGCTGGCACAACTCCACAAGAGTTTATTTAGAACAGTGGTCCAGATAGGCCCAGATACTTTGAGCTAATACACAAGAAAGCATTTGAAATCACACTACTGAGGGATTTTTTTTTCAGAATTATACCTTTGGATGCCAGAGTTGCATTTCAGAAACATATCGAATAAAGAGTATCAAAGCTATAAACTGAAAGAGGAATGAATGTGGGTTCTGGTATTGTTCTTTTTCCACACCAAAGAGCCAATGGTGTTAGGAAAGGGTATTCAAGTGTGCTAGTTTTCTTTTAGATGTCTTGACAGAATCTTAGTGCTTTACACCGTTTGATCAATAAAATCAATTTTTACCCTTATCTTTTTCCCTGTTTTCACTCATGCAAGACACTGTTTGCTTTATGTATTACGTAAATTTGATAGCAAAGGTCTAAATTTACTCTAAAGTTAAGTATTGTCCTATGCATTTATGCTTATCATTTTTTAAGAAATAGTACATGAATTGTGAATCTAATATCCATACAGACAATTGCCACTGTTTGCATGTTCTTGGCTGAAAAAGTTGAAGAAACACCTAGGCCATTGAAGGATGTCATCCTGGTTTCTTATGAGATTATTCATAAAAAGGATCCTGCTGCTGGTCAGAGAATCAAGCAGAGGGTAGGGTAATGGATCAAACTGAATGATTCTTTTGTTGCATGGTTGCTATTTTGTGAAATTTTTTCCGCTACAAAATTTCATACAAAAGTCATGTTTATACTTGTGAGATAGTATCTGTTTAGCTTCACAATATAGTTCAGTCCCATTGGGTGCTTGACCTGCTCTCATGCTATCTGCTTATGGCAACAGGAACACTGATTTTTTCCACTTTATGCCCTTGTTTCTAAAATTGTTTTGACTCTGTCAATGTCTGCTGATGTTTAGTAGCTATATATTTGACAATTAGCACCAATCATCTATTGTCTCTCTTCCTATTTCTCAAGCAATTTTAAATCCTAGGATTATATCCTTTGAGTTTGTCATTCTCTAATTTAGCTGATGCAAGGAAATATGTATTTTCTCTTCCACTTAGTAAGTAATTTTATTCTATGGTAATGATCTCATCTCCTATTAGATTAATATAACGAATGTTTTAATTATGTGTAAACAAAGTATAACTTCTGATAGATGTTATGTAGATCCAAAAAGCTTTGCTGTGAATGAATGCATTATATTGGGCTGGTTGTGATTAAATTAATAATCGATGTGTATGTATGTTTCCACTTTTGTGATGCTGACGTGCCCTGTGAAAAGAAAATGCTAACAAAATGAAGGTGGCCATGAAATAGTTGCGATTGCATGCTTCCATTTTCAGCTGGTGCTTGTTCAAATAATCGACAGCTGCTGTATGAACTTGGATGGTTTAATAATACTGAAAATACATTTATAGTTCATTTCAGTTATGCTCCTTGTTATATTCCATTCCATGGCATTGTATAGGTTCCACTTTATCCAGTATAAACTTAATTAGAGTATTCCTTCTCTTCACACTTTATTGCCAACTTCTCAAGCATGCCTGTGTAGAATTTTTTCTGCACCGGTTCATCTTTAGTTTAGAGTGATTTCCACTGTGAATAGTGCTTGAACAAATGGTCTACTGCTGTCTTGTGCAGGAAGTATATGATCAACAAAACGGACATTTTTTACTTGGGGAGCGATTTGTACTTACAACACTTGGTTTTGACCTGAATGTGCATCATCCTTACAAGCCCTTGGTTGAAGCAATAAGGAAATTCATGGTCGCTCAAAATGCGCTTGCTCAGTTGTCTGGAATTTTGTCAATGATGGGTGTGTTAATGCTACCCTTCAGAAATATCAGTACTCAATTATGTGTCTACTACACATTAAAAAGGGTGTACACTGTACAGGCTGCGTGCTTCACTTTGCCTGCAATTCAAGCCTCATCATATTGCAGCAGGTGCTATGTTTTTGGCTGCAAAGTTTCTCAAAGTGAAGCTTCCATCTGATGGTGAGAAGGTTTGGTGGCAGGAATTTGATGTGACACCACAACAGCTGGAAGGTTGGTTCCTGGATGAAAAAGTCAGTAATGCAAAATTTCCTTATATTCTTTTTGTTTTGTGTCTTTTGCATACGTTTTGAGCTCTGTTGTTGAAAAGAGAATGCATTTGTGATTTAGGATTTATTACAAGCAAGGGCTCAACATGATTTTTGTTACGGTGTCTTATGGAACTTTCGTATTGTGTTTTGAAGGAACAAATAACTTGATAATTCCTGTTTTCTTTTTTTTTTTCTGTTTATCTTGATCTGTTTGATTCAGTACCAATATACCGTATTGCTGCTGAAGCAATGAATGTTGTACTGCAGCTTAATTAAATTTGTCTTCAAATTAAAGTAATAGTCTCTTCCCATGCATAGTTATTAAGGTGTTGCCTAATCATTGATTAGGTGTCGAGGTGCTCGAGGGCTATTGCCATCGGCTGTCGCCTTGCCATATGAGCAAGAGGGGGGAAGAAGCAAGAAAAAAAGGTTGATCAGGGGCAGCGGTGCTTCGATCGTGGGTCGGGGGCAGCAGATCTGGTGCTGAAACCACCTATCTGTCGTCACCTCCAGCTTGCCGTCGCAAAGCCCACGCCACTGCCACTGAATCTTGGCTCGTCACCGCTGGATTTGGCTGCAGGTTGCCACCCTTATTGCTAGCTCCGCCGGATGGGGGAGATGGGGATGTAGAGAGGTAGGGGAAGAGCGAGCAAGCGAGAGAGACGTGTGAGATGGGGGGAGGACTGGTGACTAGGGTTAGATTGTGAGAAAACGAGGGGAGTTGGAGGCACAGTGTTTGGCAGTTGGGGGAAAGCTGGCCTGGCATGATGGGCTGGGCCAGGCCACTTTCGCTTTTACCTTTCTTCCCCTCCTTTTCTTTTTTCTTTTCCTTTCATTCCTGTGTCTGTAACGTTTTCAGCCCTTTCTTCCTGCTGGTATGGCGTCGCCTCAGGCATCCAAGACGTTGCCCAGGCGGCGCCTTGGCACATCGCCTCGCCTTAGTTCCTTAATAATTATGTTCCCATGTATTAGTTTATGACCTCCTAAACACCCATGTTTTGGTTATTTGTTGACATTGTTCCAAAAGTGCCTTTCATACCGTGTAATTTTTTTGGATTTTTAACTGTTTTAACAAAATATTTTTTGTATTTAACTTAAATGTGTATTTCCCTATTTTTGTGCCCTCTTCAACAGAAGTTTAAAATTTCAACTGTACAAATTGGCCATCTGTAAAAAATGTTTCAAATTGTGAAACATCTTTTTTTTATGAACTCTGTTGGAGCAGAAAAAAGAAACAAGACTAGCGTAGAGTTAAGGGTATTTTTTGGGGGGGGGGGGGGATCAAGTACTTTTCCCTCAAAAATACATCTTGTTCCATTCGGATATATCTAGGTGTTTTGCGTTTGTCTTTTCCTACCTATAGCCATTGTCATTTATCGGGATTGGGAATGAATTGAAGTTTATATGTAGATGGGGTTTAGATGGTGTACACAGTTTTATGAATTAGTTACCTTCACACCTTGGAGCTGTGATTTATTTCGAGGATGATTGTTTCGCATACAGTTAGTAAGCGCAATGGTTTGCCTTCCTTTTTGGGATTGCTCAAGTTACATTGGATACTAATACATGTTTTTTATCACTTGATTGCAGAGGAGAGCAATCAAATGTTGGAGCTGTATGAGCAAAACCGTGCCACACAGTCACAACCATCGCACGGAAATGAAGCCGAAGGGAGCTCTGCTAGTGTGCCTAATCAATGAGTCTCTGTAAAAGCTCAAGGCAACTCCAAGGAACCACCTACTCATGGATATCATCAGGCATTTAAACAGTTAAATTTGAAGCATTCTACCTCGACTGGTGCTCCAATTCGTGGTGTGGAGCACTTGATTCAAAATGACAACGGTGACCATGGCAGCAACAAAACAAGAACCAGCCAGAGTGGAAGTAGAGTTGATGCTGGTACAAAGGATAGTTTGCATAATGACAAAAAATCCTTGCCAGGAAATCAGTATTCCAGTTCCAGCTATTAGTCTGATCATCCAATGGAACAGAAATCATTTCCATCGCATGGTAGTTCTAATGAAACCAGAGATAGTACTCTCAATAAGAATGACGGTCCCAAAAGGGTGATCATACGTTCCCCAGGCAAAAAGGCGATAGCACCGGTCTTATTTTTTAGCACGGAAAATAGCTATAATTTTTGACTTTAATATTGGAATTGAGTGGTCTTGAATTCATTGAAAAGCTTATTAAGGGGTATACAACCCATATATTTACATGAACTTAAACATATTAAATCAATACAGAAAGAACAAGAACTCCAAAGAGCCACTACCATAGTCTAAATCTAAGGAAATGGCAACAAGTAATTTTAGACCATACCAAGGAAAAATATGTGAACTCCAATAATTTGGAAAAAAAACATTTGCAAAATTAGATCATCCCACAAATATAGTATAGACTTTAACTATTTATAAAACATATTTGGAAAGTTCAGTCTTATGCTACAAGGAGATATGTATGAGTCAGAACTATTTGCAAAACGGGATTGAGCTATCAATCCACGGAGAGCTAGAGCAAATAGGATTGAGTTATCAACATATGATGACACTCAAAATTACTAGACAGGATCATTCTTAATAGTACAACAATCTATACTATCAATCTGATTTTCTAACCAAACATCAAGACCAATAAAAAACAAAATATATCTTTAGACTATACTAGTTATATTTTTGCCTTGTGCATCTACTTGGAGTTTTTACTTGATGATGATCATCTTTTCTCCAAGTCTATATCCTTGCTTTCTTGTGCATCAACACATGATGCATTCACCACGTCAGAATCTTGATAATCATCAACACATGATGCCATCATTCATCCCTAACCTTGACTTATCATGAATACCTGATAACCATTGCTTGACTTGATGATGATCAACACATGAAGCCATCTAAAGTCTTCATCATCATGGGACATAACCTATTTCACCAACTTATAAAAAATATTAGTCCAACAAACCAATTGTCATTAACACATAATGGCGTGTCTAGATTCTTCACCGACCAACTGCATACATATAAGAGTACTTGCAGCGAAAATAAGTGATAAATAAAAGATAACGGGCCCTCATGGTATGCCTCAATCCACAGGCAACTGAGTAGTGCAGCGCGAAAATAACCGATATCCGGGTCTTCATCTTCTCACACTAATAGTGTTCAACAAGAAAAAGTGAGCACAAAATGTACTCCGCAAGGCTTACATCAAATGCTATTAGCTACTTGTTTAGCTTTGTCAAAGAAAGAGAAAAAGTGAGTACAAAATGTACTCCGCAAGGAGTCAAAGGAAGAGAAAAAGTGAGCACAAAATGTACTCCGCGAGGATTACATCAAATATTATTAGCTACATGTTTAGCTTTGTCAAATGAAGGCTATTTTATCTTGTTTGATTGCTCAAAGCAAAATTTTCATTTACATTATGAATAGTAGATTGCTAAAGACATTGTAAAGCAATAAGTAAATACGGAATGGTAATAGCTGAAAGTGATAATTAATAATCATAAATTGCATAGTATAGGTCATCATCACCTACACCAAAAAAAATATGGCACTTGCCGCCAAAATCTCATCATAAATCTTATCTACCTAAATAAATGGCTTCCCATTGCCTAACTCTTTCTAGTATGGATTCCTATCAACCACGCCATTCCCAAAACATTATCAAAATCCATTAAATCTAACTGAGTGGGGTATCATCAAGTTCATTCATAACCAAGGGCATGACTTTTCAAATAGATTATACATTCTGTGGAGTTTGTACACTGTACCCACAAGATACAATCAGCTCACATCAATAGCCAGGTCTCACGGTACATACTTCATTGGACATATGGAATCCAGAGGACATGCCCTCCTTCGTTGGAGCACATTGTAACATCCTGAAATTCCAAGAAATATGAAAATGCGGGTAATTTAAAAACTTTTGCATGCAAAGTATTTTAAAAATCAAAAGTGCATAAAATATAAATAAAATTGAATCCAAATAAAATGTTAGAAAAGGTAGTTAAAAGTGGCATGAGAGAGTATGGTGGAAACCATCCTAAAAGCTCACAAGTATAATCTTGGCACTAAAATAAATATTAAAGCAAGATCTAAAATTATTTAGATCAAATAAGTGTATTTAGATTCAAACAGAAGCCTTCTCATATTTATCTACAAAAATCAAGAGAAGATAAAACTCTAAAAAATTTACACAATCATCTACCCTTATGTCATGAGCATTCACAAAAATTTTCATAATGTTTTGAGCTTATCTGATGTGTCTAACAATTGCCCGAACCTCTCAGCTCACCTTATTGCCTTTCACTACCGTGTGGGAACCACTCACAATAATCGTCTTCCACCTCCGCGCGCTATCGCCAGCTCCGTCATGGTTACTACCCCTGGTTTCTAATGCCGCACCCACAGTTCCTCTCTACTACTGCCAACCCTTGCCTACCCGTCCCATCAACGCGACACATCTCTTCCCCCTTCTATTCTTCCGCGCCTCGCATGTCTCGGCAAGAAACCGAGCACGTCGCTCTATTGCGCTCGTGATAATTCGCACTTTGCTCTTAGCTATTCCATACCTACAAAGCCTCCCCCAACCACGCCTGTGCTCTTCAGCTTGCCCTCTCGGTCTCTTGCACGCATTTCTTGAGCACTTCATTCACTGAAACACCGAGAAACCTTTGTTCGCAACACCGGTGAGCACGCCACCGTGTTCTAGCAATTCCAGAGAGCTCCTCCCCAACTCCGTCACAACGCACCTTACTTTTTCCTTAAGCACCATATTCATTTGATCGACCTTTCGTGCAATGGACCACTTGGGCTAGACTTTCTTCTTCATCTCCGACTAGGACGTCATCGTAAGCCTTTCTCTCTGGTGAGCCGTATCTCAATTCCATTCACCCATACTTCTGCATGCATGCAAGCAAGCTCATGCGTATCCCCTTTTTGTAGCTTTACTTTTTCCTTAAGCACCATTCGCTGTCGTCGAGAGCCTCCTGCTTGCCGCCGATAGGGTCTCCAACGCTAGCCTTCTTCGCTCCTTCTCAAGCGCCGCCCTCACCTCCCACGAGCTCCTCCTACCTCGTAGAGTATGTGAAGTCAAAAAGAGAACTAAAGTAGTCGAAGTCGAAACGAGAACTAAAGTAGTTGAAGTCGAAAAGAGAACTATAGCAGTCAAAGTCAAAAAGAAAACTAAAGTAATTGAAGACGAAAAGAGAACTATAGTAGTCGAAGTCGAAAAGAGAACTAAAGTAATCAAACTCGTCAAAATCATTATAGCAGTCGAAGAGTGCTATAAGTTGTAAAAATCACTATAGCAACAAAGCATGTTAGAAGTTGTAAAAATCACTGTAGCAGCTGAGGAGTGCCAGAAGTCTTAAAAGTCACTATGGCAGCCGAAGACTACTAGAAGTCGTAAAATTACTAGCAGCCAAAGAGTGTTAGAAGTCGTAATGCGCACTGTAGCAGTTGGAGAGTGTTACGAGTTGCAAAGAGCACTATAGTGGCCATAGAGTGTGAGAAGTCATAAAGAGCACTATAGCGGCCAAAGAGTGTTAGAAGTCAAAAGAGCATTGTACCAGTCGAAAAGGAGTACTGTACTAGCCAAGAAGAGATAATTCAGATCTAGCTAAAACTCAAACGCTTATAACTTTTGCATATGAACTCCAAATTTAGTGATCTTTGTTTCTAAATTTTTCTGAAATCATGATCTTTCCAAATATACAAAAATGTTTAAGTTTTGTCTCTGTTTAAATTTATTTGGCTCTTATTTGTATTTATCTGGATTTTATCGATTAGACGCCGCCGCGCCGGACAACTTCGAGAACACATTTAAAACATTCTCTGAACAACAAGATCAAGACAAGCACCCCCCTTCGACCTTGCTGACCCCAATATTTCAATTATTGTATATTATTTATGAAATCTATTATGCATCCGTATATGATCTGTTAAAATTGCTATACTGTGGGTATTGGTAGTTACAATCGCTTGTATGCATCACATCTCCTTGAAAAGTTGTATCCTCACTGTTGTAACCCTTAGGACATGGTTAGACAGTAGCTAATGTCAAAATTTGGGTACATTATATTGAGTATATGTTCTAGATGCTTAACCACGCACTGGTTTCTGCTAAGTTTGAACTTTTGAACAAATTTGCGCATAGATATGGTGGTTTCAAAACGTTGGACCAAAGGAGGAACCTCTATTGGTTTAGCGTAAAACAAAATAAAAAACCTAGTTTTTAGACGCGAGCGAGTTATATTATAAACTGTCAAATGTGATAGGGTATCTCGCATATAGATAGGGGAGATTCTCATCCGGGTCAATTAAGGACTGAATGCTATTGCCGCATATTTAAGTCACACCATATAATTATATGTGCTATATGGGCTCTGATTTTAGCTGATTAAATTGTCTAGGTCTAGCCTTGTATTGTGGTAGGTGCAGATGTAGTGAGGGCATTTCGGATAGGTTTGCTTATAGAGGCTCCCTTCACTAAGGTGTTGGGACCAAAACTTGCTAATACAGCGGTGAATGCCCACTTGGGGGGATGGACCTAAGTGAAGGCCTTCACTCAGGGGATGGACCTAAGCAAGAATTCGAATGCTCTCTTAGGGGACGGACGTAAGAGGGGTTCGATGTTCATTGGGCTGGTGAAGATTAGGATTGGATGATCTAAAAGCTATATGATAATTACTTTTGTCACACGCCCAAGGAAGTGTGAAATGTCTGATAGTGTATTTGATTATCTCATATGGGTAAAGTTGTACAACCTCTAAAGAGTGTTAAAACTATTTAAATAGCCGTGCTCGCGATCATGAGCATGCTTGGATGTAGCCACAATGGGTATAGTTTTCATTTTCAAAATTGTTTAACTAAACATAATGGGATGGCATGTACGTCTAATCGTGTGCTATGCCCATGGGTGGGAATTATGCGATGTTCATAGCCGAGAAAGGCTGCGAATGGATTTAATCTACCGTTATGGAAGTTATATGAATGTTACTTCATTACATGTTAAATGCTCTTTACAATTCCGTTTGCAAATTATTACTTATTGATATTACAAATGAACTTTGTTTCATGTTAAAAATAACTTAGTATAGAGTCTCATTGTTTGACAGCCTCGCATATATGTACAGTTTTGCGATATACTACAAGTCTTGCTGAGTACATAATATACTCAACTTTTCTTAAATTATTGTTGATAAGAGAATGAAGAAGATTACCTGCCCGACGATGCGTATTTTGCCCCGGCATCGGGGAATTCGACGATGGGTCGTTTTAGTCGATTGCCTGTGGGCTATGGTGGCATACAACTAGATGCTTTTACTTAATTGCTAGTCTTTCACTACAGTTTACTCTTAACTCTGATATTTTTATTTGACTAGTCGGCCCTATGTTATAAATTTTACTATGCATTGCTTATATATATCACTATTTTGTTGTATATGATCTTGATATTGTAAATGTGTGTACTATCCACGATAATAGGACTAATACAGAACACATGCGGCGATTTTGGGTGTTCCATGCCTGGGGTCCCCACACACATTGTTCTAGAGAGAACTCATCATTCTGTCGGTAAGCTTTGGTCGCAGCACCATAGTGCAGGGTGTCCCTTTGAGCAACCATCCCTGGTGCTGGCATGACTTATGAGATCAATATTAGACCTAGATAATTTATTCCATCAGGTCTATCTTATACTAAATTTGTGGTTGCACATGATTTGCTTGGGTCAACGACACTTAAATTCGGTCCTTAAATGACTCGGACAAAACTACAATGAATTGGGGTTACCTTCCCTTCATCAACCTACCACATGCTCATGTCTAAATCACCAGCTTTCATTTTTGGTTTGCTAACCAAAATAATTTAGAGGGTACTCTGTTCAAAAAGAGTAAAAATTTTACCCACAAAATTTTCGTAAAGTTTCCAAAATTTTTCGACCATTCTATATCATATTTGCTACAAGCATGACTAAGTATTTTCTATATATTCTAACTAAATCCCACCAAAATTTACCTAAACGAGTGGGTAACTATTCCTAATGTGACAATGGCAGTAACATTCAAGGAATACTTCATTGCAACATAGGATATAACTAATTTCCTACACATAAATATAGCAATTTACTCAAAGTAAGCATGCAAAATAATTTTGTAATAAAGACAACACAACATTTGAAAATATAGAAGCAACATGTTCAAGGGGGTTTGTTTGCCTAACTGTTGAACACTTTTTTTTTCTCTAGATCAACGTCGAAGCGTTTCCTGTATGTCAGTAAATAATAGGAAAAGCCACGATACACAAATAAACACCAAATAAATTCAAACATACATCAAAATCCACAAAAAAATGTACGGGAAGAAAGAGCATGATTTTTTTAAAAAAATTAGGAGCATCACATTAATCAGAATTCATAAGAGGGAGAACGAGCGATCGGAAATGTTGCAAGATTTGAAAATCCTAGAAAAAGAGAGGAGACGGTGTTGTGTAGTTAGGGTTTTGAATTCTGATTTTATTTTCCATTTTATTTCTAAAGGAAATCCCTGGTTTAATCCTCGGTATGGCTGACAAGTGGGGTCGAGTATGCGAGCAGAGTTCATGGACTCCACTTCCTAATAAGATCCACACTCCATTCATGTTTTAAATTTGTTTTAATTAGAAAGCCGACTTACTCATGCCTTTGGTCCCGCATGTCATTGAAACATTAGCCTAGTATAAGATTGGTTAATTAAGTGATGCCAAGATTAGCTAGCACTAATTTGTCCTCTCCGCAGGCTACATGTAAGTCACACATATTTTAATTATTATTATTACTTAATTACGAATACTACACGAGAGGCCTAATTCAGTGACTAGTTGCTTTTAAACATGTTTACTTAGGCACTCTACTTCCTAATGACATGATTAATTTGGCTAAACTAATCTCACGGTGGGACTGGCTTGGCAGTGGCTCAAGGGCAAGGCTCTGAAGGAACAGAGGCCAGAAGCAAGCCTCTGCTCAGGTCGCAGCGCACAGAGAAGAGCACCTGCAGTCTCCTCTACTTCCTCCGTTCCTTCTTAGACGTCGTTTTAGTTTTTTAATGTCATTTTAGTTTCTTTGTAGATATCGTTTTAGAACATGTGCAATGAACATTCTAAAGCTACCATTAATATGCACAAAAATATTTAGATTTATCATGTGAAAATAATATCGTCAGATTTATCAAAAAAATACTTTCATATTATATTTTTAATAATTTTTACTAACATATAATTAAAAAGTAATAGCCAAATGTGTGTTGGAGTCTGCATCAATGTCTAAAACAACAAGCAAAAGAGAATAGGGAATTGGGAAGCTAACACTAATGACGTCTTTTATTAGAGAACTGATAAGTCTGAGCCCACTGGTTGTTAGTGGCTAGCTAACACCAGGACTGACGGGATAAAACAAAGGAGGCGAGGGGCAGAAACAGTGACTCGGCAGCTTTCTAATGGCGGGCGTGCGGCGTGGAGGAAGACGACTGCCGCGCGGGCCGGCTTGTCAGCAGCAGAAGGGAGAGGAAGGGACGAAAGCGTACAGAGAAGGGGTGGTGGCTCGGCTGGAGGATGGTGAGCGGACCGAGAGTGGGCCGAACAGTATTAGGACAGTTGAGGAGGGTGGAATTTGGCCTGAGGTCAGGTAAGAATTTCAAATTTGATTTCGAATTGATTTAATCCCAGAAATCCAGTTCCAATTTTCAATGTTGTAGCTATGCATCAAGCAATAGATAATGGTGCTTCGAGGAGCCCGAGCACTGGAGTCTAAAACTCGAGAGAGGAGAGGTGTAGAGTGGATGCATGGTACTCAACCTTAGTCTTTTTTACACATATGTTCCTCTCTTTCCCATGGTGCCTTAAGAGCCATATTTAGTCATGGATAAAAGTGTTTATACAAATGTCCCCCTTGGTGTCTTTACTAGTGGGGGGCAACATGTCATTTCCTTGCATGGCTTTCATGGATATGCCTTTTAGTTACACACGTATTGGGCTTGCGCTTGGTGGAACGATTGGGACAAAGTGGGTGCCACTCCCCCCAACAATTGCTTCTCATGGGCAAGGGCTTAGCAACCAATAGGCCAAAAACCATGTGATCTATGCTTTGGCCCCCTCCATCCCTTTGGCCCATCGTTGCAATCTGTGAGATATTTTATGGCCTTCATTGCTCCGTTCGCGCGATGGGCCGTCCTTGGGACCCTTTCTAGGGGCTATCTTGCATCAGCGAATGTTAATGCTTAATTTATTCATATTAAACCCTTTTAATTAATAAAATTTCCAATTAAGCTTTAATTAATTCCAAAAAAAATTAAATGGTGAATTTTATTTTAAGAGCCTTCAAAAAGGCTTTGAAAATCAGGATGTTACACTTCCCCATAGCAATGCCTTGAAACTGAGTGATACTCTTCATCACATTTTTCTACCAAAAGGAACCACAAGAACCTAACGCAGTAACGGATGAGGAACCATGTTTGTGTAATACTTGCACCATATCAATTTAACCCACAGAGCTTCCTCTCTTCCATAGAACTTGTGTAGGTGTTTTAATAGCAAACCCTCGTTGAGCGCTCTTAGATTGAGGACTCCAAGTCCTCCTTTGTTCTTTGGCTTGCATACTTTGTCCCCGCCCTTGCCTTCTTATGGATCTGTAGTGAAACCTTTCCTTCCAGCTCTTGTCTTTTTTCTATGCTTGGCTCATTATTATGTTTATGGTTGGCAGGTGCCCTTCACGGAGCATTTACTCCACCATGCACTCTGTCGGTGGGATTAATAGGAAGACTCATCACCATTTTGGGCTAACTTTCGGCCCTGGTCGCATGTTCATCCTACGGAATATATAAAGATAGAGAGCTCCGATGAGGGCCATTGAGGGTAGTGAAGTCGATGCACATGCGCCACTTCCTGCTAGCCTTCTTGACTAGCACCAAGTTAGTGAGCCAGTTAGGATGGACCACCTCTCGAATGATACTAGAAGTGAGCCACTTGGTGACCTCTGCATTAGCAGCCTCTTGTCTATCGAGGGACATTCTTTGCATCTTCTACCTGATGAGCTTCACATTGGGGTGCATAGTTAGCTTGTGCTCGATGATAGATCGATCCTCTCCAGTAATGTCGGCGGGAGACCATGCAAATACGTCTAAATTCCTTTGGAGGACTTTGAGCAGGCTTCACTCTCCCTCTAAGGCCAGGCCTTCACCCACCGAGACCTACCTTGATGGATCATTGTTGCTGAATGGCTTTTTTTGACTTGGCCATCTAACTTTGACTTCGGTGTCCATCCTGTGAAGAAGGGAGGGGATGGAGCCTTTGGGGGTGGGGTGAGGCCTTCACCCAATGTGCGCACCTTCTGGTGTGGGCTTTGTGTGCCTAGTTCAATTTGTCCTGTGAGGTCCTAGTCACCAAATCCCCAAGTTCTGCTAGTGTTTCCTTCCTTTTCTCCCTTTCCTTTCCTCTCTCTATCAATGTGGCCTCATCGCTTTCTTTCTCTCTTCTTTCTCCTCCCTTCCTCTATTATGCACACAACTGGCTTGAACCAGCCCCGAAGTTGGGGTTGCACTAAGCGCGCATGCGCACCTATCTCCCCAGCTATGCTGCCCGGCACTGCGCCCGCGCTGCACGCGCATGTTTCCTGTGCCAGTCGCGCACCGCCTACTTCCATACACAACCCCGCATGCCGCATGTGCAACCCATCATGACATGCCGCCTGGCCATGCCCGTGTGACCCAACCGCGCCACCCTCTACTATGGGGCAACACATCCCGAGCACCCCCAGCTATAAATAGCCTTGAGCTCCGCATTGCTTCCCCCTCCTCCACCATTATTTTGCCCAAGCTGAGCCACACCATCGTGCCCGTGCACCTACCATGTTCCTCGCAGTTATAGCTGCCCCGAGCCATGCTGAGCCACCCATGGCACGACGTGTTCTACCCCTCAGTTGCAAAGCTATACCATCAATTTCAGCTCCCTATCACCGAAGCTCACCACGCCGACTTCCTTCATCAACTCCAGTTGGAATTGTCTCCACCACCGCCATCCCCTCTCCGGCGCACCCTTCCTCGATTCCTCGCTCCTAAGGCATCTCATAGACCCCATGGAGCTACGCCAAGCTTCGACTCCACCCCTCCACCTCTCTGACAAGCCGCCACTGCGAGCTACCCCGTGCCACCGTTTGCTTCTGCTGTCGGGCCACCTCAGTGCCTCCCTAGCATCTCCAACCACACCAGTGAGTTCCCCTCAGCTCTTTTTCCCATGCTTACCTTTTTTTCTTCTCTCTTCTCTCTAGCTGCCATCGCCTAGCTCCTTCTCATGCCCGATTGCCCAGCCTCACCACCAGCTCCTCTCTACTTCACTCTAGGACATGGCGCTGCCACCTATGGCTAGCCCTAGCCCCCGGTTTCCATTTACCAGTTACCACTGCCATTCTAGCCGTCAACTGCTATCAACGAGCTTGCCCTTCCTCGGCGCCGCCTCTCCCCTACTTTGACCGAAGCCAAATCCCTTGTTTCCTTCTTTGCTTTGCCCTCTCTCTTCATATGACATGTTGGCCACCCCAATTAGAAGTCAAATTAAGTCAATAGTTCATTAATTTAGAATTTAATTTGAGGAAAGAGTATGCAAATTATAGATGAATACATTCTAAAGGGATAATTTGTTTCATGCCACTGCAATCGTCTCAGATCTGAAAAATGCCATTGCAATCCTGGACTTTTAAAAAATGCCACTACAATCATCTCAATTTTGAAAAATACCACTACAATGCAATTGCAATCATCCTAATACTTTGCAAAATCCCATTACAATCATCCAACACTTATAACTGCAGATATGAGTGCAGTGGCATTTTTCGAAGCAACATGATTGCAGTGACATTTTTCAAAAGTGAGACGATTGTGGTGGCATGAAGTCAATTATCCCCATTCTAAATATCATGAAGAATAATTTTCAAATAAATAATTAAATTGTTAAGATAATAATTTAAAGAGCATGCCAATTAATATTTAGCTACAAATAGCAAACTCTCATCAAGGCCTACCTTGAAACATTGCTAGGTCCCTACTAAAGTTAAATGGTTCTAAATACTAATTTGACACTAATGGGCTCGTTCTTTTCGATTATGGCTTATGGCTTTTGAATTATGACTGTTCACGAGAGAGAGTACAGAGAGAGAGACAATCACGGTCGATATAGCTGAAGTTAGTACAATGTCTATTACAATCGACTTGTAGATCCCACCTTGAAAAGACACTCCGTTTGAAAGCAAGTTATTGTAGCACAAGACCTAAGGCATAAGCCAAAAGCCGAAAAGCACCGAGCCAATAATTAGCTTGCCATCAACATACATTTTAAAATTCAAATACTAATTTGAGGCACTATTATAAATATAAGTTTGTAGAGATAAAAATGATAATAAAATGTAATTGGTTTAAATAAAAAGGACAAACTTTATTATGAATTTAGAATGAGTGTTTATGTTATGTGAAGATTAAATCTCAGTCAGCTGTATAACAAGGATAACAAATTAATTAGAGGTGATGGTAAAAATACATTTTGATAAATGTAAATAATATTCAAAGGTAATAATGGTTAGGTTAAAATAAAATCTTGCCTAAATAATAATCATCCTATCATTATCTCCAGATTTTAAAATCACCAATGATAACCAAGAATAATTAATGTACCAATAATTCATGGCACAACGTTAAAATAATCCTGTTAAAATATAACTCCTTGATCTAATAACACGTGGATTGTTGGTCATTAATAGCAATGTTACTAATCGGCAATATAATAAATTATATGCAACATAACAACTGGTTAAATAACAAATCCCACACATTGAATTAACTGTTGATTAACCATTCGGTTAGCTGGCACTAAACCTCAAGTAATCATACCTAACAAATAAAACTCATCTTCCCATATAAATTCTTATATCCACCATAGGTCTAACCTAACTCTTGGAACTTCCTTAATAAATATAAAATGATAAAAGAAGTTGTTGAATTAAAGATCAAGCCATGAAATTCCACAATCGGTTATGTCTAGCCATCCTTGAATCCAAGTGGAATATTCCTATGAATATCCCTTCATCATTGATCTTTCTTTGGTCTCCTTCTCGACAGAGTTTCTCAGCTGTTGTCCCTTTCACTCAAACTCCGTTCGACTTTGTCAAGCATCCCGCACTCGCTAAACCTTATCTTATATGACCAACTCAATCATAATAAAATTCAATTAAGTTCATTTTGAATTTATTTGTACTTCTTTAAGTTCTTTGGATTTATTTGGATTTCAATCATTTATTGTGTAATTAGAAGAAGTCTCAAGAAAGCAACAGTTCAAATGGGATCAAGATCCAGATAAAGACAAAGACCAATAGTTCAAGACATTGACTGAGAAGGTTTTAAATAAGATCAAGACCACGGTAAATTGCGCAAGGCAAGTCATTACTTTGATAATATCGCATATACCTTTTGAATGCAAATTATTTTATTTGAAAATATCAAATTACATGCTTTATTTTATTACACAGATTATATCCACAGTAGTTCATAGTTAATTTCCTATGGATAATTGCTTACTTATACCCCCACTCCTTGGCTTTGGATATAAACCATTGTCACCCTAGAATTAATGGTAAACATACTTCATATAAGTCTATATCTAAGCACCATGCTTAGTCTTGCTTAGATATTCGGGGCATTAATTTGCCATCATTTCAAATATGAAACTAGATTTGGGCAGCCATTCGAGGGAAATGGCTGGTATGTTGCAATAACTTAATTTTGTGTGTCTGAAAAAACTTGTGCATATCTGGGCATATGGTAAGAGGTGTTGGTACGGATGTAGCATGATAATGTGTGGTTTATGGTAGCATTGCCCAAATAACACTAAGCACTGACTTTTATGATGACCTCTCAATGTAAATAGTGCAACCATAAGTCTATAATGGTACGACCTGACTAACTAATTTGCATCAACCCAGGATGGGTTATGCCATTCGGTGGAACATGGGACGAGTGCTAGACTTAAGCCTCTGTGCGGCGTAAGAGGGGGGCTTCTAGAGTGGGTGGACGTAGCCCCACAGTAGTGGAAACCTTAGTGGGTGTGGCCTTGTTGGAGAGATGCATTGTAAAAGCCTTGTGGTGATCTTTGTGATTCACATGTCTAAGGAAATGTGTGAAACATAACAAGTTGGTTATCTCTTATGGTTAAAGTGTATGACCTCTGCAGAGTGAAAACTATTCGAACAATCATGCCCATGATCATGGGCGGGCATGGGAACTTACTCGAGTTAGTATCTATTTCTAAAACTTTATGGGTAGGATGAAAACTCGTCAGGTGGATGTAGTCCTAAATTGATTTCCCTAGGGCGGACGTAACCCAGTGATGATAATGGGCGAATGTAACCCTAAACTAGTATACGTGGAGGTAATCATACGCTATAATAGGTGGATGCAACCTGTAGTACTATTATCACTACATTCTCTCAAGCAACTTTAGAAAATCTAGTTTAGTTACAATTGCTAAGTCTTAGGGAATTTCCTATTTATTGTAACTTTCAAGATGATGCCTTTAGCAAATAAAAGAACCTCAAGCCTCCATTTAATAGCTTTGCATCTATTATTACTGCATTCTGTGTGGTGATTTGCTGAGTACCTTCGTACTCACTATTGGTCAATTACCATTATTCAGTAATTAAGGAGGAGAAAGCCAAGCCCCGAGGTCATCTAAAGGAGTCGACAGAGCTAGAAGACGATGAGACCAAGAACTAGGTCACAAACCTTAGTTGGCTACCTATGGGTGTCCTAAGGGTCCCACCTATGTGAAGTTTCCATTTCCACTACTGCTTTTTAATGATTTCGGCTTGATTAGCTCATGTGTAAGTCCAATATTATATTTACGCTTTTACAAGATATGTATTTAATGTACAGTAATATATTTGTGAGCACTATCTACTAATTCTGGGAATAGTATAGTAGAATTATAGAGGATTCTTGATTGGCAAAATCCAGGTCCGAGAAGGCATCGATGAATAGGTGGTCCGCAATGTTGTCCCCATCCACCAGGACCCACCTCACTTTGCACCCTGCAATGTTGGCTGCGACAACCAACGGGTCTTAGTGGGGGAAGTCACCTCCTAAGGTGTCCTCCGCCGTGAAGGTGATGCTGACTCGGGTTCACACTGGGAGCACATGTGCTGGGTATGTGGCGACGTGGTGTATTTGGCACGCGTAGTCCCTCCGTTACCTCTTAGAAGGGAACTCGAGGGATGACCCCCCATGATGGCATTGATCACTCATTGGGTTTCGATGTCAGTGGCTTTGATCTGTAGCACGCTCGGAGTGGGTTGGGCGAGTGGCATCACCGGAGGCTGTTGTACGTGTGCCACCACCGATGCCCTCACATCTAGGACACGATCCCTGGTCACGATTTCACAGAGTGCTACGATGGAGGGGCTGTCATGTGTCATGTGTTCCCCCTTGCAGTGCACCTCACACCACGTACCCTGTTAACACCTGTCATCTCAGCCTCGCCTCATTCCACTCCTGTGGCCACTTCCTCTACAGCGGCCCCAGCCACCAGGGGCAATAACCTCGTCGTTTTCTCCTTTGATGCCAAACACGTGGCCACTGTTTTTATGGGTTTTCGGGTGTTGTATTGTGCGAGGGGCCCCTTCTGAAGGCCTCGGATGGCGGCGTTGATGATTGTCGTCTCGTTGACATCTTTAACTTGGCATCTAAGTTTTGTGAAGTATCTAAACTACTCCCATAGTTTCTCTCTATGGGCTCACTTTATAACGAAGAGCAGGTCGGGGTCGACTCAATTCGCATAGTTACTTTGGAAATTGTTGTGCATGAGGTCACGGACTTACTCCCACTCGTAAATGGAGCTGGGGGTGATCGTGAAGAACCAGGACGACGTGACTACCTGTAGGGCGAGCAGCAACCCCTTATCCTTCGTTGACTAATCTCCTCCCGTGGCTTCGATATCTATCTCATAGATGCGTAAGAACTCGCGGGGTCGGTGTCACTCTTGTAGGCCTCTAACAAAGGCAATTTGAAGTCCTCCAACCAGGCACACCATTGTAAGCCTACACTGAGAAGGGACTTGGGGTCCACGTCTCACATAGCCCTCTGTAGGTCCGCTAGCTCACACTGCAGTGATCCGTAGATCGCCTCTAGCCCGCCACTACTCAAACCACGCGTCAGCACTAGAGCACCCTCAACTCGCTGCGTGGCGGTGGCGAATGCGCCTGGTCATCGGAGGTAGCCAAGGCGACGACACTGCCAGGAGCTATTGAAGAAGGGTCCTCTATTTGCGATGTCGTTCGCTCCACAGGCTGTGCCATTTGCTAGAGGGCCATCTTCGTTGCCTGCCATGACACCGGGCGTGACCACCCCGGTGCGTCGCTACCACGAGGGTGGGGAGCCCTCGACCTCTAGCTCTGTCACCCCCGCGGCCGTGGCGCTTCTTCTTCGCTTCGAGACCTACGTCACCTTTCTCTTCGGTGCCATTAGGTTCAGGCATTTTGGTTTTGACTTGTGGCTTCAATGCAGCTCCTCACGGACAGTGCCAACTGTTGTGATTACGCGCCAAACAGTAGATACCGGAGCTTTGGCGAGCCCGAGCAGGGCACCCAGAGCCTAAAACTTGAGAATGGGGAGATGTGTAGAGTGGATGTATGGTACTCAACCTTAACTTAGTCTCTTTCTTACAAAATATTCCTCTCTTTTCTATGGTGCCTTAGTGGCCATATTAATAGCCATGAGTTAAGATGTTTACACAAATTCCCCATTGGAGTATTTACTAGTGGGAGCAAACATATCATTTCCTTGACATGGTCTTCGTGGACCTGCCTTTTAGTTACACACATACTTAGTCTTATGTCCGGTGGGCCGATTGAGCCAATGTGGGAGCCACTCCCTCAATATTTAAAATTAACAAGCTAACTCCACAAAATTTGAAACTTTTGACAGACACTTTATATTATTTAGAACTCACATAAATTATTTGAAGGTCTTCGTCAGGTTTTATTTAAACTGCAGAAATTCATTTTCAACAGCTGGAATTTAAGGAAAAACCTTTTTTTAATGCAGAAATTTTGAAAAATGCACCAAAATGCAGAAATGATGATTTCAAAAGTTGTAATAAGTTTTTAGGAATTTTAGGACGTTACAAGTAGCAATACAATACACTAAAATTCCAATCTTTACTGCAGATAGACAACCACACCCCGCACGCACGCACGCACACTAAATTCTCCACCGGGGATGTCCCAGGTAAGATTGCATTTTGTCTCTATTCTTTTTGTGTCTATTACGTAAGATGGCAGATAGACGGCCCGTTTTTCGTTTCAAAAGCAGCTCGGTACAATGGTGTAGTTAAAAGACATAAAAAGGTCACCGTGGACCATACATTCCAAGGTCCATACTTGCAACAGAGAAGAAAATGCATATTTCTTGTGTACATCAAACCGAAAACAGAGCCCCCTGATCTAAGCAACTAAGCAAGAGAATAGAATGTCCAACTTCTGCGCTCTCACCACAAGCACAATCGGGCTCAATGCAAGAGGGAAATGCGTGCGTTTTTACTGCAGAGGATCCAGAGCTAACGTTGAAGGCAACAAGCACAATCGTACTGAACACCAGTCAGCAAAATGGATCTGGAATGCAATTGCATCTACCCCCAATCAATGAGGTGTCCATCAACACATTTTCATCACGAATTGCTGGATTATGCAGAGCTTTTGTTGGTTGTCATAAAAGACTCACCGCAACCGCATTCTCCCTTGGAGTTTGGATTCATAAACACAAACTCGGACCTGCAAGACAAGTTGTTACTAATGTCCAATAATAGCAAACAAGTAACATATATGTTAGAAATAAGCATACCTAAGGGGGTCATCAATAAAATCCATTTTGGTTCCAATGACATGCATAAGCGCTTTTGGGTCGATTAGTATCTTAACTCCTTTATCTTCCACAAGCTCATCGAACTTTCCCTTTTCGTCTGAAAAATCACCAACTAACGATTTAGCAATTAACACACTACTACAAGCAAGTGCAAAATGATTGAATCAACAAAAGCCAAAATAACAGTGCAGACACGCTTTCAGGTCTGTGTTTTGGTACTCATGCCACCTATAAGCAACCACTAGGCATTACTGCCAAACAAATATTTACTATTCAAAAAGAAAAAATCATCTCAGTAACTGCAAAGAAAGCCAATGTACTAATAGCTGAATCCTAGCTAGTAACGTGCAACTAGTATGGTCAAAACAAGAGTACAATTCCAACGAAACATGCATTTGTGACTGTTAGAGCGCTGCAGCAGTTTCACATTTCAACTATTAGAAATAGTAACAAAATATTTAAATCACTTTTAACTGTATCTGTACATGCCATGTATTTCTACCAAAAGAACCATAAAAAGTTGCATTTCCTGGAAAGTTCACTTATATGCTGGAAAGCTGAAACTTGAGTCTAAGAAAGATAGAGCCAATAAACTCAATCTATCTGATAATTAACTTTGTTCTCTAGATGGGGAATTCTACCCAATTAATTGATCATAGACACATGACCTAAGTAGAGATAACAAATGTGAACTTCAGCATGCAAATCATATGACATCTAGATTGATTTTATAAACTCCAGCTGATACTTCCTTTGATGAACTGTGAGAATCAATTTATTTGACATGTCTCACTGCAAGGTATGACAAGTTGGTACCAAACATCACCAACGTATAATCTTTTTTTTTTGTCATTGAGCTCAATTTTTAGGATAAATGCGTATAGGAAGCAGTATGGTCATATGCTATAAATGAAACAGCAAAGAGTGAATCGAATTTGCATAGGTCCTGCCATGAATTTAACCACAACAATAATAGTTGTTTTCCACATCAAGATCTGTAGACAATGGCGTACCAGCATAATTCAATGTGTAGGACAACCCATTGCAACCGCGTGCCTTCACACCTAGACGAAGATAAGCACGCTGCCGGAGGCCAAGTAGATGGCTTACTCTAGATGCTGCTGCATCGGTCAGCGTCAGGGCCTGCTTACGAATGGCGGGCCCTGCCTTCTCTGCCATTGCCTTACATACAGAAGAAGCCATGACTTCCTATATAGTTCAAAACTCGACCGATCCTGGTGACCTGATGAAATCCACTTGCTTACATTAAAAGGCAAAATTAATAGAGGGGAAATGAAAAATGACCACAAGACTAAAATCTAAAACTTTGCATCCACCTATAGCTAAAAATATGGGGCATACTGAACTACAGGAATTGTCACATTTCAGAAAGGCTGAATATTTTGTCATCAACGCGTATCTTTATAGCGTGCTCTACAGGTTAGGTTGCTGCAGGTTAGCGTGGCCTAAGCACAATTGATCGATGCAGGTAACCAGCAACCACACAATCTTGACAAGAACTGATTAGGCTGCAGAGCAAAACCTGGACGGTTGTTTGCTATCAAGAGAAGCCTTAGTTTTCTCAGATGCAGGGATACAATCGGCATCCAACTGGATTTTACAAACCCAAACGTCGCCAATTGGCGCAAGACCCCGCGCGGGTGGCCTGATCTGCCAAACAGCGGGAAGAAACGTATGAACACCCTACAACATACCACAGATCGCTGACTTCCAGGACCGCACAGCATGCGAGCCTACCTCGAGGTGGGAATCGAGCGTCGCCCCTGGCTGTTCGGCACCGAGAAGACGACAAGAGCCACCTACGGTTTTCGAGTCCTCACCGAGAACGCACCTTCGCTGCAGATCTGCAGCCACCAGCGGCGGAGTCGCAGGATTTCCCGTCGGCAGGGGAGAGGAGGGATGGTCGCCTGAGAGGGGCTCTGGTGATTGGTGGTGAATGGATGGAATGGCAAATTGGCTACTCCTCTACCCTAGCTAGAACTTACGAGGAGGATCTGATGACGGCTGCTGCACGGAATCACAGCCATTGGATCCGATCGGATCATGCGATAGACGGTCCAGATCGAGCGATTCTGAGACCATGTGAGAAATTCCCAATTTCTAGCTTTACTGTGCGAAAACAATCCCAAGGGCGGCAGGAGGGCGCGCCTCACACTGACAGGACTAACCCTCGAAAATCCACAATTAGAATCACTGAGGCCCTGCTTCATAAAAACTAGCTGCAGAAGCGCAATGTGGCTCTGCGCTAGCTACCATATGGATCAAAGCAAAAAGAACAGATAATTTATAAGGGGGCTTTTCTAGAAATTAAGGACCTATACGTATTCTCGAGAAAAGTGAAGGGCTTTTTTAAAAAAAACAAGGACATATACGTATTTTTGGGCAAACTGCAAGGCTTCATTCCCTGGAAAATTTAAAGCCCATACATATTTTCAAAACGCGGAGGGGCTTTTCACGAAATCACTGATATGGTAGGGCCTTTCTATAAGAATTAAGGACCTGTACGTATATTTGAAAAACCGAAGGACCTTTTCATAAAGATGCTGATGTGGCTAGCCTCCCGGGGGAATCCCTCGGGGCTTAATATTAGAGTATTTCACACAAAACAGTCTTTAAGTCCCATGAGAATCAAGAAATATTTCCCTACTAATGGAGCCTTAACGTTTATTACATGATAATCAAACCATACAAACACATTTGCCACATGCATTGGACCACCAATCTATTGGCTATCAAAATATTTCCGCACACTTTTTACCATTTTTATGAGAAAATCCCTTATATATCACTAACAAACACTCCAATCCCTAACTTGGCACCGAATAATACCATATTCCCTATATGCTATTTGTGTGAGTGATCCCTTCCATGCTATTGTCGTAACCTCATCGTCAGTTAAAGGTGTGCAAAAACTTGCCCTCTTCTTCCCCCTTCTTCCTCCTTTCTCCCCCTATTCTTGTCGTGGTGCACTTCAAGGACTACAGGTAACCGTGCGTGCTCGAGCTTCTGGCGAAGGCAAGGTGTGCACAAGTAACGAGACATAGTAGTAGGGTGAATGGAGGTGACGGAATTGCCAAATTGAGGTCATCATCTGCTTGATATGATATTTGTTGTAGAGGTGACCCCCACCTAAGCCCAGCCGGCCTGTTAGAGGGTTGTAAGGCCCAAAATGGGACATGTGTAATGTCATAAATGCCCCTGAAGGGGATACTTGGATGTAAGGGTACAACTGTAAAAGCACCCCCATGTGGATATATATATGCGGTACAGGCTATGGGGAAGAACCCTAAGCATTGCTCACCTAACTCTCCACTACGACATCTCTCTCTCTCTCTCTGTTTGGTCTGTAACCACAACAATATTGTTCAACAAGCAATTGCAAGTATAAGATTGTACTTTGCAAGATTTTATGGCAAAGTGTATTAACATGCAAGTTGAGCAAAGAAAGTTGTCTATACTAGTTTGATTTAGCACAACACGATCCTTTTAGTTCCAATAGAGAGTAATAGTAAATCGTCAAGTGTAAGTGCATTTGATATTAATAAATAATAATAATAATAATAAAAGCATAAATATTCATATGTAAACGATTGGCTTGCTGCCCTGTTGGAAGAATAATTTACCCTTCCACTAACGCGGCCCGCTCTGCAAAAGACACACACACATATCACAGAATTGCATTTGTACATAGAAAGGGCAAGTATGCCCCTCACATGTCAGGGGTATTTTGGTCATTTGTGCAGGCCAAGAGCCTATAAATACCCCATGCATCCCTCATTTTGGGGGAGAGCTCTCTTGACCTCTTATGAGCAATAAAAAAACATATTCAAACTAGTGAGCCCTCAGGGGCTCCCTCCCCAGAGGTAACCCCTCGTTGGCTCACCGACAGGAGTATGGTGGTTCTCTCGGATCCCCGAACCTGTATAAATCTCCGTGTCATTTTTACTCTCATGGATGATGGTCCGTCAGACGACCGATGTCCACCCCCTCACTTATGTTTGGGTTTTCACACCTACAATATTGGCGTCGTCTGTGGGGACCGTAGCTAATTGACGAAAGGCTATGGCTCCTACCATTAAACACTCTAAGTCCACGAAGCCTCCTCCAACTTTGGAGTGCAATGAGCTTGTGGATGACAAGTTCACTTTTCGGAGGAGCCCTGGGCACACACCATCGTCGGGGATTAGGGTCCTCTACCTTGGGATGGATAACGTCTTGCGTGCCTCGGGGCTCCCGAGCATGTCTCCTCCAGCTCTAGAGTGCAATGAGCTTATGGATGACAAGTCCACTTTCCAGAGGAGCCCTGGGCACGCACCATCATTGGGGATCAAGGCCCTCTAGCCCGGGATGGATAACGTCCTACATGCCCCAGGGCTCCCCAGCATGTCCTCCCTTGTGCTGGTCAACGTAGGGTTCAGCCAAGGGCAGAAAACTCAAGGCGCCCTTGCCAACAAAGGGCTAGGGGTGCTGGGGCCACCTACCACCCCCGGGACCCTCAACGTCGCTAACTACAAGGCGATGAAGGCCAGCTATGAAAGCTGCCCCCTAACGCATTACTGTTAGGGGTAATCCTGACCTACAAATCTCGTTGCCCCCGCTTGGGCTCTCAAGACACTTCCCGCATGGGATTTCACCTCCGTGGTGCATAGGGCATATGAACATCGTGGTCTCCCCTAGCAAAAGTCCAAGGTGGCCTGGGTGTCCGTCACCTCCACCATGGCGGCTCGTGTCCTACTTGACCCAAGGCATGAGCGACAACTTGGGCCCAGTGCCAAGTTGATGGATGTGCCGAGGTCTCGTCCCCCTTAGACTCCAGGCCGCGCACTGAACGACTTCCAAGTCACTGCATGCCTCGCTCTGTTGCTTGGTAAGGGTTAAGCATTCTCATGCATTCCTGATCTCTAGGAAAAAGCCCCACCTACGGGGTAAAAGGGCTCCACAACCCTCATACATTGATGCCCTACGACTGAGCCTCGTGGGCATCCCTTCGGTGAGTCCATAACTTAGTGTCATGGGCACACCTCCAAGGTGCCTGTGAGTTAGCCTCATGGGCGCCTCCAAGTCCACTAGGAGCTACCACCCTTAGTGGTCGTTCAATGCCCTACACTTAGCTTTGTGGGCACCCCCGCCGGTGTGCGTATGACTTAGTATCGTGGGCACACCTCCAAGTGCCCGTGAGTAAGCCCCATAGGCGCCCCAAGTCCACTAGGGGCTACCACCCCTAGTAACTATTCGATGCACCACGACTTAGCCTCATGGGGACACCTCCAAGGTGTCCATGAGTACGCCTCATGGGCGCCTCCAAACCTACAGGGGCTACCACCCCTAGTGGCCATTTGGTGCCTCATGACTTAACCTCGTGGGCATGCCTCCGGTATGCCCATGACTTAGTGCCATGTGCACACCTCTAAGGTGCCCATGAGTTAGCCTCATGGGTGCCTCCAAGCTTGCTAGGGGTACTACCCCAAGTGGTCATTTGGTGCCTCATGACTTAGTCTCATGGGCACTCCTCTGATATGTCCATAACTTAATCTCATGAGTGCACCTCAAGGCGCCCTGTGATTTAATCTCATGGGCACTCTAAAGCCTACTGGAGAATGTAACCCCTAATAACTTTGTGTTGCTCTTCAACAACACACGTATATCTCTCCCAGGTAGCTCGAATCATCTATTATTGACCTGGCTCAAATATCAATCGAGATCACCTTGAAGATCTCAGTATCTAAAGTAATGGGACTCTACTTGTCCCAACAATGTCTTTGATCATCTATCATGTCAAATGAATGCTATCTTGATACGAGAAATGAGTGTTTGATCATTTCCTCTCTAATTTTCGATCTTATGCTCCATTCTCACATTATCCATCTCCACAGCTTTCCTAGCTCGAGTGCTGATCATTATCCAATAACATTTTCGAGCTCACGTTCACTTAGCAGATTATCCCTGCCTCTCCTTGGGAATATTCGGCTATTCCTCAGCGGCCCTTAATTTATTTTTGGTGGCTTGCAACTCCAACACGTCGCTCGCCTTAAAGGCTATGCCTCGGCAAGGAGGCCCCATGTCTCCTACATCGCCTTCATAGGAGCCGATCTGACGTTCCGCCCACCTCGAAGGTAGTGCCTTGGTGGGGCAGCCCGCATCAATAACTTCGCCTTCATAAGCTTCACTTCGACGTGCCACTCACCTTAAAGGCTATGCCTCGGTGGGGCAGCCCCACGTTGATAATTTTGCCTAAACAGGCATTGCTTCAACGCGCCACCTGCCTCAAAGGCTATGCCTTGCTGGGGTGGTCCCATGTCGTCTACTACTTGAACAAGCTTTGCACCGACGAGTGCCTTGAAGGTTATGTCTCGGTGGAGCGGCCCCGCGTCTGTTACTATGCCTCCACAGGCATCGCTCCAATGCGTCGCCCACCTCGAAGGATATGTCTCTGACTTCGCCTTTGGAGACTTCGCTCCGACGCGCCACCCGCCTCAAAGGCTATGCCTCGGCAGGGTGGCCTTAGATCTCCAACTTCGCCTTCAGAGACTTCGCTCTGACACGCCACCCGCCTCGAAGGCTATACCTCGGCAGGGTGGCCTTACATCTCTGACTTCACCTTCAGAGACTTCGCTCCGAGGCGCCACCCACCTCGAAGGCTATGCCTCGGTAGGGTGGCCTTATGTCTCTAACTTCGCCTTCAGAGACTTCGCTCCAACGCACCACCCGCCTCAAAGGCTATGCCTCGGCAGGGTGGCCTTATGTCTCTGACTTCGCCTTCAGAGACTTCGCTTCGACACGCCACCTGCCTCGAAGGTTATGTCTCGACAGGGTGGCCTTACCACCCGCCTCAAAGGCTATGCCTCGGTAGGGTGGCCTTACGTCTCTGACTTCGCTATGACGCGCCACCCGCCTCGAAGGCTATGCCTCGGTAGGTTGGCCTTACGTCTCTGACTTCACCTTCAGAGACTTCGCTCTGATGCTCCACTCGCCTCGAAGGCTATGCCTCGGCAGGATGGCCTTACCTCTGACTTCGCCTTCAGAGACTTCGCTCCGACGTGCCACCTGCCTCGAACACTATGCCTCAGTAGGGTGATCTTATGTCTCTGACTTCGCCGGTAAAAGTGCTCTACTAAGTACACATTGAAAATACTTGTCGACAGGATACAAGACCTCATCACTCATCTTTACCCATCGGCGTCCTTCAAGGTGCCCAAGGGACAGGGGGGCTAGATAGTGTTGAGGAATGCTACCACCTCCCGTCTAAAATACTCCATACTTTGACAAGTCTGCGGAAAGAGCATGCATGAGCCCCTCACCCAGGGTACCCAATGCCCCATGCACCATGCCCCGGTGTGTCATTGCTACAGCGTCCTACTCGAGGTCGAGATCCTTTTTAAGGGGGGTAGGTTGAAACAAAACCGATTCTGAAAATCTTGATTTTGAGCTCAATTTTCGTTTTTGCTTTGTTCTCTTGTCTCCTCAACCTATTTCCCAACCAATCTCAGAATACAGCTGCCTCCAATCACTACTATCGCAGCCGGAGCGGAGGGAATGAACGTCGGCGCTGTGCACGTCCGAAAACTTCACCGCCTTACCAAGTTCCGCCGCCGCTCACGCCCTCTTCGTGATGCGCCTTTCCCGCCAACTTCCGCGCTGTTGGTCGGCCGCCGTACCCGCCCCAGAGCCGTGGCAGGCCACGCCAACCCAACCCGCCGCCGCCGTGTCCCTACTTTTGCCGCCGCCCATCTCCTCTGCGCACGCCACCGCATCCCTGCGCCATCTGATCTCGCCACCTCCACCGCTTGGTCAGGGCTTCTCTGCAGCCTTCCCCCTACTGCCCTGACGCCCCCGACCAAACCCGAGGGCGTGGCAACGCCGCCGGCCGCCACGCGCCATCGCCGCCTTGGATAATCACGGTGCCGAACCGCCTCCAAGCTGCTATTTAAGCGGCCAAGCCCTTCTAGCCGTAGTCGTCAACCCCCACAACCCGCCCGACGCCCCAAAGCCTCCCCCATTCCTCTCCATTGTCAGTAATTTCAAAATCCCCAAAGCATGAACCCTAGCTCAATGTCGGTCACCCGCCCCGTAACTTTCCAATTCCCTTCGCCTACAGCTTCTCCATAACCCTAGAAGCAACCCCCAACCGCCGCCCTAGTTCATCGAGCTTCTCCATTATACTATTCCTCCGATCGGACCGGCAGAACTCGGCTGGGTTGAACCCGCTCGCCCGCACCGGTTGCAACCGACCCAAGCCGCTTCCACCCGGCTGAGCCGAACCCGTCCACCCGAGCCGGACGCACCTGTTCCAGCCGACCGAGTCCTACCCGACATGGCTGAGCCAAACCATTTCGCCGATCCCGACCCGAGCCCGATGAACAGTACCGAGCCCGATGAACAGTACCCGATCCAAAACCAAAAAATCCATGTTTATACTCCTTAGATCCGTTTCGAGCCCGTCAACCCGAATCTCAGGCCCATTTCCCCATATGACCCTCCTATAAGCCCAAATCTCAATTTATTTGAATTTTATCAGATTTTCTTTCTTTAATTTATTTCTTTATTCCTAGCTCAAACCTTCGGGCATGGAATTAATTTATTTTAATTTGCTTTCGTGTAGCCTCCGACATCGAAATGTCTCAGGAGCTGGAAGGAGAAGCCCAAGTTCAGGCCCAGCCCACTGAGGAGTTTGAACTAGTTGAAATCGTAGACTCGCAAGGCAAGTCGCGCATACTTTGATCATATTGAACCTACCTTGTCTTTATTTATTTATTTAGCAGTATTTTCATTATGATATTTTTAAGTCATTATTTTTATGTATAATTACTGTTTAGAATGACATGATTCATTAGTTATGTCCTACCACCCGAAAAAGGCTCGTTTAACTTGATGGCCATATTCATATTGACAAGACATAGTAGTATTAAATATAATAGTTATATAACATGATAGCTTAGGAATCCATTAAAATCTTTTCACTGTTAAGAATCTTAGTATTTGTCTAGAGTTTTGAAAATATAGATCTAGGGTAAGCGAGGATCACAGAGGTGGATCCGAAGACCTTATCCTAGGGTGGAGGCTTGGTTGAGGATTGGTGGCAGTATAGGGTGTACTGAATATGAGTTTGTGTATGGATAATGCCTCAGAGAAAAATATAAGGACTAGATCCTTATGCTGAGTAAAGAATATAGTAAACGCCCAACCACAAGCGTTGATTTTGTCAAACCTGGTTTAGTAGCTGCTCAAGTTCAATTGAACCTATGCAACTGGCGGGGGGAGTCGAGGGTGAGTTCGTATGGGAGGTGGTTAACCATACAACAGTAGGACTACTATGAGTCGGATGAGATCCGTGGGGTCATCCGAGCTTATGGGGATCTAGGACCTACTGGGTGGAGGCTATATAAAGAATTGAGCAGTGAACAACTTTGTTTTCTTAACTCTGTCGCGGGAGTTGAGAGATCTTGTGGGTAAAGCAGGGCAACTCTACAGAGTCATGAAATAATGGTATTCGAATACGCCGTGCTTCTTGTAAATGGAGCCGTGTTTAATGGGTGATTCCAGTAGCAAAGCATAAGTAGTGTTGAGAATGGTTTGGTAATGTGGAATGCTAATAATCACGCTTGAAAACCCCTTTACCTTAATGAAGTTACTTTTCAAGTCTTTAATTGATTCTCAACTAAAACTGCATCCACAAAAATAATAAACCTGTTTCCCTTTTATTTGTTATACCATGCATATAGTTAATGTTAAGCTCCGTGTGACTTGCTGAATACGGTAGTTGTACTCATACTTGCTAAACACATAAACAGAAATTGCCAACTTTGAGGAAGCAGGCGAAGACGAAGAGGTGATATTCTATGAAATGGAAGAAGCTTAGGATTAGGGTCGTTCTCCGCTCAAGTGTGCCTGTGGTGTCTTTTTGTGTAATATATCTGAAGGCCGTTGGCCCTACTGTGAAACTTGGCTTTAAGCCCTTATATTGTAATAAAGTCGACTTTTGTAATTGAGCATGCGTTGGCAATGTTATACACTCGATGGATGTAACTCGCAACTGAACAATCCTGGGCAGTTGCGAGGAATTCATAACGCTCCCAGAAATAAGGGTGTTACACACAACCTATGGCTTGCAGCATGCACGTGCTAGCCAGCCGAGCTATTTCTCCATTACGTGCTAACCAGCCGAACAAAAGAGGGAAACAAACTGTGTGCTGTTCATTGCTAATTACTCCTTCGCATGCATATATTCAATGTGTATACAAGAAGCCCAACACACAACAGCTCAACCGGCTCAGCTGTCGACATCCAAACACAAGAGTCCATAGGCTCACAGCACCCGGTCTTCAGTGCCCAGCGCCCCGGCACTCCCTCGGCGCCTTGGCAAGAGCGCGCAAACGCCCTGGGACCCTGCTGCGTGCGCCCTGGGGCCCGTGGCCGTGGCGCCCGCGTCATAGCATGCCTGTCGCGCACGCCCTGGCGCTCACACCCATGGAGCCCGCGCCCTGCCACTCCTATGCCTGTGGAAGGACGACAGGAATCACCGGTATCCTTAAGATCAAACTTATCAACAAAAGAAGGCATAAAGAGAGAAGGCACTACCATGGAGTGTTCGTGTAGCCATGACCAAAGCCGAAAAGGGGGGCTGGCTCACCTGGAAGCATGCATGGCAACAGACAACACCATGTCTCTTCAGCATATAAGTCAAAAGCCGATCCTTATGCTGGTGCTTTTGATTCCCTATGCATGTGCTTTATGGGGGCGCAGTGGACACAGAGGCACCTCCAAGTCGTATTCACATGGGCACCAAAGCTGAAGCCAGCTGCTAGTGTTGTGAACATGACCAGGTTGGCCGCATGGAGGGGAAACGCCCTGGGCGATCTGCCACCCGCGCTCGGCGCCCTGCCGCTCGCACCTGGCGCCCTGCAGGTAGCACCTGGCGCCCTGCCTCCTGTGCGTGCGCACCAGCGCTTAGCTTCGCCGGCGTTCCCAACAGAGTGCGCCCTGTGCTCCCCTGGCTATGATGCGCACACCGCGCCCTGAAGAGCGCCCCACGACGCGCCTTGCAGCGTGCCTTAGCCGAACGCCCTGCAACCGGGCGCCCTGAGTCCTGTGGCTGTGCGCCCCGCGGTCATGCGTGCTGCAGCCCTACGGCCGTGCGCCCTGCAGCCATGCACCCCGCGCCCTGGCTGCGCAGGGATCCTACAGCCTCGCGCCATGCACCCTGCAGGCACGCACCCCGCGTCCTGCAGCCGTGCGCCCAGCGCCTAGCGTCCAAGTGGCCGAGTGCCCTGGCGGCCAGATGGCCCGGTGGCCGAGCACCCTACCACTGCTTCCCGGGGACTATGCCATGCGCCGTACGCCCAGCAGCAAAGCAAGAAAGGAGGCCGAGCAAGGAATCAAGGACTCGGCAACCGTGGACTCACCCCGCCTAAAGCTCACTGTTGATCCCCGTCCGGGCGCTGAGGGATTCAAAGACGGAGCGCCCTCGCAAAAGCAAATGCCCTGGCAAAACCGCTCACAAGCGCCCCGGCAAAAGCAAGCACCCTCACAAATTCAAACGCCCTAGCAAAACCGCTCACAAACACCCTGGCAATTCAACAACGCCCTGCGCCCTGGCAAAGAAACGATTACGCTAGCAAAAGAAACCACAACGCCCTGGCAAAGAAATGCCCGCACCCTGCCAAACACTTGACAATCGTCGCCTAGCGCATTGGCAACCGTGCCTTGTGCCCTGAGCTCGACGCCCTCCTGCGGCATCCACCTCCATGTTACCGCACGCTCGCGCGCCCTAGCAAACGCACCCTAACTAAAGAAGAATGTCCTATTTAATATTGTGATGAACCATTATAATATTTATGGAGTGGTGAAAGTTTTGTAAAGATTGCATTTGATTTAGACTGTCTTCTGGAAGTGTCAAAAAAAATCAGAAGTACCGCATGTTTAAATGCGGTAGTTTCGTTTGTACAGAAGTATCACTTGGCGAAAGTACCGGGTTGAGTTGCGGTACGTTTTTTCTTTCCAGAGAGCTCCTAGTGAGCTTTTCAGCGTGCGAAAGTACCGCTTTGGAAAGTGGTAGTATCACAGAGCGGAAGGGCAGGCGTGTTAAGCGCGATACTTCTGATTTTTTGTAGAAAACAGGAGTTTGGGAAATTGAGTCATGGATCGAGTTTGGATGATCTAGGCCATTGGATTAAGGTTGCATGATGCATGTCTTGACTAATATAGGTCAAGTTATGAAGAACTTGTACCTGAAAACGATTTCTTTGTCTTTGGATGTGCAGAATCGCTTGAAGTCAATTGTGATCAACGCGATGATCAGGGCTAGGCTCATGAGGAGTTGAGGATCAGAACAATAGAGAATGCGAGGTAAGACGGTGAGCTCAAGCATAGCACGAGAAAAGCGGAAAATGTTGAAGGCGAGTTTGAACGGCGGGACGACGCCATGTAGATTGCACGAGCCAAGTGACCCGTGGCTCGGTGGAACCAAAACAGGAAAGACTTGGCGACGCGTGACAGACTAGTGGTGCACTTACACGTGGCAAACATGGCGATTTCTTGCAATGGTTGGTGATGACCGGGTCAAGGAAGGATATTTTGGTGTTTTGACCAAAATACCAGAAACCGTCTTGGATCAAAACCGTGACGCATGGGAAATATGTTGGAGAGCAGTTTAGGTAAAGGTAGAGCTGGCTTGATCAAGACGAATCAAGACTAAATATTTAACGGATGCACACTTATGGCTTTGAAAAGCGTGCATAAATAAACTTATGTTAGTAAAACCCGTGTGTAGGGGGTTAATGGGTTTTCCTCATTGTAATAGTAGATAGAATCCATTAAGGGGTGTAGGTCACTAGTTGTCCACCTATAAAAGGGAGTTGGATTGGAAACATGTTAGGTTAACCATCCAACTTATCTCATGTTGGATACTAAAAAAGATCTTAACTTTGGACATGATTTTTATAATCCTTTTTTCGAATAAGTTCGTAATATCCTAGAGTATATTTCTGCAAAATTTCATGTCATCTGGATCTACGAATCAAAAGTTACGCCGATTTTAGTTTTTAAACTCGTGCTAAAATCACTATTTATCGAGGAAATCGGAAGTACCATAGTGCAAACAATGATACTTTCAATTTTCCTGATTTTTCTCGAAAATTTCAAACGGTTGTTTTGCTTGTTTGTTGGTGGTTTCGTATTTTAATTTTTATAACTTTATAACTATTGGAGTTAAGAAATATTGAATACAATAAAAAAATGCCATTTTCGGTCTATCACTAACACCGTGCCCTGGCAGCTGCATCTTGGCACTGCGCCCTGGCAGCCGTGCCACAGAGGCTGCGCCTGCACGACCGCACACTCGTGCGCCCTGACGCCCAGACGACCGGTCACCTCGGCACCAGCGCGCTCTGCTGCCCCGGCGCCCGCGTGCCCTGCCACCAGCGCGCCCCAGCACAAATAACGTCAAGCTCCAGCAACGTGCCGGGCCCTGCGCCCTCACCAAGGTGAATCGCAAACCAGAAAGACGAGAGGAAGGTCAAGAACTCGGCAAAGGGGCTACAAACTCACCTCGCCCGAGCTCGACGCCGGCGCCCGCTGTAGTAACCTCCAGCGGAAGTGGTTTATGGTTGACCACGCCCACTCGCCCAGGCCCAGCACCCGCGCCGGCTTCCCTCGGGCTCACCTTTAAGAGCGCAGCTACACACGAGTGCCCTCCTCCTCCCTTGCTCTCAGCCTGGGCTCGATTTCTTCAGTAGGGGAGACGGCGGCTGTGTCAGTCGACGCGGACACCAGGCCATGGCGAGCAGGGGAGCGGCTGGCGGTGCCTGGCTAGGCTCCGCCTTACCTCGATCCTATGCTCTCCTTCCTCGGATTTGGCTGATGGTCAACTGGCTCCCTCTCCAACGAAAAGTGGCGGCGCATGGTGAAAGAGGCGACTGGAGCAGGCAAGCCGCAAGCATCTAGTCGGCTAGGCAACAAGAGAAGGGGAGTCTGACCTAGGACTCAGGATGCCTTTCTCCCATTTTCCAGCTTCCTGTGCATCAAGTGGGCCGACCGAATGGCCCCTAAGGGTGTTGACATCGTTAGGCCTGATGGCTGACTAAGGGTCCATCAGCGGCCTGATCCTCAGAGCAAGTCCAATAATGGTTTTATAGCCAAGCTAGTTAGCATTTTTACTGATGTGGAGGAGAGAAGAGAGGAGAGAGATGAGAGCTTGGCTCTCATGCAAGCAACAAGCTGGGCACGGGAGCCTATGCAGTGGTGGGCTCAGATAATAAATGTATGTGAGGAGGAATAGGAAAGAGAATGTGAGACATGGTACCACATAATAATAAAAAACCTTTTGTAGACAAATACTCCCTCCATCCAAGTTTTACAGGCGCACAAGAAATTTTCACCAAGACCAAGAAATATTAACTCTCCTTAACCCATCTACTCCTAGCCGCAAAAAATGATTCGGTTTCCACGCTCACTGCCGCAATTCCCGGACATGCAGCGCGCGTCCGCAACGCCTGCATGGCTGCATGCGCGCGCCAGACATGCAGCGCGGGCGCCTCCCGCGCAGACCTCCGCACGCCCGCGAGCCGGGGGCGCTCCCGCGCCAGACTTGCGCGACGCCCGCGCGCGCCATTCCGCGACGCCTGCGATTGAATATTTCCTTGCGCGCGCCATCCTCGCGCCCTCTGTTTCGTCTCCGCACAACGCGCGCCAAATCCAGTCGCCAGTTAGTGTGCTGGACAAATTTGAAATTTTTCTTGTCACCAGAATTTTTGAAGCCATCATGACTCTATATATTCCTGTTCTATGCATATCTTACGCTCAACTCTCTGACATGCAATCTCCTCACCCCACCTCTCCAATCCATGGCACAACTAGGATTTGATCTCAACCAAGAGCCACCTCCGGATTGGGACCTCAATGGCAATCCGATTGATTGGGATGCCATCGACGAGTGGGAAGGCCAAGGCAATGGACATAGTAGTGTTAGCTTCTTTCATTTTAGTAGAGCGTACTAGAAGGGGCACTTATTAGTGTTAGCTTATGTTAGAAGGGGCACTTATTTTTGACTGATTTTTCTTTTTGTAGGTCCTGATGTGAGAAAGAGGAGGTTCTACTCCGATGATTTTAAGATGGCTATATACTGTGATTTGTTAGCAAAGACAAAACCTCCTATATTGCAGCATGGAGTGTCTAAGGAAGTTGCACAGAAATTTGATGTGCCTCGTAGGGTAGTGCAGAGGATATGGCGAGAAGGACAATTTGGTGGGATACATGGTGTTAAAAACAAACTGACTGGGAATTGTGGTCGCAAAAGAATAGAGATAGACATGGAAGCCATAAAAAACGTGCCTTTGAAAGAGCGCACAACTTTCCAGGATCTAGCCAATGCGCTCGGTGTAGTATCTAAAAGCACACTTCATAATCGTTTAGGGAGGGTTATTTCCGTCGACACACAAATGACCTAAAGTTTAGTCTAACCGATGATAACAAGAAAACCCGAGTTAAGTACTGCTTGTCCATGCTCACAAACAACATTCCAAATGCTCCCACGTTTAAACCAATGTACAACATCGTGTACATCGATGAGAAGTGGTTCTATAGGACTAGGCGTAACCAGAAGTACTATCTCGCCAATGATGAAGAAAGACCACAAAGGGCGGTTAAAAGCAAAAACTTCATTGAGAAGGTCATGGTACTTGCAATGGTTACTCGGCCTAGATTTGATGAGCATGGTGCGTGCACCTTTGATGGAAAAATTGGCAATTTTCCCTTTGTGTACGTAGAGCCTGCAAAGAGATGGAGCCCAAATAGAGATAGAGGTATGACATGCATATGTACTCAATTGACATCTTTACCATTTAATTTTGCTAAAATTGTATGCATTGTGTAGGTGTCTTGATTACAAAGGCCATGACGTCAGTTACCAAGGAAATTAGCCGACAATTCCTAATCAACAAAGTCCTCCCCGCAATAAAGGAAAAGTGGCCAGCCGACGATCCAGCATTTGTGAAAGCTGCCCAAGCAGATGGGTGGGACATACGACTAACATGCCAACCGCCGAACTCACCCGATCTTAATGTGTTGGACCTTGGTTTTTTTGCAGCAATCCAGGCATTGTTTTACAAGGGGACTCCAAACAACATCGATCAAATTGTGGAAAAGATCGATAAGGCATTTTGCGAGTACCCTGTGGATAGGTCCAATCGGATTTTTCTAACGCAGCAGAGTTGTATGATGGAGATCATGAAGCAAAATGGAGGACAATATTACAACATCCCACACATGAAGAAGAAGCACTTGGAGATGACGGGTGAACTTCCGACTAGTTACAAGTGTCCTATGGACATTTACAATCAAGCACTGGACTTTGTTGGTTAGGCTTTCTTCTGTTGGCATGATGTTTTAGAGTATCTTTTGCATGGATGACGTCTGTTGCTTCTTTTGTGTTATTCTTAAGCTAGTCATGATGTTTAGAGTAAAAGAGAAATGGATGTCTTCTGTTACTCGACATAAAGTACTCAAGCAAGATCAAATAGATAGACATAAGCACTTCAAGCATCAGCGTTACATATAGGTAAGGATACAATAGATTAAGTACATGCACACCAATAATGCGATGGCTAGCATAGATCAAGTACTCGGATGAATCGAAGATAACTACTCTTGCTGCTCGTTTGCTTTGATTGCGTCTGGACTCTCGGCCATCCATATGTGCGCAAGGAGCAATACGGTGTTGCCGTCCATCACTAGATCATCAATGTTAGGAAAAATTACCTCGCAGTCGAACTCCTTGAAGCCATAGATCCAAGCTGACACCATATACTCTCGGTGTATGAGACTACAGCGAGAGCATGTCATCTGGATGCGATGACGACGTCGCCACTCCTCACGACCGCACGCTTCTTTACCATCGCTGGTGATGCACTCGCTCTCGGCCATGGCGATCACTTCCTTCCTCTCGGCCGCAGCAACCTCTTCCTCGCGTCCCCATACGGCCACAACATCCTTGTCCGCTTCATCGTCGGAGTTCGGCGCCCAGTTAAGACCACGAACGAACAACGACGAGGCAGCCGCGTCCATTGCCTGCGATGGGCTAAGTGTTTGTGTTTCCATCAGGGAAGTGCAGGGCGGAGATGGAAGTGTGGCTGAGAGCGGCAGAAGCGAAACATGATTCGGTTTCCACGCTCACTGCCGCAATTCCCGGACATGCAGCGCGCGTCCGCAACGCCTGCATGGCTGCATGCGCGCGCCAGACATGCAGCGCGGGCGCCTCTCGCGCAGACCACCGCACGCCCGCGAGCCGGGGCGCATGCATGCAGGAATAAAAGCGAAGCAAATGCATGCATGCAGGAATAAAAGCGAAGCGGCTGGAATAAAAGCGCATGCATGCATGCAGGAGTAAAGCACAGAAGCGAAGCGTCCCAAGGCATGCAGGGCCTTATGCGCCGGTAAATATTGGAAACTTTTTCAGAGCCTACGCGCCTGTGAAACTTGGATGGAGGGAGTAGAAGACAAATTATTGTATAACTTGACTTATAGCCAAACACTTGGCTCTATTATTGGACTTGCTCTCATGGTCTAGCCCGTAGCCCGATGACTAGGAGATCACACAAATTTCTGCGACGTCAAGTTATTGGCCAAGCCTGAGACACTACCATGGATTCAGCGCCCGATTTAGAATGTGCTTACAAGAAATGGTTCGTTGAATCTTCGCCAAATATCAACCTAGGCGTAGCCAGCAGAGCAATCCAAGGCCGTCCCTTTGGACGCTCTCTTTAGTCTTTAGCGCTGAGAGACAGGAGACTAGTATTGAAAGAATAATTTATCCTTTAATTAATGGGATCTGTTCTGTAGAAGACAAACACATACACATCACAGAATCGCAATTGTACATAGAAAGGACAAGTATGCCCCTCATATGTATTCATAGGGTTGTCATCCACCGAGGGTTATTTGGGTCATTTGTGTATGCCAAAAGTCTATAAATACTCTATATATCTCTTATTTGGATTGAGCTCTCTTGAGCTTTTATGAGCAATAAAGAAACATATTCAAACTAATTAGTCCTCAGAGGCTCTCTCCCTGGAGGTAACCCTAGTTAGCTCACCGACAGTAGGGCGGTCCTCTTAGACCCATGAACCTATATAAATCTCTATGTCATTTTTACTCTCATGGATGATGGCCCGTCAGACGGCCGACGTCTACCCTCTCACTTGTGTTTGGGTTTTCACACCTACAACATGCCCCAATATCAAATAGTGGCAAAATTCTTTTGCCATCAACTATGTATAGACACCTTGTCCAAACGTTTCTCGGTCCACTTTTATAAAACTTAAAAACTACTAAGGTGGAGGATTCACCAAGTCATTCATGACTAGGGACATGTCTATTCAAATAGATTTACACTATGCAGATGTTGTACAACTTTACTCACATGACATAAACATCCCACCATGTCAACCATGCCATGTGATACTAATTTGGTACTCGAATTGAGAGTCTATGACAAAGCTTTTACATTACTAACCCTAACATCAAACTGCGCTGTGATACCTTCTTAAGATATGAAGGGTTTTCCAAAATTCTAAGAACTCATACGTTGCATTGATAAACTTTGCAATTCTCACAAAGCCCCTACGAACATAGAGGTACTCTACCATGTCCACGCTACCCCAATTCACCTATCCACTACCGTCTGTGGTTTGATTGCTAGAACGCGGCAGCTTATTATTCTTAGGCCTCCCCATATGAGGCCCGTGTGTTTTGCATTGATATCTTAGATCTAACTTCATCATAGACTCTGTCCTTGGTGACCGAGCGAAAAAATCTCATACGAGGGTCTCGTGCAACTGCACCAGTCTCTACAACCACTCGCCCAAGTCTAAAATATATTTTTAATTTTATTTATTAACTAAAATAACATAGATATATCTTCTGGACCAATATACAATTGTTTCCCTTTTTGCATGATTTTAACAAATTTCTCCAACCTAGACAAACTATTACTGGTAAGCGTGGCAAAGAACAAGCTAATTTGATTCATCTAAAATTCCACAATTTTTCTTACCAATAGTGGATAGCAATACTAAGGTGGCAATAATGAGGATAAAAATTTATCAATGTAGGATCAATGCAATGCTTGGACATAGCTACCATCCTTACTAACATAGTGATTTTATCGAAATTATGCACATGTATAGTAGTTTTGAAACTCAACATATGTAATACTAAAAATATGGGTTCAACATGATTAAAGGGGGGGTGCTTGCCTTGCTCATTAAACACTTGGTCTTGCTTTGGATCAACCTCAAAGATTTCTGGAACATCAGTATCTAATCGATAAAAGCCAATAACACAAATAAGAGCCAACTAAATTCAAATAGAGAGAAAATCCAAATATTTTTGTATATATAACATTTTGTGATTTTAGAAACATTTGGAATCAAGTTTCACTCAGTTGGAGTTGCTATGCAAAAGTTACAAACATTTGGATTTGGTTCGGTTGGAAAAACCTAGAAAAAGAAAAGGAAAAATATTGTGCATGAATTTTTGAATTAATTTATATTTTTCTTTCTAAAGGAAAGTCTAGATCTAGTGTCATCAACTAACAGGTGGGGTCGGGTCAAAAGGTGGGATCTACATGTCAGTAACTCATTTTAAAACCAGTTTAAATTAGAAATCTTGATTACTTAATCTACCAGTCACACACATCTGTGACTCATTAGTTGTAACCAGGTTTACTTAGTGCTATGTAATTTTTGTGGCTACTGACCAAACAGTGAAGTAGGAGTGTAGTGGAGTGGTTAAGATGGATGAACAATGCTTGCCCTCTCTCCATGTGCGGGGCATGTATATATTTCCTCATAAAGCATAATTACAACTTTGCCCTTGCAGACACACGTCTCCTCCAAGGGTATATAGGTCATTACATATATCCTATTGGGCCCTGCAATTTCCTAACAGGCCGGATGGGCTCAGGTGGGGGCCACCCCTACTACAGTAATCTTAACTAGTGGGCCCACATGTCAGCAAGACTGGCACAAGGAGTGCAGCAACGGCAATGGACGAGCTTATCAATGACGGTGATGACAACGACAGAGGAGAAGTGCCGCGATGGCAAAAGATGACGACACTGTGCGGGCGCACAATGACGTCCGTGAAAAGGGCCACTTCTTAACTAAAGGCTGGGCGCGTTGAACTTAGGGGGCCCAAGGTGGCGCTAAGGGACTCGGCATGGGAACCAATGGTCACTGTAGTCACGCCGGTGACATGCAGTCACAGCGGTGCCATGGGCGGCTACCGTGAAGTCTAAAAAAATGATGCTAAGCTTAAAATCTAACTGGCGCACTAGCACTAGGGGGCTACTAGAGCTCATCGAGGGGGTTGGTGGCGATGGAGAATGACTGAAGATGGTGGAGCGATGGTAGACAGGGGCAATGGCAATGGTCACACGGTGACAATGGGCTACGGTGGGGAAGAAGTTACAAGAAGGTGCCCATTAGCTTGCATACAAGCACAAGATGGTAGAAACGGAAGGAATTGGTCGATGGCTCATCGGAATAGCTGGAACCAGCGAAAATGGCAACAGCAGTAGAAACATGGGAAAATGGGCAAAAAATTGAGTGAGGGTTAATTAAGCACAAGCTGGTGATAAAACATGAAGTGATGCGAGCATATTGGAGCCAAACTCACTAGAACAACAAGGACACGGCGGCTTGGAGTGGCGCACTCGCCGGAGAGGAAGACAACGATATCCACATAGCTTCCCATGGCTTCCACTATGAAGGAATGCATGGCATTGGTAATAGTAGAGCTCAAGGAGAAAGATGATGCATGTGTTGAGCAAGGAAGCTCACCAGGGTGGCATGCTCATTGGCAATGAGGAAGACGACGCTGTTCTCAGCAAACCCCAAGGCTTTGAGCTTCGATTCTTGGAGGGGAAACCAGAAATAGCGAGCTAAATGAGATGATACAGGTGGTTGGACTTAAATATGAAGGACAAAGATGGGAGTTGCTTGTGATTTCTCGTGAGCATGACATGATGGGGCAAGTGGCTCAATCTATCTCTCACTCGACATGCAAGGCAAGTCAAGGCAGTAAAGGGAATGCGACGATGGGACAGGTTAGGCTCGCGGGGCAAAGAGCATGTGAGGTCGACGATCTTCAGTCGGAATGGAAGGATTATGTCGAGGTGGCATCACTGATGTGGGCGCGATGTCTACTCGTGCAATAATTGATGCTCGTGGGTGGTAGCGAGCCCAGGTGGGCAACGGTGGTTGCGGCGCAAGCCAAGGGGTCCAGTACATACTCCTACTTCTTATATACTACTTAAACTAATTAGTTATACATTTTATCATTTTAAGCATACTATAATAATGATTATAAGATTCTCCAAAGTGAGTTCCATGAAAAAGTTCATCAAAGTTTACTTTTTATAGTATAATTTATGTATGTTATATAGTAAAAATAAAAGGCTCCGATAAAATTTTTTCAACCATGTCGCATTGGAATGTTTTAAAATTATTTAAGTATACCAAAAGTGATAAAGAAATATAAAGCATTCGTTTAAGTGGTAAATTGAAAGGTGGAAGTTTATACTTCAAAGAGTACAATATGTGTGCGTGTGTGGCATATCTAGTGCAAATGGCCCTTTCAGTGCAAACATGCAACATGAATCAAGGCTGTCATATCCAACTTCTATGCCTCAAATCTGTGCAGGTGGAATCCCTCAAAACTTAACACACGTTTGCACTTAATCCCCCACCTCCCCGATAGCCTCCCTCAGCGCCGCCCCCGGCCTCCCCGGACACCTCCCCCTAGCTCCCTCCCCGGCTTCCCCGGGCGCTGCCCCCTTCAGCCTCCCTTGGCTCCCTCCCTGGCTTCCCCTGACTCCCTCCCCAGCTTCCCTCAGTGCAGCCCCCCGGGCTCCCTCGGTGCCGCCCCCTGGCTCCCTCCCCGGCTTTCCCCGGTGTCGTCCTCCCCAGCCGCGTCTCTCCCCTCCTTGCTAGCCCCCTCCTCGCTACCTCCTCAGTGCCGCTCCCCTCCTCACTGGCCACTCCTCGCTGCCCCCTCCATGCCGCTCCCCTCTCGCTATGGTCGTGGTCGAAGGTGGCTATGGTCGAAAGTGGCCGCGGCCGTGGTTGTGGTCGAAGGCAGTTATGGTCATGGCGGTCGTGGTCATGCATGGCTACGGTCGTGGGTGACCATGGTCGTGTGCGGCTGTGGTCGTGAGCAGCCGTGGTCGAATCGGCAAAGAGAGGGAGGAGCTTAGGGCTACGGGGAGGTCGGATCTGGCGCCGACGGGGGCGGGGAGGAGGGAGAATCTCGAGGCGGGAGGGAGGAGCTCGGGGGCGGCGAGGAGGCTAGATCTGGCTCCAAGGGCGCTAGGAGGAGGAAGGAGTTCGGGCGGCGGTGTCACTAGTGTTGCCCTCGAGGGGGGTCAGGAGGGTGGTGCCGAGGGAGGCCAGAGGGGGCAGCGCCGAGGGAGGTTGGGAAGGCACCGGGGGAGGCTGGGGGCAGCACTGGGGGAGGCCAAGAGGCGAAGCCGAGGGAGGCCGGGGAGGGAGATGGGGAAGGCGGGGGGCGCAGCGCTGGGGGAGACCAAGGGGTGCGGCGCAAAACACTATCGAGGAGGTGGAGGGTTAAGTGCAAAAGTGCGTTAAGTTTTGAGAGATTCTACCCACACAGATTTGAGGCATAGAAGGTTGGATCCGTCAACCCTGATTCGTGTTTGTATGTTTGCACTACACACACATACATATACATATACATATCATTTTTGCTATTGCACAGGCGACTGAATTTTTTTTATCTCTCAGTCATCTAAAATTGCACTCTCAATCAACTGATGTTGCAGCCTCTTTCCAAAAAAATCACCTGCAATTTCAGGTGATTCATAGTGCAACTGAAGTTTCACTTTCAATCACCTGATATTGCAGCTCCCCATTCAAAAAATCACCTACAACTTCAGGTGATAGAGAGTGCGATTTTAGATGATTGAAAGATAAAAAATTTTCATTCGCCTGTGCAAAGTCACTCCCTATACATATACATACATAAACACTCATACACACACACACACAAACACACATATATAGGAAAAATACTCCATACGTTGTGAGATACGACATAGGGTAAATTACACCCGGGAGTAGAAAAGAGGCTTCTGGAAAAATACCCTTTACTCCCGGGTATAATTACATCCACCTCTAATATACCATCTAAACAAACTTAAAATACTTCTATATCATATTAGGTATACTCGTATACTAATTATAAGATACTCCAATGTGAATCACACGAAAAAATTACAAGAGAATTCATAGTTTTTAGTGTATTTTATAAATACCTTTATATACGCACATAAAAAGGAGTATGTAAAAAATATACATACCATCTCTAAAAAATTATTCATACCACCTAGATGATCTTAAATACTCGTATACTACACATACATACCCTCCGTTACACGAGATACTCTCTACGTTGTGAGATACGATATAAGGTGTAATTACACCTGGAAGTAGAAAAGAATCTTATATATATATATATATATATATATATATATATATATATATATATATATATATATATATATATATATATATATATATATATATATATATATATATATATATATATATATATATATATAGGAAAAATGCTTTTTACTCCCGGGTGTAATTACACCCACCTCTAATATACCACCTAAACAAACTTGAAATACTCCTTTATCACTTTAGGTATACTCGTATACTAATTATAAGATATTCTAATGTGAACCACATAAAAAAATTGCAAGGGAGTCTATAGTTTTTAGCGTATTTTGTAAATACCTTTATATACGTACATAAAAAAGGAGTATGTTAAAAAATATACATACCACCTCTGAAAAATTGTTCATACTACCTATATGATCTTAAATACTCGTATACTACATGTACATACCCCTCGTTACGCGAGATACTCCCTACGTTGTGAAATATGATATAGGGTGTAATTACACCCGGGAGTAGAAAAGAGGCTTCCTATATATATATATATATATATATATATATATATATATATATATATATATATATATATATATATATATATATATATATATATATATATATATGAAAAATACTTTTTACTCCCAGGTGTAATTACACCCACATCTAATATACCATCTAAACAAACGTGAAATATTCCTTTATCACTTTAGGTATACTCATATACTAATTATAAGATATTCTAATGTGAACCACATGAAAAAATTGCAAGGGAGTCCATAGTTTTTAGCATATTTTGTAAATACCTTTATATACGTACATAAAAAGGAGTATGTAGAAAAAAATGTACATACTACCTCCGAAAAATTGTTCATACCACCTATATAGTCTTAAATACTCATATACTACATGTACATACTCCTCGTTACGCGAGATACTCCCTACATTGTGAGATACGATATAGGGTGTAATTACAGCCGGGCGTAGAAAAGAGGCTTTTATATATATATATATATATATATATATATATATATATATATATATATATATATATATATATATATATATATATATATATATATATATATATATATATATATATATATATATATATATAGAGAGAGAGAGAGAGAGAGAGAGAGAGAGAGAGAGAGAGAGAGAGCGCTCCCGCTCGGGAATACCATGTGACGGACAAAGTCACGAGAAGATGGGTGTGGCGGAGCAGTGGCCGGGCACGAGGAAGATACCGACGCGCTTCGAGGACTACCACGGCGCCCCGCGTGCCTGAGCCAGCGGGGCCGTGTGCAGTGCCTCTGACGGCAATGAGATGATGCACTTCTCCCTTGTCCCGCCCTTTGGCTGCTCCGCCGACGCCTCAGGAGGAGACGCCCTGCGCATTCGAACCTTCAAGAACAGCGACGAACATTCGGTAGGCAAGCCCACGTCTAGCAAGGACTACGACTGTGTGTGCTGCCAAGGGCGAGCTGGTGGTGTTCGACCGGCGAGCCGTGCTCTCCTTTTCCTCATCATCTACCGGCGTTGATGTCTATAGAGAGGGAGACAGGAAGAGATGAAAGAGTATGGGTCAGGGAAAACATTTCAAAAAAAAAAAAAGAAAAGAGAATCACCCCCACTGATAAATCTGAAATTCGAAATTTCAGACAAATTCATTCAAAATTGTTAATTTTCAAATCTGATAAAATAGTGTTCGTTTTGGGATTTGAACTCAAGACCTAGTGCTCACCAACAACCATCCTTACTACTAGGCTAGCTAAATACTTCTTAATTTATATTGGCTAAGGAATTTAGGTAAACTCTAAATTTCAAGCTGAAATTCATCGGTTTTGCAAATTTTCGGACCCCACCAAAAAAAGATCTAAATTCCGCTGAAATTATTTCCCTAGCATGGGTATTTTGAGCAATACCACGAAATAGACTTACCACATGTTTGACTAACAACAATGATATACTGGGTTCTTTTGGGCTTAAAGTTGACTTATGTTTATACTGTTTACAATAACTAGCTTTTAAACAGTGTGTTTTTTTAAGACGGGTTAATAGAAAAATTGTAGTACAAAGTGCACTAAGTTTAACTGTATCAGCTAAAATCACATACGACTATTTTTCTTTACGTATTGCCTCTCATGAACTACCAGAATTCAAATATTTAAGCCATAAGCTGTAAACCCAAAAGAACTCACCCATAGAAGGGATAAATTTCAAACGGATGGCACGTAAGGGACGTGGTGTTTGTGAATAGCAAATTGGGGATTGGGGTGTTTGCCAATGGTATGGAAGGAATTTTTTCTTTTATACACATAGCCATGACATAGATTGCTCCTATTGCATTTAACCTTTCATCGGATAGCTCCCGAGACTTTCCCCAGCTAAACTTTTTATCGTCCAACAACACATACATACAGTTTACTAGTAAGATCAAGCCCCTTACATTTGGACTTCCCCAGACATCACTTCGTGCCATGTTGTTGCCAAAGCATGTAACATAATTGCATATATCATTCAGTTCACAAACATAGTAGATTAATATTAATTTGCAAACTGAAACTAGCAATTAATCTAGTTGGGCTTGAAGAACTTGAGCTTCATCCCGGTGCTGATGATGCTCCAGACACCACCCACAGAGAAAGCCAAACTGAAGGCAGTGCCAAGCAGCCCAAGGCACCAGTTCAGGTACCAGCTGAAGCTGAACCTCTCAGGCTTCTTGATGCAGATCCACATGAAGAACGGGTAGGCGAAGGTGACCGGCAGCGTCAGCCCACCCAGCAGCCCGGCAAGGCTGGACAGGAACGGCAGCGCAACGCCGATGAACAGCGAGATGAACCCGTAGAAGATCCTGAACCCCGACCTGACCCAGACTGAGCAAGGCCGGTTGGTGCGGCCCGTGTAGAAGGCCTCGAAGCTGTCAAACACAGGCATGGAGTATATCTGGAAGCTGCTCAGGCAGTTGAACACGACAAGGAGGAATGTCGCCGCGAGGAGGCCACGGGGGATGTCGTGGCTGTGGAAGGCATAGAGTGCGGTCAGCATCCCTCCTGATGGCATCTGCAGGCACGCAAAGGAACAAGCAGAAGGTCCAAGGGTTGTTAGGTGCAGCACAATGAGGTGATGAATGAGGACTTGATGAAGTACTTGCCATGTTTCCGTAGGCCCAGTAGCCTCCAATGGCAACAGGGAAGAGGCACATTGCAATCAGAAGATATGCGACTTTGGCCCCGCGCCACATTGGCACATGTGCAGGATGTTTAAAAGTCGATGGCATTGTCGCCTGAAAGTTATCAATACCAATTCAAACAAATGAAGCCATCAAATGATACTACAGAGTATTGAAAGTCTGAATGCACTAGTTGTTGAGTACTAACCTGTATTTCTAATGCAAGATTGTGACCCCTGAATGCAAAGGCTATTATTCCAAGTGCATTCAGTGTTGAAAACAAGGATGAACCAAAAGAAGTGTATTTCGCTGGTTCATAAGAGATGGTCGGTGGCTGCGGTTGGCTGACAGAGAGAACCCAGGACATGGTACAGTATGTTATCGCAGTTGCACCACCGATAAGCGAAAGCCCGGCGATCGAGTTGAGATTTGGAAGCTGGGAAAGGACTATTGCTAAGGATGTGAACACCAAGTACCACTCGACCGTCGAAATAGGGCTTGGTGAACATAGGGAGCCGCACACTATTTGGAAAAAGAGCTTCATAGTTTCCCCTCCAACTAGGATCAATGCAGTTGCAGTACCCGCCGACAGATAAATAGTTGGGAAAAGAGCTAGCCACACTCCCAGTTTTTCTCCTGAATGGGAAAATAAACAGTAATCAGTACTTCCTGCTTTTTTTTTCTGTCCTACAAAATTAATTTCTAGCAATCAATCTAGCAGATCAGCAGAGAATCTGGACACATTACATGTTCTCAGTTTGGTGTAACCAGAAGCAATAATTACTCGAACTCTGTAATGCAATAGTTTTGAATAGAAGGATCACAGAGTAACGGTGGTAGCAAAAGGTTCCACATTTTACACTACTGTAGCATGAGAGTGATAGATTAACCATTAAAGGAGACAGTTCAAGTGATCCAGATGTGATCAGATCAAGAGGACCAAGAGTGTCTCCGTACATTAACCTGGCACTACCCCATCATTAAGAGTGTCTCCTACTGGAACAGCACAAGATACTGTTAAAAGATTCTTTCTAGCCACATGACACAGATCTTCTTAGCGCAGTAATGCTATACATTGCATGCTCATCTATTAACAGCAGACATGTCAGAGATATCCAAGTTGGAACCAAAAGTCGTTCTCATGAACTAGCAAAATAGTTAAGGGCATATCTCACCAAATGCAGCTTGTGCAAGCTCCACATATCTGTTGTATCTCCTGCCAGGAACAGCTTCATGAAGCTTGACTAGAATCCAGAGTGTGTATAGTTGCCAGAAATAAGCAACAGTCAATGATATTATTCCCCAGCTCCTACAATGTAAAGAACAATATGTTAGGAACGGTTTGTGAACTTTTTTATTAGAGGAAAATGGTTTGTAAACTGTAGAACAACTCAGCCGAAATAATGTACTCCAAAGAAACTAGCCGAAACCGTGTTCAATTGCATGGCATAATATCGATGTCATAGAAAAATGGCACATGTATTTTCATTGAATCAACGATTATATAATTTTATATTTTTGCTATGAGTATTGCACATGCTTTTTTTTTTGTAGAGGCAACTGCACATGCATATAAAAACTCATGAAGATCATATAAATTAAAAAATAAAAACCCACAAAAGTGAAATTTCCAAATCTTCAGTGTTTCCCAATTTGTAATTTTCTCACTTTCAGACGTTCTTTTATTTCTGAACATTTTTATCAGTGTTGTAACTTTTACCAATAAATGTCTCATGAAACAAGATTATTCTCAAACATGTAAGAAGTAACTCCTCCGAACCTGCTACAATATGAAAGACACATCTAAACCAAAAAGAATTTCTCGTCCCCTTCAAATTCTCAGGAAGAACAAACCTCATTTCTGAACATGAAGCCTCCAATCTGAATCGCGTTCGACTTACAACTAAATGTGTCAAAAAAATTCTAGGACAACAAAGAAAGTTGATAAAGCTTCTAGGACAAGAAATTCCCTTGGATGGGGTTTTGGTAGGTTTTTGGATGGAGAGTGGAGAGAGTGGTTGATTACCATCCGAGGTCGGGGAACGCGAGGGGGAGGAGGAGCGCCTGGAAGCCGAGGCCGGCGTTGAGGGAGTGGAAGGCCGCGTAGCGGGCGTTGCCGCTGCGGCTCTCGGTGATGGGCAGCCAGGCGTCCTGCGGGTTGAGCCGCGTCAGGTGGCCCACCTCCTCCAGGTAGCCGCGCAGCCCCTCCACCACCCGCCGCACCGGCGTCCCGGCCCCGCTCACCGCCCCTCCGCCGCCCCTCCTCCCCGCCGCCACCGGCGGCGTCGACAGCCCGTCCGGCGTCGACAGCCCCCGCGGCGTCGCCGGGATCGACACCAGCTCCGGCTCGCTCCCCACCGCCGCACCCTCCATTGCCGCCATTGAAGAAGCAGGCGCTCTTCTTGGCTGCCTTGGAGCGCGCGCGCGCGTGACTGCAGTGTGACTATGTGAGTCGAGTTCTTGGAGCTCGTGGGAAAGGGAAGAAAAAGAAAAGGTGGTGGAGACTGGAGCGTGGGAAAAAGAGGGAGAGAGGAACGCGTGTGTCGGAGAAGGCCCAGTCCTTTCCGTGTCGGGCGAGGAGAGAGAAAGAAACACTGCGAGAGAGAGAGAGAGAGCGCGCGCGCGATGGTGTTGGGGAAAAAAAGAAATTGATGAGCCGCACGCACGAACGTACGAAATTTGGACAGTATTGGACCATGGACACCCGAATTTTCATTTTTAGCTCCTAAATAAAAAAAATTTCAAATTTAGACCCCTCCTAAGCGCACGTTTCACGTGGCGTCCACACGTGTCCGGTCGTGCGGTGTGGTACCGCACGATCGCACTGTAGCACGGGTCGTGCGGTACCACACCGCACGACCGCCTCGCCCTCCGCGCCGGCCGCCCGTTTTGAGTTTTTGAGCGCACGACCGAGGTTTTGACCGCACGACCGATTTTTTGAGCGCACGACCGATTTTTTTACCGCACGACCGATTTTTTGAGCGCACGACCGATTTTTTTGACCGCACGACCAATTTTTTGACCGCACGACCGGTCGTGCGGTACCACATCGCACGACCGGGGACACGTGTCGCGTTGTCGTAAACGCGCGGTGAGGAGGGGTCCAAATTTGGAATTTTTTTCATTTGGGGGCCAAAAATGGAAATTCGGGTGTCCATGGGTCCAATAGTGACCAAATTTCCGAACGTACGACGAGAGGAGGCTGTATAGATGGCGCGTGCCATGTCCGTCTCGACAGCGACCAGAGCGTTCCACTGTTCATACCCGGTCTAGTGAAGTAGTCAGAGCTCGGGCAGAGCTGAGCTTACTCTGCCTTCTCAGTCGCCTAGTGGAGTACCTCAGGCAGAGCGGAGCTTACCAGAGGGCCCGTTGTTTCCATTTCTTGTCTCCTAGCCGATTAGCCAATTAAGAGATATTATATCAACTTCAGTTATATCGATCAAAATTATATGTGACTATTTCTCTCTATACTTTCTCTCACAAACAGCTATAACTAAAAAACCATAAACCAAAAGACTTAGGGCATGTTCTGTGGGGCATTTAAAAGTGGCTTTTAACTTTTCCTACAGTACCTAACTTTCAAACGAAATATTTTTCAAAACAGAGCCTACAAGTTAATTGTAATGCACGTTAAAAGCCCAATATCTATACCAGCCAAAATTGCAAGCGAGTATCTTTCTCTGTAATCTCTCTCATGAATAGACTAAAATTCAAAAATTTCAGTTATAAATCATAAACCACAGTCATAAACTGAAAAAGAACCAACCCTTAAATGGCAGCCGAAAATGACGCACCACTGCCTTTCAGTCCTTAGCTCGTGGTCAACTTGCTAAGATTGTGTTGTGTGTGTTTTGGGGAAGAAGGAAGAGATCTTGCATGTCAGAGCAGCTACTGGATCCACGTGCATTACTTGAGGTATGCCATCGAGGATGGGCAACTCCTGAACAACTTTTATTACTTAACACTTTCTAAATATATCTTTAAATATGACTGTTCGTCTGACTTATTTCCAAAATCTTACCTTTTGGCCACACCATACCTAGGTAAGCCAGCGCCAAGCTAGAAAGATACCACGTCATGACAAACAACATGATCGAAGAAGTCAAATTTAGAAATAAGTTAGACAAGAGATCATTAATAGAAATATATTTTAATGGGTTAAATAAAAAATAAATACTTTTTTGGTGGGATCTCATCATATATATGATATATCTATTTTTATATAAAAAAGAGATTACATCACTAACTATAATGTGGTTTCAAGTTGATCCGATTGACTCACTATAGGGAAGTGACAATTTGACTAGGGATAGATGGTTCCACTAACTAAAAGATTGTCATAGGTGATGAATGTTGGTCCACAACAAAATGACAAGGAATCGAGTTAGTTGTAGGGGCAACATGAAGTGGTAGGTGTTGAAAGTTGATGAATAGAGGTTGGCAACAAGATGGTAAGGAGTGGAGCTAGTGCAGCACAAAGTGGTAGATGTTAGCATCTTCAACAATGCTAAAGCCACTAAAGTCCAAAAATTTTTGGCACTAGTAAATTAATTTTTGGAAACCCAATGATCAAATTGGAAGTGAGTTAGACAAGGGCTCATTAATAGAAATATATTTAGAATGGGTTAGATAAGTAATCTTTTTTTGTGTGGGATGATCGAAGGAGATTACATCTATATGACGTGGTTTTAAGTTCATTGAATCGTCCAACTATAGGGAAGTGACGATTTCACAAGGGATAGATGTTCAACTAGCTACCAAGTTGTCATAGGTGATGAATGGAGGTCCGAAATGAGATGGTAAGGAATCGAGTTAGGTGTAGGGGCAACACGAAGTGCTAGGTGATGAATAGAGGTTGGCGACACCCCGCTCTAAACCTAGCCTAAGATGGAGAAGCTGGGTTAGAGCATGAATGCATCATGACATGGATTGAAAGATGAGAAGTTTGATTGATTTTCTCAAAAGTTTTAGTTAAAGGTTGTTTAGCGACTTTGAAACTTTATTCTAGAGATAACTGATGTATAGCCTCTATCTCCATAGGTTTTAGGGGTATTATATTGCCTACAGTTAATATTTTTTAATATGAAAACTGTAGAGAGTGTTAAATATGCAAATTTTCTAGGCAAATTCTTGCTTGCAGGCGCACAGCAGAACACCCAAGATCTCTCTAGGGTTCATAAGCCTGCCGATGGCGCAACACAAACTCCTCCGTGAGAAAGGAGAAGAGGCCATATGCTGTAGCTAAGCATTAGCGTTTGCCACCGCGGCTGCTCGATGTCCTCCTTAGCTAGAAGTAGTCGCCCCCTTCGCCGCCACACTACTAGAAGGAAGGGAGGAGTGAGAGACCATGTGGAGGTGTCTCCATGTTTGTGATGAGTAATTGACTCGTGTTTTGGAAAGTTTGAGTTTGATTTAGTTGGTTCGCGCTAAGTCGGTGCATGGCGCGGTCTAGTATGGTTGGACTTGGTCGAACGCGGTCGGACGTGCTTAGGACGCTTGTTCTCTTTCTCGATCGGTTGTTCGGACTTCTTCGTGCTTGAGTACCTTTCACTAATGCAATTGTTGTTTATACTGTTTCGAGCGGTGCTATGTGATGGCTTCTTATCTGCGATGGCTACAGGACTTTGAGGCGAGTTCATGGTGAGATGTGGGAGGACCGGGACTAGACACAGGAGGTGTTGAGGTCCAGACGGTCGGAGACGCCGAAGATGATCGAGGCTGGTGAGGTGGTTGCAGGCTGGGGAGACAAGAAACTGGAGCTGGAGCTGCCGGAGGTGGACACGACGGGCAACGGCGAGGTGGACCGGGACTAGGCTCAGGGAGGAGCTGAGGTCCAGACGGTCAGGATGCGAGGTGCGGTCGTGCGAGGACAGGAAGCTTCCAGGAAGGTGCTTGAGGGGCAATTCGGTAAAATTGACTCAGGCCTGAGGAAGCGGGTTCAGGTGAAGAAAATGGGTTGGAGACTCAGTAGTGGAGGCTAAATGGAGGAGGTTAGGGTTTGGAGATTGAATCCTGGTTCCCTCCATTTGGATGCAGGGTTTGCTTTTGTGTTTGGTCTGGTGAGGAGAGGTGTTGGGCAGTGAAGCCCTTTGACTTATTTCCTAGCTTGGATGAGGGTCATGGAGTGGAGTTGGGCTGCCACTTCTTGATTTTCTTGTTAAGTGTGAGTGCTGGGTGTTAAAGCCTGAGGGCTGGGTTGTGCTCTGGGTATTCCAAGTGCAGGAGCTCAAGTAGTGTGTGCGTGTGATCATCTCAGTGAGCAAGCATGTAGTGAGATAGGTATGAGATGAACCCTTTGTAATCGCCCATGTCTCTGTATTCCTTTGAGAAATCTTGAGCTCGAGATGTTGGTTCTCAGTTTGTTTTTCTCTGTGCTTTGTTTCTGTTTCAAAGTTCTTGCTCTGTTCCTTGTCTTCCTTGTTGCATTTGGTCTGTGATGAGTTCTTAGTGGAGAAGATGCAAGGTTTATTTGCTCTGAACTGGGAAATACCCCACGGCCATTTGGCTAATCCATTCCCGAGAGCAAAAGGTAGAATCATTTTCACTTTTCTCAGGCATGTGCCTTAGTTCCTCTGTTCTCCAGGTTTTAGGGTTTGAAGGCAGGGGATTCTTGCTCACTTGATGTTTCTCCAAAAAGTCTGGTATTTGCTTGTACTTTCTTGTCATGAGATCACTCCCTGCTGAACTTAGAAGTCTCATGATCCATGAATACAAGAATCTCAAGTATTTTGGGTTTTTGGTCTTCCTGCAGACTTGTTTTTGAAAATTTCAGTGATCTTTTGCTTCCTATCTGCATTTACTTCCTAGTAAGTTTGATTGGCTGTTTAGATTGTAGTTCATGTCATTTGACCCAAGAAGAGCAGCAAACATTTGGCAAATTCCTTGTCTGCAGTTGTCTTCAGTATTTACTGTGTTAGATTTTTCAGTCGGTCGTTTGCTGTTTTTTGCTGTCTCCCACTGAGACCATGCCTGGTCAGACCGGCCGTTCAATGGCGGTCAAACCGGAGGATAGCCGGCGGTCAGACCGCTAACCCTAGCGGTCAGACCGGCCGATCAACAGCGGTTAGACCGGCTGTGGGCGGTCAGACCGGCGGGTCTCGGGTGGTCAGACCGGTGTCTCAGTTGCGGTCTAACCGGCCTCATGAGTGTGTGTCTGCTGCTCCCTGTTCTGTGTTGTGTTCTTTGGTTCGTCTTCGTGTGTGATCTTATCAGTTTCTAGTGAGCATGGTCCTTCTTCTTCTTCATAGCTACTATAGCTATCGGAGAAGAAATTGGTGAATACTTAGGGGTGGATTTTGAAGGCACCATTCACCCCCCCCTCTGTTGCCATTTCCGATCCTACAAGGAGGAAGCATAGTGTGAGTCCAATGTGTCGATCTTTCTTTCTTCTAGCCAACCTTTCTTTGATCCAAAGTAGTTGCTGTTGTGAGCTACCCTGAGAGTAATTTTTTTGCTGCGTGATTAGGAGTTGAAGCTACCATTTGGGGGGCTAATATTTGCTTGTTAAGTAGTTAGGATGTGGATAAGATCCCTAAGTTTCCAGGATAGCGATGTTGCTCTTGTTAGGATTTAGGAGTGATGGTTTCTGTTCAAGATTTTTTTTCTACCCTTGCATATATTGACCCAGTTGTTATACCATGTTTTGCTACTCCCACCAGTTGTTGTCGGCATTGATTGACCTAGTATGAGGGTTTATTCTCAACCCAGATGCATGTAGTTTGAGGGTTTTCCACTGCGTGTACTCATGTTTCAGTGCATCCTAGTAGTTTTTAAATTGATTTTTTTGTGTACTCTCTAGCGATGTGCTCTTTAAATTTTCTCGTAAGGTTCGTGTGGTTGCACCTATTTAGATAGCCCATGGGACGGTTGTTGGCCTCCACTTCCTCGTGACATATTTCAACATGGTGATGTGGGTGACATCATCCTAAACGACAGTGAGAGAGCGTGCCTTGTCCATCTATTTGAAAGCAGCAATAGCGAAAAAAGAAAGACCAGCGACCATGAGAATGCAACGAGGAATGCACAGTAGCATCATTACGGCAATGTCACCCAAAGTAATGGAAATGAAAGGCTAATCACAAGTGAAGCTAGATTTTACTTTTAGTAGGGCCGGGAGTATATCAACAACGTGTGTGGAGGTGACGAGCACCTCGTTCTGGAGTATGGCGGAAGTGACGGCACCCTCGAGGCGCTATGGCATCCATGAGGTGACTCAATGAGGTTGGAAGAGCTAGACGGGGCATGTCATTAGGGCTGGCTACTACGGACGAGGAGGGTAGTTGGAGGCCGACTCCAACACCGACACAGATGAGGCTTCTGAAGAGGAGGCGAAAGAGGGCAAGGTGTTGTGTGACAAGGGTGGCCTCGACGCCAATGCCGACCAGGAAGTGGACGCTAGTGCGGTGAAGGTGGCAGCCCTATGTAGATCTTAGGGGAGGCGGTGGGGCGCAGATGGGGGACGGGTAGGCACGATAGATGGTGTGGGGAGGCAGTGGGAGATGGGAGCGACACGACTAGGGGGTGCGGTGAGGGGGGACCGGCCCGATGCAGATCAATCAATGAGGTGTTGGGGTCGTGGCCCACCAAGGTAGGGGGGTGTCATAGTGTGGGAGGGGGCCCGAATCCGGAGCTGAGCGAGGCGCAGGCGTGGAAGGGCGAGGAGGTGTGTAAGCTAATGGCTAGGGGCGACCGATGCACTGGGCGGAGCATGTCGGTGGCCCGCGGGGGTGAGTGGCAAGCCGCCCTAGCAAGGATGCGGGAGGGATGCGCGAGGCAGATTGGGGAATTAGGGGCTGAGTGCTTGCACAAGCCACTTATACAAGCTGCTGCCGAAGCTTCCACATTCAATTCGACTTTCGGCTTCTCTGAACTGAAGCCAAAGCCAGAAGCCTGTCCAAAAAACCAAATCTAACAAGGCCAATGCAGGGTAGAGTAGGGCACCATGGAGGGTATGTGAGGACTGAGGAACACCTGGAATGGGTAAAGAGTTAGACCATAGAGATGAGACAGTGGTGAGAGCGATAAGACACAAAGGGAGTGGGAGACGAAATAACAAAGAGAAATGTATGGAAAAGACTGTTCAGCTAGCTAATGGAAAAACCGAAAAAGGATGTATATGATATAAAGATGAGAAATATGTGAGCCTCATTAGGGTGAAATTCCTTAACCCACTTATGGTCAACATGGACTCATTTTTATTCCACAGGTTCATCGGTGAACCCTGCAAATAAGGAACAATTTGTAGAACGTACAAACTTTAAACAACGAAAATAGGCAACAGCCATGGCAAATGATTGGCATACAGAAGATATAATTTAGGTAGACATTTTGTAAGACCTCCCTGAACAGCTCTTTTCTTCAATGCGTATAGGTGGACGCGTGGACACTTGTGCGTGAACTTTGAAAAGCCCCAAATTTTCAAACCAAAAATTTTCTTAATTTTTGCTGGATTTTTCAGTGTTTTCCGGAAACTTTCCCTTTTTGGAAAGTCTCCCGTTTTCCGCCTTCCTTTTTCGGCCTGGCGCCATTCCCCTTTCCGCTTTCCCCTTCTCCCAGCGCCTCCTCCTTCCTTCTCCCGTTGGCGCCGCTTCCCCTCTCCGCTTTCTTCCTCCCCTGGCGCCGCCTCGCTCCCTCCCCTTCGCTCGCGCCTTCCTCCCTCCCCGCCTTCCTCTTCGCGCACGCGCCGCACGTGGGACGACTGAGTCGCGCCCGGTCTTGCCCGCGGTTTCGCCCTGCCTTCGCCGTGCTGACGCCACCGGTTGACGCCAGCACCGCCGCGCGTCGCCGCCCCTTCGCGTGGCCCCACCGGCCAGCCCCTTCCCTTCCCTCCTTCCCCAGCCCGGTCGTCGCCCAGTCCTCCCGGTTGACTGCCGCGACCACGCCATGCCTCCTCCCCCACGAAATTCCCCCCTCCGCCCGGGTATAAAAACCCCTACCCGGCCTCCTCACTCCCCTTCACTTCCCGAGCTCCTCCACCGCCCTCATTCGCCTCCCACCGTTCCCCAGAGCCTCCCTGAGCTGCCGATCGAGGCCACATCGCCCCAATCACCATCGCTGCCCCCCTGCGCCGGCGACCCCCGTGAGCCTCTTTTCTTCCCCTTCCCTCTATTTCTCGATTCCTTTCGCCCAGAGCTTCTCTGCTCCCCCTTGAATACGTTGGTGCTTGTCTCTGGCCAGGAGAAGCCCCGAGGAGCTCCGGCGTCGAAGCCCGCCGCCGGCCGAAGCACCCTCACCGTGGCCAGACCACTCCGGAGCCTCCCCGCCGAAACCAACGCCGCCAATGTGAGCCCCTTGGCCCCTTGAACGTGTAACCGCAGCCGATTTGGCTCTTTCACCGCCGGTGACCTTCCCCGCCACCAAAAAGTCGAAGCCTTCCCTTCTCCCTCCGACCTTCTCCATTGGCCTCCTCCCCTTCCAACTCCCCAAAATAGTCTCCCCGTGTTGAGACGCACCCATTGGCACCCTCCCTTGCCGCAGAAGCCCCTCGCCGTCGTCAGAGAGCGGAGGCTCCCCTATCTCCACCCCTCTGTGGCGCGCGCCTGTCGGGAGGAAGACGACGACGACGTGGCCGTTTCCCCTCCGTCCATCCTTCCCATCGCCATATAACAGAGGCCGTCGGATCTCCCGTACCGTTTCGCCACCTCCCCGCATCGGCGCCATCCGTCCCGGCCACGCGCCCTCCATCTGCCTTGGGTGGGCGCGGAGCGCGGATGGGCCGCGACCTCCCCGGCCTGCCTCGCGCGCGCACACGCGCACGGGCCGCGTGGGCCGACCGGCCGTTTCTCGCCGAACCCCCACAGTGCTGGGCCGCACAGTAGCCGGGCCGGCCTCCGCACTGTTCACACCGATTTTCCCCGAATTAATCTTTTCTAAAATCCCAGAAATTCCAAATAAATCCTAGAAAATCACAGAAAATCCCAAAAATTCCCAAATTTCACCACTTTGCTCCAAATAATGTCCTGAACCCATTTTTGACCTCCATTTCTCCAAATTCATCCCAGATAAATTCCTAAAATTCCCTATTTGGAGATTTATGCATTTTACTCCTTTTTAATAAATTATTTTTTCCTCGCTTGATTAGGCTCAAGCCGGGCTTATTTATTTTATGTGTTTGCGCTAGTTTCGGAAATCCCGGAAATTCAAGAGCAGTCCCAGGATCCAGAAGCTTCTACGTTCGAGCTCGCCAGGATCATCCAGATTAACGGCAAGTCACAAGTCCTTGACCATGTTGAAATCCCATGCCATTTAAATTATGTTATTATGCTATTTGCATTAAGCTAGTTCTGAAAGGTTAGTTCAAAGTAAAAATAAAATGTTTAGAATGACATGATATGTAGTTAAACCTACCACCATGAAATGCCATGTTAAACTTGTAACCATGCCTTTGTAACCCTAGAAATAATTATCTGTTAATCTAGATAAGCGTAGATTATTATTATCACTCAAAGTCTTTACACTAATAAGGTTGTGGCTGCGGGCCAATAGAATTTGGAAAACACGACCCTAGGGCAGGGTGGTATGGGACACCGTGCCCTAGGGCGGAGATTGTCGGCATGCGCAGGATAGGGTAAGGGGGGCTGTGGTGCGCCGCAAGACGGTTTTCGCCCGCCTCTTACCCTAGGTTGCAGGTCGCAGACCTGGCAGGGGTTGCGGGCCCCTGGGGAAAAAAATATAAGGACCAGACCCTTACGCTGAGCAAATGACATGGTGACCGCTCAACCACAGGAGTTGACTTGTCAACACTGGTTTAGTAGCTGCTCAACTCGATTGAAACTCTACAGGTGTTGTGGAGTAGGTGTTTGGGTAACAAAGGTTAGGCAGGCCATGCTGCGGGTGCCTAACAACGGTAGAGTTCACTCGAAGCGGACGTTTGTGTGTGTGTGTGTATGTGTGAGCCAGACCCGAGTGGATTCTACCAGGTAGAGCCTATATAGAGAGCTGAGCAGTGAAACGACCTGGCTTTCTTAACTCTGTCGCGGGAGTTAAGGGATCGTGTGGGTAAAGCTGAGCAAACTCTACAGAGTCAAATAAATGGTATTCGAATACGCCGTGCTCCCGGTTATTGGAGCTGTGTCACTTGGGTGATTCCAGCAGCAAAGCTTAAGTAGATTTGTACATGCTTTAACTTATCCAGTTGGTTAATTAACTCTTCATGAAAACCCCTAAGATATTGAGGAGTAGTTTTGGGTCCGTTTTATCAAAATATTTGCAAATAAAACTGCATCCACTCAAAGTTAATAAACCAAGTATACTCCCTTCCTTTGTTGATTCGTGCAAGTAGTAAGCTAGGATTTCCCTTGTGAATTGCTGAGTACGGGGTTGGAGTACTCAGGCTTGCAAAATTCCACAGATACCAGAAGAAAAGACGGCAATTCAAGATTTCGTGTTAAGAAGGTCTCCCCGTCGAGGACGTCCTGAAGGATCTCTTCTTCGACGAGGATCCGTGGCTTTAGGTCTTCGCCGCGCTCAAGCGGGTCTTGGAGTTTTTGTAATGTAATTATACTTTGGGCTTGTACGCCCCGCTGTCAAAACTGGATGATATTCCATATGTGAAATATATGCTGTACTTTTGTTGTAAGCATGCAATGGTATACTCTTGCGCGACACTCCATAACTGTTCATGCGTGAATAGTTGCGGAATGCCGTGTCCGTACGCGTCCCTGGAAACGGGGGCGTTACAAACTTTTAGTTCTAGTGATATTTGCTTGCCTCCCGACTTCGCTCTAGATTGTTCTCATTCCGAAGCTTCTGTTAAGGACCTCTCTCTCGCTTTGTGTGTGGCTGTGTTCTCAGTTAAAAACATGAGTAAATTTCATAAAATCCCAAGTTTTATGGTCTAAATTACATAAAACCATATGATTTTTGACATGTGACATATAATCCTATGTATTATGATATTATAGTTTCACAAAACCCTACCCTTAATAAATCTGATAAATTCTTACATCTAGGACCCACCCACAGGGCCATCCATGTGTCATGCCGGTGATGCCCAGGAGGTTGACGAGGTGGGCTATGAACTATGCAAGGTCGGGCCATCTCGCTACCGTCACGAGCTTCCTGTCAGCGATTGCTCCTTCAGGCTCGACAACGTCCGCGCCAGCGAGGTTACTGATCACTCTCATGGGAACTCCGGTTGTGCACCCCATGCCCTTGAGGAGCCCCGCGGCGGCGAGGAGCAGATACTCCTTGTCGATGCTGGTGACCACCTTGTCCTTGGCGATGAACTCACTCACCAGTGCTACTGCCTTCTCGTGGGTCACCAGCAGCTCCGGCTACCAGCTACCCTATATGATGACACACTCGTAGTCATCGACGTCGATGATGGCCCAGTCCGTAGTCACCACGAAGTTGTGCCTGCGCTTCTCTTCATTCACCGTGCCCACGACTATCGGTGTGTCGTATATCGTCATTATGCACGCCTCGCCCTTGCCCTTCGTCTCAATGTGGCACCCCATGCCGGCTACCGCCCGAAACGGCACATTCGCCTGGTAGTCGTCAAAGTAATCTTAGATAATCACACTACAAAGACTGAGTTAATCGCTGGCACATCGCATGGATGGCCCTATGGGTGGGTCCTAGATGTAAGAGTATATCAGATTTGCTAGGGATGGGGTTTTGTGAAACCGTAATACTATAATATCTGGGGTTATATGTCACATATCAAAAACTCTATGGTTTTGTGTAATTTAAACCGCAAAATCTAAGGTTTTGTGAAATTTACTTTAAAAAATGCATCTCATTCATAAATTTCGAACTTCCTTGGGATGCACATACATAATCTTGTTGCACATTGCGCGCAAGAATCCAGTATCCCACTAAGAATGGAATTTCCACCCAAGCAACACACCCAATTTGAAATTTATGATGCTCCAGACACCCACCTTGTGTATTGATGAGTATTATTTGAACAGACATATTGCATCCCCAACATTCTCATTTTCAGAAATACAAAAATTTGTTCCACAGCCAGCAACAAATAGCACTGTATCGAGTTTTTCCAAAGTCCATTTGACCTGATGGAAGCATTGACAACACGACTTATCTATTACCTCGCAAGAGCAGCTTCTGCGACCATGTTTTTTCTGGAGCTTTTGATTTCTTCAAAAATTAAAATAAATAAGATTATTTTTTAAAGTGAATTCTTAAAACGGTTTCCTGAGTTTAAAATTGTGTACGTTGTTCATATCAATATCTCAACCGTTTACTGTTGTTTTGAAAAACGTAAATAAAAATCATCAGCTATAATCTAAAAGGACAGGATCTGAGTAGGCTTTGATCATCTAGACGGATATTAAAAGTTGTTAGAACAACGTAACAAATGAGATTATGGTAATCCCCGCAATGTGGAACGGAGCCAAAGACAAACACCAGCCTAGAGCCCTAGACCCGGAAACAGCGAGTCGTTGGATGTTAGAACGAGATGACAAACACGCGACCGCACCCGTTCTGCGCGGCAACCGATTTCCCGCGCGTGATCGCCCTCGCCCGTTTCCCTCCAAAATTAGAGAGGCGTCGCTGCCTCTCTGTTTCTTCTTTCTCCTTTCCGTTTTCCATTTTTAGCTCCTCTTTTCTTCCCCGATCGTGTCCTTCGCCAAACCAAGACCACCAGTCCCCCGCCCGGCCTCTCCGCCTCCAGCCCCAACCCCGATCGCCTCCCGGCGGAACGTGCCCCGTTCCGCCGCCGCACTGACATGCCACTGCTGCTGCGGAATCAGCAGAGGAGGACGAGCGCTGTGACTGTGAGCACGAGGCTGTGATCGTTGTTGTTGTGGGCGTCGCCGCCGCCGCAGCCCGCCCGATGGGCAACGTCTGCGTCGGCCAGCGCCGCAGCTTCTCCAAGAACGGCTTCTTCGGCACCATCTCCGGTTCCATCTGGCGCTCCCGCTCCGCCCCCTCGACCACCCCCTCCCAGCCCACCACCACCTCCCGCTCCGTCCCCATCGTCCAGCCCGTCGCCTCCGCTTCCTCTCCCCACGATGCCAAGCCGCCGGCGCCGCTGACACAGACCGCCCCTCCGGCCCCCATCGTCATCTCCGAGCCGGCGAGACAGCCTCCCCAGCCGCAGCCTGCACCGGCGCACAAAGAACCCAGCAACCCGCCGCTGCAGCAACAGCAGCCGCCGCCGTCGCAGCCGCAGCCGAGGCAGCAGTCGCGGCCCAAGAAGCCGGCGCACATCAAGCGCGTCTCCAGCGCCGGGCTGCAGGTGGAGTCGGTGCTCCGGCGCAAGACCGAGAACCTCAAGGACATGTACAGCCTCGGCCGCAAGCTAGGGCAGGGGCAGTTCGGCACGACGTACCTGTGCGTGGACAAGGCGACGGGACGGGAATACGCGTGCAAGTCCATCGCCAAGCGGAAGCTCATCACCGACGAGGACGTCGAGGACGTGCGCCGGGAGATCCAGATCATGCACCACCTCGCCGGTCACCCCAACATCATCTCCATCCGGGGCGCCTACGAGGACGCCGTGGCGGTGCACGTGGTGATGGAGCTCTGCGCCGGCGGGGAGCTGTTCGACCGAATCGTGCGCAGGGGGCACTACACCGAGAGGCAGGCCGCCGAGCTCGCCCGCGTTATCGTCGCCGTCGTCGAGTCCTGCCACTCCCTCGGCGTCATGCACCGCGACCTCAAGCCCGAGAACTTCCTATTCGTCGGCAACGATGAGGACGCCGCGCTCAAGACCATCGACTTCGGCCTCTCCATGTTCTTCCGCCCAGGTAAATCAATCAATCAATCCAATTGCTCACATCATCATCGGACATCATCAAGAACTGCACCGTGTTCTTGGCATCGTGTATACACACGATATAATCAAGGGGAGCTGTGGATTCTTGCAGGCGAGGTGTTCACCGACGTCGTGGGGAGCCCGTATTACGTTGCGCCGGAGGTGCTGAAGAAGAACTACGGCCAGGAAGCCGACGTGTGGAGCGCCGGCATCATCATCTACATACTGCTTTGCGGCGTACCACCGTTCTGGGCAGGTACATTACACTACATGTCCATAGTTAATTTGTCGTCGTCGTCGTCGTCGTCGCTGTGCTGAATGGTGCCATGGATTGCAGAGACGGAGCAGGGGATATTCGAGCAGGTGCTGCACGGCTCGCTTGACTTCGAGTCGGACCCGTGGCCGAGCGTGTCGGAGGGCGCCAAGGACCTGCTCAGAAAGGTGCTCGTCAGGGACCCCAAGAAGCGCCTCACCGCGCACCAAGTCCTCTGTGAGTTTGCTCGCTTCTTCTTCTTCTTCACTGCATTGCATTGGTGATTCTTGTCAATGTGCAACGGTCTCATGGTCATGGGTGTGTGGCTAAGCTTCTTCTTGCGTGAAAATTCTCCTTTGCAGGCCACCCGTGGCTGCAGATGGGCGGCTCCGCGCCCGACAAGCCGCTGGACTCGGCGGTCCTCTCGCGGCTGAAGCAGTTCTCGGCGATGAACAAGCTGAAGAAGATGGCCTTAAGAGTGAGCCTCCATCTGTGCTTAGCTTATTTCTTTCCTTGTGAAACTTGGATTTGAGGAGATGTCACATTGTATGATTGCGCAGGTGATCGCGGAGAACTTGTCAGAGGAGGAGATCGCTGGGCTGAAGGAGATGTTCAAGATGATGGACACCGACAACAGCGGGCAGATCAATTTCGAGGAACTCAAGGCCGGGCTGGAGAGGGTGGGTGCCAACATGAAGGAGTCAGAGATAAATCAACTCATGCAGGCTGTAAGTTTCTGTTTTCCCCTCCCGCATTTGGCCATTAAACTTGATTGGTTTATGGCTGCCAAACAACAATTTCATATGCACTCTAACTGGTTATATCAATAACATGGAAAAAGGAGTCACTTTGCATTGCTTCTTTAATTTCGTCTTACGATGATGTAACTAATTAACTAAACATCATTATAAGTTTAATTAATGTAAGAGAAGGATAATGGCCTGCTCAACAAATAGTTGTAGTGATAAGTAGCTTAACTTTCGTATTAGTTAAAATGGAGTTACCTTTTTAGCACCAAAATGGAAGTGCATGCAAGTAAAGGATGAACAAAAAACTTCATACCGTTTATGACTCGAATTTTTTTAGATAGTGACGTAAAATGAGGTATAAATGATTGAATCCTTTTTTTAATGATGAGTGGAGTATTTAACCGAATATCATACGAATACGATACATGATGCAATGATCAAGCAAATTCAGTTCAGAAAAAATAATGATCAATAAAAATTGTTGCATTTACATGGTAGAACCTCTTTTGATGATATTTCCTGCTCATTGTGCTTCCCTCCCTAATATGTATTTGCAATAATGGTAAAGATTTGATTAAACCATTTACATACCTTTTTTTCACAACTACTTTTGCTAAATGTGCAATGAAACGTTTATCGTGTTCATGCTGCAGGCTGATATAGACAACAGTGGCACCATAGATTATGGAGAATTCATAGCTGCCACTCTACACCTCAACAAAGTTGAAAGGGAAGATCATCTGTTTGCTGCCTTCCAATACTTTGACAAAGATGGCAGTGGATACATTACAGCTGACGAGCTCCAGCAGGCCTGCGATGAGTTTGGCATCGAGGACGTTCGACTTGAAGACATGATAGGCGAAGTAGATCAGGACAATGTAAGATCATCAAATGACCAGCCCTACATTACAGTTCTATTAAGCATGATATCTATAACCACTGAAAGATAATTCACCAGCCTAAATCTGATGTTTTTTTTGCTCCTTTTTTTAATCTTCTGCAGGATGGGCGCATAGATTACAACGAGTTTGTCGCGATGATGCAGAAAACAACTACAGGATTCGGGAAGAAAGGCCCTCAATACAACCTTAGCGTCGGTTTTAGGGATGCCTTGAAGGCGCATAGCTGACAATGTTGTAGTGTTGTATTGTATATTTGTATACCTCCTCTTACTATGTGAAATGGTGCTGTGCATACGTGTTGTAATTGTAAAGGAAACTTGTGTTCTGATGAATCCATAGGAGTTTTGTTAACTGCAGATTTGGAGCTTATGTTCTGGTTATTTCATGTTTGTTTAAAACTTTCAGTCATGTAGCAACATCAGTGTTCCACTGGCCAACCAGCTAAAACAAAACTTTGTGTTCTGCATGCGCTTTTGCAATGCGCTTGTTTTTTCCTCTTGAGGCACAACAGAAATATACACACAACGTAGAAAAACATAGCCACAGTTGATGTATGTGAAGCTTATGAGTTAAATATGCACAAGAAAGAATATGAGCTAAATCATCAATTAATATACACGCTAGAGAAAGCCTGTCTGCCTTGCGACTACCATTTTTTTTAGGGAGAACTTCAAGGGTTGCTGGATCGGGTCCTTTCGTTTCCTTTTCATGCTAAGGTGAGCAGGAAGCTCTGCCTCTGCTTTGGCTTCAGGGTCCTTCAGTTTTACCTTTGAGGTTTGGCGCTTCACAAGAGCAGGTATTGCTTCAGGCGTTATCATTTACATTTACACTAAATGATAAGAATCTCCTTCACCCTCACCCTTAATCACTTTTTACTTTTATCTATTTTCCATCCCCTCCTATTTTTGAATGCTCTAGCAGGCATGAATGTTCAAACAAGTACAGGTAGAACGCGGACAAGGGAAATACATATTTTGATTGGAACAGAGGAATTATAATTGAAAAAAATTCTTACGAACTCCTTATTAAATTGTACAAACACCACCCAACATATTGGTGGGATTAAAGGGGTTTTTCCACAATTGATGTTTGTAATTGTAATTGTAGTATTGTATAGAGGATGCAAAAAGTTCTTAACATAAGTTCACACGTATTCTCGGATAGGACAAAGTATGACAATCTTTGGGCACATGCTTCGACACGTAGGCATAAATGTCAAGATTCCCTCAATTTGTCTACGTGTCAAACGCTGCCAAATGGCTGCATGCTCCCACAACTTCCACAGCATAACAAGTTAACAACAAGCGCAAAACTTCGCAATGCACTTCTCCGGTCATTTTTATCACCCCGTATGTGAGTACTCTAATACTCTTCGTCACAGTGCACCTCATAGTAAGCAGTAGAAAATAACAACTTCCACAGCATAACAAGTTATCTCGCAAACAGCTAGAATTTAAAAACCATAAATCTAAATCTAAAATCATAGCCTAAAAAAATATATCCATAATATTTACCATTTTTAATGTTTAAGATTGTAATCGATAATATACCGATCTAAACATTGGTTCCTTGATAATATAACATTTGGGCATTTTCCGCACATTTCTCCATTTTTTTTCATGCAAAATTGGTGGGATTAAAGGGGTTTTTCCACAATTGATGTTTGTAATTGTAATTGTAGTATTGTATAGAGGATGCAAAAAGTTCTTAACATATGTTCACACGTATTCTCGGATAGGACAAAGTATGACAATCTTTGGGCACATGCTTCGACACGTAGGCATAAATGTCAAGATTCCCTCAAATGCTCCCACAACTTCCAAAGCATAACAAGTTAACAAGAAGCGCAAAACTTGGCAACGCACTTCTCCGGTCATTTTTATCACCCCGTATGTGAGTACTCTAATACTCTTCGTCACAGTGCACCTCATAGTAAGCAGTAGAAAATAGCAAGCCACAAGCAACGAGAATGGAGGAAGAGGAGGTAAGAGCAATAGAGTTTTATGGTGATACGAATAAGAGGCATGGGGAAGAAGCTGTTAGTGTATACATCCTTGTAATATAGAGTAGCTAGTCTAGTATATGGCTAGTCCATTGTCGCGACGGAGGAGACTGGGACAAGAGGAACTGAACCACACGGCAATCGATCATCACGGCTCCTCCAAAACCATCGGTACAAACCCAGTTCGTCCTGGATGCAATGGGCGAAGTAACGGCGCAAGCGAAAGAGAAATGGATTCAGATGAAGGAGAGCATCGATTTATTGTTTGCAAAAGGTGGGGAGATGGATGTGTTGCAGCAGAAGATAGCAACCCAAATTGAATTGGCGACGAAGGTGGTTGATGGCTATGCATGGGAGCAATAGACGCTGGCCAAACAGATGGTGGCCACGGCCCAGGCGGTGGCCAGGATTACTGTGGATTGGGTGGCAGCAGTGCCAAAGGAGTTCGGAGGGGAGGTGGCCTCGTCTACCGACAAGCAGAAGGCTCTCTACACTCCAGCACCGACGGGTGGAATCTGGGCGGGCAATCGCGAGGCAATATTGCCGTTGCTAATCGAAGTGCACCCCAACAGTTCGACGAAAGGCCTCAACGTGTTTTCAACAGGGTCGTTGGGAACCCCAAGTGAACAGGGGAGTTTCTTTCGGAATCCTTTACCCAAGCTATCCTTTCTGAAGTTTGACGGGGACAATTCGAGGATCTGGAGGGACGAATGCGTAGATTATTTCAAGATGTTCAACATTGCTGAAGCGTTATGGGTGACATCTGCTACTCATCACATGGAAGGCAACGCTGCCAAATGGCTGCATGCGTACAAATTGAGGCATGATTTGGGTGATTGGGAACAGTTATGTCTGTGGTGGAGAGGAAATTCAGTGCCTATGATCACTAAAAATCTCTGGAGGATATGCAAGACCTCAAACAAATGGAGTCAGTTAAAGAGTATCAAAGGCAATTTGAGGAGGCTATGTACCAGATTTTGATGTTTAACCCCCACTAGTAGTGTGCCCATGCTAACGCTACGGTAAAATACAAAACAAGATAAAAATTGTTGATCTGCAATATATAATATTTGACGACGACAAGCGTGTTGTAAATGCCTTACGAGTTCAAGATCCACAAGTAATCACTACAAAATAAAAAAGAAAGTTTTAAGTCATAAACAAATTTCATTACCTGGCACTCAATCAAAGTACCACCAGACTGCACCAAGTCATCCACTATAACAACATGGCGGCCTCTAGGATCTCCCTCTTTTATACGTACAATTCTCTGTTCCCCTTCTCTAACTTTGTTGCATACAATCTACCGAATGACATTTTATAGAAAGAAAGTCATTAAGTCATCATACAAGGGAATAGATAGGAATGCCTTTTTTTGGTTGATATTTAGAAGTACTCAGACAAAAAAAACCCATAGGAAAATGTTGAAGTTGCTTATAGAAGCGCTTCCATGCACCATTATCTGGAAAAGCTATGGTTATCTGATAATGATATTGAGAAACACATCAGACTGTATGTCACATCAACACTGAGCCGACACCGCCGGTAGATGCTGCCGCCGCCACCACTGTATTCCAAGGGAGAACTATCAGATGCACGTAGCACATCCCGCAAACTATTACCGTTCCCTAAGTAAATGTAGTCAGCAGGGTGTCTTTTGTTGCTTCCAGCATGTTGTTCAAAGAAATAAGCACAAACAGCATGTGAAATTCAAAAGGAGAACATCATAATGTAAACAGTTTGTGTTCTACAATGTTTTATAGATTCAGATGTAGTACCTGGGATTCATGTTTACTATATATGACTTGGTTACTGGACTGCTGATGTGTAGGGAACAAACAAATGACTCTACCAACAATAATGAATTGAAATCTGAAACCATCAAATTATCTCTTAAATCACAGCATGCAATATTCAGTAGAAGTATCGAGGATGTCACCTTTGTGGCAGAGAAACAACAGCTTCACCGATTTGAGACCGTAACTCAGTGGTCCCATTTGGCTGCAGAGAAAATATAAACAGAAAAGTGAATTTGTTATTTTTATTCAAAGAAATTCCAGGGACAACCATCCAGCAAAGTGATGACCTCAAGCGCTCAATCATGGTGGTGGATGAGCTGCTCAATCATGGTGGTGGGGTAAGCAGGTTCAAAAATCCAAGAACGTCAGAGCTATCTGCAGGTTCAAAAAATAAAATGGTAAAAAATGCTCATTTTAAAGTACACAGTATTAGACGAAAATGATAGCAGTGACACAATCAAGCACGCCAGCAGTGAGTTTGAGGTTTGATTATCTCTAGAAATGGAATATCACCAATCTCTGTCCATATTTGCTAAACCAAAAGTCATGTGTCAGATAATCAAACAAGAGGAACAGAAACAATGTAGAAATATCATACCAACTCGCAATTCATAAGAAAATAAACCTCTGCAAGTGCCTGAACAGCATTTACAACCAGAACATGTAACTTAGTAAATAATCTCAGAACCTTTAAAACCAAAATGATACCAACTAAAACCAAACCAAACCAAGCTTCTTATAGGCCCCATCAGCCAAAGTGACAACATTTTGCAGCGCATTGCAAGGATTCGCCATAACCAGGATTCTAGACCATTTAAAGTTTTAAACTTAATAGCAGGTTGTGTACAAAATTTAGCTACTGTCTGCATTCTACTGGAGCACGCTCTGCTTATAGGAAGTTATTAATTATTAAGCTCTTCCTAAAAAACATGTTTATCTAAATAAACGTTGAAATTTGTAAATGTGCTCACCAATACAGACTTAGTCCAGAAGGAACAGAGAGCGCAAAATAACCAATAAGTAAAGGCAGGAACTTCACTGCAGCTTGAGCACCTTGCTGGCTAGGATCATTGCTCTGCAACACAATGATACAGCAAACAGTAAGTTGAAATACAGCCAAACTTTATGAGCTACTGCCTACTGGTGAACATTGGCATCATACAGCAAAGAAATTGCATGGCCTACTTACACCTTAAGCACATTTTACGTAAGATACCAACTAAAAGGCCCTGATTAAAGGAAAAATAAAACGCAAACAGAGCTGAGAAACAGTCACCTGCCCTAGGAGAATTTCATTCAGTTCACTGAATGAAGGAGTCTGTTCAACAGCATGAACCTAATAGAAATGTAAACATAGGTAAATTGTTTGATTGCCCAACATGCAAGATCTGATAAAACGACATTGTATGCATGATTGTACGCAGTTAGTGGCAGGGGCATGATTGTACGCAGTCTAGGGAAGGGATTTGCTTACAGAAGTTGTGTGCACTACATGTTGAATACAGTCAAAGCTTGCATTTTTTATGTCAATAACAGCTTTTACATTCTAAAAAGTCTAAGAATAAGCAATTCCCAGCATTTGGTATCATACCAGATAAACTTAGCAAGCTGAAATGGTTAAATCACCTTTACGCATGGTCAAGGATTAAAAAATTGGAACAACCATTCTATCTATACTTCCAATGACAGTTTGCAGCCATCCTTTTTTTTTATGGTAATTACAGCACAGCCATATGTGTTATTCATATGGCAAGCACAAGTCTTACTGAAGGTTACCATCCAAAATGTTATATTTTGCTAGGAAGCCACTCAGATCAAAGCATATTTGAAAGAGGCAGCATTGAAGAGAACATAATGGGTATCATAAACCTGAAGTGGAAACTACTGAATCTCAACAATAAACAATTGTGAATGCAATACAAGAAAGAAAAGGGGCACACAAAAGCTGATTTATCTATGTGAGCTTAGAAAATAATAGTAACAATAGAAGGTACAAGAAGCAATACCATGATAAATGATATTGAACTCATTAAAATCACAATGTATCAGCCCATGCTCCGCCAAACGTACAATAAGACCAAGAATTGTGTCAAAAACATCATCTGAGTTTTGTAACTCTTTTACTTGAACACTGCATAACAGAAAACAACACCTAGATCAGTTTCTTTATAAAGGAATACATACCCTTAGATTAATATAAGAATTCATTGAAAATAATGTCAGCTTACAGTGGGTATCCCTGCACAAGTGACATGATCACACAATGCCGATTGCAGTCCACAGCAGTGGGGACAGGGAATCCATGGTCTCCTAAAGCCTGGAATTATTTTACAAAAGTAAAGGAATATTAAACAAATAAGCATATAGCTCTTAACGAACTTAATGAAAAGTATAGCCATGCAAAAACCTTCATAAAAGAAAATTCCTTTAGGGCCGCCAGTCGTGACAGATACAGGCAATTAAAGCTCCTCCGGTGCGCTAAATAGTCACGCTTAGATTTCACAGCCCTAAAAGATGTCCGACCCAACCTATGAAGCTTCATGGCCAACACTGTACCATCCTCAGTGGCAACCTCAAATATATCTATCGATAGTGGAAACAACATAAAGCATTTCACATTTGCTTTCTACAATCTAAAATAAAACATGAGCCAAACATCAACCTGACTCCTTTCCAACACCGATTTGACGACCAACCGAAGCAAACACTCCGCGATTGACCAAAGTTTTGATGGCGAGGAAGTCGTACCCAAGATATGTGAGCCGATACCCATCATCTATATGCAAAGGGACCAACATAGCAATTATGATAGCCCAAATTTTATCTAAAAATAAAAGGAGCAAGATTCACCAACAAGGACTCGCACTTTGCAGTGTCATGATGCACCAATTTGTTCTTCAACAGATTCCTCAGCACTTTATATGTGCCCCCATGCCTACATCCACATAGAATTAACACAACGTTCACTGAAAGAATGGACAAGTCTATTTCACGAAACAACATATTCTGCGTGTAATGTTGTTAACAAGAACAAAAAGCCTTATCACACAAAAAAACCTAGGTTGTTTGAAGCTTCTGCCAATCTGCCTCAAACCCCTAGAGGCGAGGACCAGATCGGGGCGGGATCTTACGGATCGGAGGAGGGCTTGCCCTGGCTCGCCATGGGAGGCGGATTCGAGGGGCTCGAGTAGTCGCTAGATCGCCGTCGAGTAGTCCTTCTTCCCCTTCCTGCTCCAATCCATTATCCGTGTCACATGGATGCACTGTGGGTTATGATGACAAGAACCGCAAGGGACGGGCACAATTAAGATGGGAGCCCCCTCTGTACTGGCTCTCCCTGCAATTCTGGCCCGAATGCCAACACTACCGTCACTCCACCAATCCAGGAAACCCCAGCAGCTAGTCCTCCCAAACACGCTAAATTGGGTGGATTCCAAGGAAAGGGGAAGGAAGATCCTACTCACCTCAGAGTCCATGCGCTTGTAGATCGGCGCGAGGATGTTGAACGTGGTGCAGGAGACGCAGCGCTCGTCGCGCCCCTGCAGCAGCGGTGGCCGCCGCCGGTGGTGGTGCTGCCGGTCCCGACCCTGCTGCCGCCGCCTCGCGCCGGCCTCCCTCCGCTGCTTCTTCGTCTGCCCCAAACCAACAACCGAGAAGAGGGGGAAACGGCTGCCACCGCAACCGCCCCCGATGGTCGCCTCCACCCGGCAGCCCGAAGTCGCCGCGCCCGAAGCCTGAGGCCGCCGCCGCGCCCCGCGCCTGGAGCCGCCCTCCATCGCTCGGACCCCACTAGCCCCACTGCGCCCGAGGCGCCCACCGCCGCCTCCGCCTTCGCCACTGCTTGGCACCACCGCCTCCTGTTGCTCCCTTCCCGATCCGATCGCCGCTCGCACCGCCGCCCTCACCGCCGCCCGCCCGAAGTCCCCGCTGCCGCTCATAGTCCCGCTCCCGCCTCCGTCGCGGCAGATCTGAAGCTAGGGTTCGGTTTCACCGCCGCAAACCCGGATCGGGCCGCCATCTCGGCCGAATCGAGGGGCTACGGGCCAGATTGCATCGATTTGGGGGGAGGGTGGGAGGGAGGGTCGGGGGCGACTGGAGGGGACGGACGGAGGCGATGGGCGACGCGACGGGCGGAGGTGGCGGGCGAAGAGACGGGCGAGTGGAGGTGGCGGGCGAGCGGAGGCGCCGGGCGTGGAGGTGAGCCGAGGCAGCGGGAGAGCGGAGACGCCGGGCGTGGAGGCGAGCCGAGGCGGCGGGCGTCGAATGCGAGGAGGCGGCGGGAGAGAAGTGGGGAGGCGCGGGATTCGCGCGGGGGGGGCGGGTGGGCAGCTTACCGTTTTGCGAGGATGTGCATGATCCAAATAATATTGGCCTTAGGATCTTCAATGAGTAAGAGAAGAAGACTTGAGAAGAGATCTAGGCCATTCATTTGTATGAAGTTGGATTACTTTGGTACACAAATCTGGGTGGACTTAGATTAGGCATGACTGTGGGGGTGGTTAAGAGGGGTGGATTTAGCAAAGAAAATTTTGGTGAATTATAGAGTAGGGTAGATTATGATGAAGAATTTTTTGTGTCTCAATTCATTAAAGGGTTGAAGGAGGACTTGAGAGGGCTGGTGCAAAGTCAAGTTCCCAAATCAGTAGAGTGCGTGGCCTTGTTAGTGTGGGTTCAGCAAGATATCCAGGATTGCATGAAAACCAATAAATCCAAGCCGACGGCAAATTGTGATGGCATTGGTTGCGCCAAAACTGATCAGTGGTGCACCACTAACAGATTCAGTCAAGGGGAATTGTGGAAGGTGCGACAACTAAAGGAATACCGCAAAGTGAATGGTCTCTGCCATCAGTGTAGAGAAAAGTATGAACCGGGACATCTCCTTTAGTGCAAGAAACGATGGCAGGCCGAAGTACAGGCAATTGTTCTTGAGGAACCAAAAGAATGGCTATCTGATGAGGTTCTAGACATGCTGGAAATGGCGGACACGGAGAACGGTGAGTTATATAAATTGTACTAAGAATTTATTTCCCGGCCCAAGATAGGGACTTAAAACAAAATAAAAATGTTCGATACTGTTAGAGTTAGTAATCTTGTTTAGTTGTATTCAAGTAGATTTAGCTATTTAATATGTGTACAAGTCATGTACGAGTTCAAGTCAGTTTTTTGAGTCGGTCTCGGAGTCGTACTTGTCTCCATGTTATAGTCGTAGAGTCGGTTATAAAAGGAGAGCAATGTAACCTGAGAAGAGCAAGAGAAAGCGATCAGGGTGATCGAAACGAGAAGGAGAGAAATAAAGAAAGCGGAGTGCTTTGACTCCTAGAAAAATATCGAGTTCGTCATTTTCACGGACGTGGTCGTAAACGAGTTATGACTACGGTGAGCGGAGGTGTCCTCAGGAGCAAAAGACGTGGTCGTAAGCTTTACGACCATGGTGATCGAGTCTATAGCGTGGTCATAATCGAGTTACGACTACGGTGATCAAGCTTGCTACATGGTCGAAGGAGTGCAGCGCAGCGTGAATGTGGTTGTCGTCAGCTGAAGTTACGAGTACGTAGCATGGTTGGAGCAATACAAAGTGGTTGTAGTGTGGTCAGAGCAAACCAGAAGTGGTCGTAACGACTCTGTGCGTGGTTGTAACGACTGCTGAAGTGGTCGTAAATGCAACAAGTGATATCAGAGCTTGCTGATCTCGGTGATTCCTGAAGATCATGGGTGATAAGGCGAAAGCCCAGGGTGGGCTAATCTCTCTCCAGTACCCTCTCCTGATTACCGACAATTATCTGGTGTGGGCAATGAAGATCAAGGCGAACATGTGCGCCCAAGGAGTTTGGGGTGCAGTTGATCTGAAGGGGAAGGATAAGGAGGTGGACGACAAGGTGGATCAGGCGGCTTTGGCCATCATCTACCAGGCGGTGCTAGATACGATGATGCATCAGCTCATCGGTAAGGAGACGACACGAGAGGCGTGGGAGACGCTGCAGATAATGCACGAGGGCATTGATCACGTGAAGGAGGTGCAGCTCCAGAATTTGTGGAGTGAGTTTGAGAATCTCAGATGGGAGAGACCTAGTTGGTGGATAAGTTGTACAATCAGATTAACTCTCTTAGCGACAAGGTGGAGGAATCTGTGGCGGTGAAGAAGTACCTGCGCGTGCTTCTGGGGAAGTATATACCTGTTGTCACCACACATACGTACTCAAATCTGGACAAGAAGAAGATAGAGAAGATCACCGGCTCCCTCAAGGCGCATGAGGACCTACTGACGGGGTTTCAATCACGTAACGAGCAGGGATCTTAGACTCACAATGAGCAGGCATAGCTTGTAAAGAGAGATTCGAGAGACGGTCGTGGCTCATCAAACAATCGCGGGAGGTGGCGCGGGCGAGGTGGCAAAGGTGGCTGTGGAGACAAGGCTAGGCTGGGCAAGGCGATGGTGACAAATCCCGTGATAAGTCACATGTCAAGTGCTTTGAATGTGGCGAATACAGGCACTACGCATCAAGATGCTGCAGCCATGTAAAGTGTTTTAACTGTAACGAGTACGGGCACTATGCTTCAAATTGTCAAAGCAAGAAGAATGACTGGGAGGTGAACCTCACACAAGATGAAAAAGAAGATGAAGAACCGATACTACTTCTCTCCTCATATGTTGAAAAGGCGCTGGTTATGGTGATATTGAATGCGGAGAACGTAGTTCCAAAATTACGCATGAAGGAAGGTAGCTACGATCACACAGATCAGTGGTACTTAGACAATAGAGCAAGCAACCACATGATGAAAGATCGCTCCATGTTTCATGAGCTCGACGAGAAGGTTTGGGGCAAGGTCAAGTTTGGCGATGACTCTACGGTGGAGATAAGATGCAAAGGGACGATGATGTTGCAATGCAAGAACAAAGATAATAAATTGTTGACAGGGATTTACTTTATATCAAGTCTATGCAATAACATACTTAGTCTTGCGCAGATGACAAAAAGGTGCAGAGTGGTATTGCAGGATGAGTTCTTGCATGTGTACAATAAGAACAAAGATCTTTTGATAAAAGTGAAGAGATCTCCAAATCGGTTGTACAAGATTTCTTTGAAAACTTGTATACAGATTTGTGTGAAGAGAGGCACTGATGGACGAGGTGCAAAGACAACAAGAGGCAAGCATGGCATGCATGTAGGCGCGGCACCCCATCCTTATGTAGACGATGCTAAAGGAGATGGCTCGGGCAGGAGACCATAGGCGGACATGGCGTCCCATGTGCACAACATGCGTGAAGTAGACGCCGCAGGCGGCAGCTCGGGCAACCACACACATGTAGGCGTGCATGAAGGGAGCAGCGGCTCCAGAGTGCATGCAGTTGGCGGATGTGATGCGAGTGTCACTCCAACAAAATATTGCATGCGGGGTGCATGTGAAAAAGGTGCACAAGGTCCAAGAGGAAGACTTGGAGTAGAGGTTGGTACAGTCTTTTGTGGTTTTGTAGAGGAAACACAGGAAACATTGGAGACAAAAGTTAGGGGCGGTGTAGCCTCTACTGAGACGTATGCCGAAAAGTGGACAGACTTGGTCCAAGAGAGAGAGAGGAGCGGGAGATTCATGCAACGGCGAAGCCAAGGCGGCTGTGGGAGCAGGTGCTCCAGCTCATGCAGGCGTACAAAGATGAATGGGATCAATCCAGGTGCGAGACGTGGCAAGCATCAGACTGTGCAAGGCTCAGGAAGGTACGACGCACAGGAGTGCAGGTAGAAGGAAGAAGCGGAAGCAAGAGAGAAGATCGGTGTGATCAAGATGGAGAAACAAGATTAACGAGGTGATTGTTACAGTTAGTAATCTTGTTTAGTCGTATTTGAGTAGGTTTAGCTATTTAATATGTGTACGAGTTCGAGTTACTTTTTCAAGTCAGTCTTGGAGTCGTAGTTGCCTCCGTATCGTATTTGTAGAGTCGGGTATTAAAGGAGAGCAATGTAATGAGAGAAGAGTGAGAAGAAGCAATTGAGGTGATCGAAATGAGAGGGAGAAAAATAAAGAAAGCGGAGTGCTTTGGCTCCCAGAAAAATATCGACTTCATCATTTTCACAGACGTGGTCATAAACAAGTTACGACCACGGCGAGCGGAGGTGTCCGCAGGAGCAGAAGACGTGGTCATAAATGAGTTACGACTACGGTTGTGGAGCAGAAGACGTGGTCATAAGCTTTACGACCACAGCGATCGAGTCTATAGCGTGGTCGTAATCGAGTTACAACTACGGTGATCGAGCCTACTATGTGGTCGAAGGAGTGCAGTGTAGCGTGAGCGTGGTCGTCATCAGCTGAAGTTATGAGTACGTAGCGTGGTTGGAGCAACATAAAGTGGTCTTAACGTGGTCGGAGCAAACCAGAAGTGGTTGTAACGACTCTGTACGTGGTCATAACGATTGCTGAAGTGGTCGTAAACACAACAGATACATATCTAGAGCTCTACAAGTGTACGAACAACAATAAATTCACTATGCTCATTACCTTAAATAGGGGCGGAGCGAGAGGGGCCCTCATGGTCTTAACATTTCTATTGGAGTTTTCCATCTTTAACGAATTTCATTTGCATTAGTACTTTTTTTGTCCCCTCATCAAATATCATTACATTGTACAACTAACTTATTTGGGCCTCGTAATCTAAATTCCTGGGTTCATCCCTGACCTTAAACATATAAGGTGAAAACTGACCTTACAATAGGAGAATGCAAACTTTGCATTAGAATCAACAGCATTCATTCAATCTAGATATAGGAATCGTTGCTAATTTCGCAGTAGCAATCGCGCCCCAAGCATCGAATTGACCCTCGCACAATTGGACAATTCATGTGCCTGTTAATTCCCAGTTTGACCTCGTGAAACCAAGAAATGAAGTAATTGATCATTCCAACGGAATGTTCATCTAATGGTTGAGATTTGAGAAATGACAATTGTATCATTTGTTTGTACAATCTTGAATCAATTATCCTGGTGATATCGTTTAAATAATTTTTTCAATAAAACTAAATACTTGTAAGATGTAGTGATTCAAACAAGCAAAGTATAAATACTGCCTGTTAAGGTTCCTACAAACTGTTGACATTATACAAACACTTTCTAGCAAAACAATTAAAACCAATGGGTGCCATTCTTTGAAATTGATGTTTTAGTACATTATGTACTGAATTTTTATAATTTTCATATATGTCAGCATCCTAGAAAGTAAAAAGGTAGGCCATCTGAGGACCCGCTTTACTCATGTGAATAAATGCAAAGATTCACTCCATGCAACTTAAGACCTGAAAGTGATTCAAAAACAGCTATGCATTGAAAATACTTTTCGGTGCCTAACAATAAGAGCAAATCTAATAATGATCTTAGGGCATCTCCAATGGTCTGAGTCAGCTAGCTATATGCATGTACACATCAGCATATATCCTATGTGGAGGAAAGAGAGTATGCAAAAAAAATCGAGCCAGCTCTTCCTTAAGCACTAGTCTATAACGCCAAACGAGACAGCCTCTATAAATTCTGTGTGTGCATGTAAGCATCAAATAGCTATCCTTATAGATAGTTCTTTAGAATGCTAGCTTTAGTGTGTACTATATAGATGATGTGGAAGTCTTATAGTTAGTTGCTAGCTATAACCATTGGAGATGCCCTTATAGCTAAGCTAGTCAGCATTTTTGCTGATGTGGAGGAGAGAAGAGAGGAGAGAGATGAGAGCTTGGCTCTCATGCAAGCAACAAGCTGGGCACGGGAGCCTATGCAGTGGTGGACTCAGATAATAAATGTATGTGAGGAGGAATAGGAAAGAGAATGTGAGACATGGTATCACATAATAATAAAAAACCTTTTGTAGACAAATAGAAGACAAATTATTGTATAACTTGGCTCTTATAACTTGACTTATAGCCAAACACTTGGCTCTATTATTGGACTTGCTCTAAGTAGCAACTTCACACCCAGTTATATAATACAACCTCTTCATCATTCGTCTTTGCCACACCACATCTCACAGTGAGTGCGCAGTAGCAAACTAGTAAGCGCCAAACCAAATAGACTGGACGATGGAGAGAAAACAAGAATCAAGGAGTTCTGCATGCATTACAGTGTGATGAGAATGGGAGGAATTAGAGAAAGATGGTCATCATGGCTATTTTTAAGCTCCTTTGCGAAAAAGCCTACCATGCCATGGCACGCAGTCTTGTTGCCAGCCTTCTGTGCCTCATGTAGTGGCTGGTGATCTGTGCCTGCCAGTGATAGCCATATCCAGCCTCACATACCATTGCACACTGGTAAAGATGCACTTACATTTAACTCAAAATACTATATTAGCAAAAGTCTTTCTCATGTAATAAAGGAGCTTCTATACTTTACTTAATAGTGATTTGTACAATTGTTAAAGTACGATAAATAATGGATTGATATTATTTACCCTTTTATGTGCATTGAGATTAGTGTTACTCTTGTTAAAGAGGAAATCATAGAATCACCTGTGTTTAATTATGCACTTGTTCCGTTTTTCCTTCCTACATTACATATCGTCTCTGTTTAAGACCAGCTGCACAGGTAGTTGGAATATCTTGTGAAGAAGTTTTTTTGCAACATAAGACCTACCAATATGTGGGGACCTATTAAACTTCATGTGTCTGACATTGTGAGAATAGCGTAGTAGAGTAGTCTTGAATCAAGGATACTACAAGTCTGTGGCCATTACATATCATACAATCGAGCAACCCTTGCTTGTATAATCAGCCTACTCCACTACAATGTACTGGTTTGTAGCAATTATGCCTGTTTGTCAAGGCCTACACTCCCTTGTTATTTGTTGGAACTAAAAATTAGCTATTGATATCAGCCTTTGAGCCCTTTAATTTAAGTCATTTTAGTATGCTCGGGGTGTAAGTTAGTACAGTTCCTCGCAAAAATTTGACAGATAAAAGCAAAAAAACCTCATGGGTCAATCTTCAAACCATAAGTGAATGTTTCAAAAAACTTGAAACCACATGTGTGGCCTGGTGTATGCCAAATGATGTTCAGTTCAGTGATAATTTACCATAATTTTGGTAAATAAATTAATCTTATATATTATTAATAATGTATAATTGTCCTTAAATTCTAGTTAATTGACCGTATCATGAATAATCGCTTAGTGGTCCTGTATCTACCCGACTAGCGTCAACACTGATAAAAACCCATGAGAATGCAGGAAGACAAGACATGAATGGGAGGGTTTTGGCGTGTACTGCCGTGAGATATGAATAGGAGGCATCATGAATGAAGTTGCCATGCTAGTTGCTGGTCAGAGTAGGGCGTGTCAAATTGTTAGCATGAGATGCAGCAACCCGCCTCTTAAACAGACTGTAAGAAAAAATATCGAATGCAACATCTTTGTGAATTTTTTTTAAAAATAAAACTTTTTTATTCGAAAATCCAGAAAATACCTGTGTTTTAATTTTTTACGTAATAACCACTAGCCGTCCAACCATTAGGTGATTGGACCCTCTCGCTCAAGGGCCGAGTGGCATGCAGGCCAGTCGCTCAACCGTTTGGGAACAACACCTCTCACCAATCATTAATCTTCGACTACGTGTTCACTTCAATCACTCACTACTCTTCGACCACATTATTCATTTCAACCACTCACTAATCTTCGACCATGATGTTTAGACTATGAAGTTTTGATCACGTTGTTGTCTTCGTCCACTCATTAATCTTCGACCACGTTGTGTCGATCACGTTGCTTCGACCATGCTGGTCGACCACATTATTTTGACTACGTCGGTTCGACCACATATCTGTGGGCGACTGCATACTTGTCGCCCAACGGTAGAGCTACTACCTGCATATCGCTCGGCCGTTGAGCGACAGGATTCAGTTGTCCAACGGTTATGCGACTGGAGGCTATTTCTATAAAAAAAATTAAATACAGGTATATTTCTATATTTTTGAATAAAAAAATAGATTATTTTTTAAAAAAAACTTACATCTTTGTGCTGTCAACAAGTAATGGCCTTCTCAAACCTCATATGCCTCTACTGCGAAGGTGTATATGAACAATTGACCGTTACGAGAGAATTATTGCAGCAATTTAGAAATTTTTTACACACTCCCTCAAAAAAAAAGAATAAAAAAGAAAGTTTTTTTCCACACGAGCCTCAAACATATGTAATGATGTTCTTGCTTCTTCCTATGTTTTACACCTGCAATGGTGTCAAGCAAAAATTTCTGGTGAAGATTTTTTTTATATTCTTCCAGGAATTTTTTTTGTGTGATATGAAGCCTGCAACACTGGGATACACTAATCTGCATGAGGCAAATATAAGTCAGACTTTATGGAAACTTCTCTGACCATTTCATAAACTACATTCCCACAATATGCTAATGAGTGGTCAACTTTCAAAACTAAGCATACACCCCGGTATTCACATTTAAAAAAAAAACTCTTTTACAAGTGGTAGGACCGATGCCGGCAATCAGAGGGGGTGAATATTTGTTCAAACTTTTTTCAATGGTATTCAAAATCTTTATTCAAGTGACTATGAGAGTCATCAAGTTCACATTGCATCAACTATACTTTACAAAACAAGACTAGAGATCACTGCTACAGACAGCCCTATCACAGACGGTTCGGAACCGTCATCACAGACGGTTCCTGAACCGTCAGTGTTTAGGTGTCAGTGATAGTTGATGGTTATCACAGACGGTTCCCGAGCCGTCTGTGATAAAAACATCACAGACGGTCTTTATTACTAACCGTCTGAGATAGGCGAGTATCACAGACGGTTTTTTTATAAACAACCGTCGGTAATACTCGCATATCACAGACGGTTAGTAATCAAGACCGTCTGTGATATACACAATATCACAGACGGTTTGTATTACTAACCGTCTGTGATATTGTGTATATCACAGACGGTCTTGATTACTAACCGTCTGTGATAGACGCGTATCACCGACGGTTGTTTATAAAAAACCGTCTGTGATACTCGCCTATCTCAGACGGTTAGTAATAAAGACCGTCTGTGATATGCACAATATCACAGACGGGTATTACTAACCGTCTGTGATATTTTGTATATCACAGACGGTCAGTAGTAAAAGCCGTCTGTGATAGCAGTCACACCACATACGGCACTCTTTGAAACCGTCTGTGATATGGTATCACAGACGGTTTTTAACAATGAACCGTCTGTGATACCAAGTGCATCATCCATTTTATATGCTGTTTCTTGGCTAGCCTCAGGATATGCTAGCCATGCCCTCTGAAAGCAAGCAGATTACAGATAAATGACAGATATAAGTTAATTGCAACTCATAGTAAATTACAACAAAATTCGATACACAGATGAATGTAACAATATCACATATATAGAATGAAAATTGTTACACAAAATCTGACAAATGTATTCAATTGAGGAATTGTTTGATTTGTACAGTTGAATCCAATGTTTCAACATCTAATTATCATCATCGCCGGCGTGGAACTCTCCCCTCTTATTTATGACCTCTGCTAGCAAGAATTGGGAGATGATTGCACGAATATCGACGAGATTGTCAAGATCATATGCACTTCCGTCGAAGTTCACCCGCTGTCGCTAGGAGCAATGTTAAGTCATTAATTAGCATGTGTGTGTAATATAATCTGAAAATAATAATTATTGGAAGGACCTGATAAACCTCTGGATCATTGATCTTAGTACCCATGATTTCCATCATATTGCGGCAAACGTAGAATCCACATACGTTGCCCTGTAGCTGCTGGTGGCACTGCAAAAATAGAATTACATACATCAGTATTGTCAATTCTAGAGGCATTATTACAAAGTATGATATAGGATTATTGTGTAGTAGCGGGTACCGGAAATCGCGTGTTGTGTCGTAGCGTGTCACTGGATTTGTCGTGTGTTCCTCCTTGGGCAACATATTCGGCAAACGCCCTACGTGATTCAAAAAACTTAGCCTCGGCCGTGGCAAACAAAAGAAATATTACAATAGAGTTATGTTTGGAGGAAATGAGTTTACCTGTTAAGTACTTCTTGCACACGACTGAAGTCATGGTTGCTCCTAAGGAGGGAATCAAGGTATATTACCTTGCTCCACTTTGGTACAATCACAATCAAAATCTAGTGATTCCTAGTCATATGTGTCGCCATAGTGATTAATCCTAAGTTCATGCTGCATGTAAAGTACAAATGAAACATATGTGTGGCAACTAGTGAAGCACTTACCCTTGGTTGAAGGGTACCATGACGTACTCCTTGTCGGTGTGAGCAATCAATCCCCTCGTTATGTAACCTTCCACGAAGGATGCATCTGCGTTGATAGATTGCTCGGAGACCAAGTGAGGGTCGAGGAAACCCACCGGTCGTCGCAATTTCCGGGCTTGTTGGATCATGTATCTATACATAAAGAAAGGGTAATGACATTTATCTGTATAACGTGAATGTAGAACTTCATTGTACAGTACACTTACAGTGTCCAGCATCGTAGAAGTGAGGCGTCGAGTTCGTCGAGATTGAATAGTAAGAATAAATCTTCGAATGTCACGACGATGTAGCCCAAGTCATGGAGGAAATGCGTCTCTTTATATTTCACAGTGAATGCACTCTGCCGGTTTGGCTTCATGTTGGACTTCTCTATGTACCAGGCATGCAATGTATTGCAAATCATACCAAGCTGGCGTAATTGTGAATCGGGCACCAACGACACTCCTAGAATAAACTTCCATGGCACGGGACCCGGCTTAATTTTCTTCGCATGAGCCTTGGAGGCCTTGGAGCCTCGCTTATGATATGTTCTCGGTGGCATCTCAGCGGGAGCCGATGCAACAGACTTTACTGGATTTGGAGGTGGAGGTGGAGCCACCGGAGCCGATGTGCCAGGTCCAGGGCGACGTCCCTCTTGGGCCACTGGATGTGAAGATTGTGGCACGGACATGTCGAGGACGATGTCCCTCTTGGGCCACTGAACGAATGTGTGGACGGCATCCCCTAATGTCTTAATCTCTTCGTTTGGGGGCTTCTCAAGAGGGACAGGCTTAAAAATATCATTAATCATGTCCACCTGGACCTTTATGAAACCGGTGTCTACTTGTACACCGTGCACCTGCGTCCCTGGCAGCAATGGATACACCATGCCGCGCCCAGCGTCAACGGGAATAGAGCCAACAAGCCTGACTTTGAGGCTGCAAGGCATGGGCTCCTACATAACGATACAAGAGATGAGTTAAGGCGTCCACCAGAGAGATCTATGTACCATTCTAAAGAGGTACATTACCTGAATGTCATCAATACGTAAGTGGTCGTCGCTATGTTCAGAAATTGGTGTGGACGCGCAGCTACTGCGACGTTGAGGGGGACTGGGTACCGCAGTACTAGGAGTGGGTTGCGATTGGTTGCGGACTTGTCTCAGTTCTTCCCGCAACGAATCTATCTCTCCTCGAAGTGAGGCAGTCTGCTCTTGAAGTGAGGCAGATAGTTGTTCCTCAAGTTGAGCACGAAGCTCCTGTTTTATTTGTTCGCTGCGGTACGCCTTGGTTCTCTTCCTACTCCTATATGTGTCGGAGTAATCTGGAAATCCGTGCCTCCAAGGTACATAAACCCCCATGCCTCGTGTGCGACCTGGGTGCTCCTTGTTTCCCAAGGCCTGTGATAGTAAATCTATCTCCCTATCTTCTTCAAAGGAGCCACGAGAAGATTCGGTAGTCAATGATTGCTGCAAGAGGCAATTAATCATGTTATTTTTGAACCCATGAAGTTCAAGAGGTGTTAACAACTATGTTGTTTAACATATTTTACCATGCGTTGGGACACTTCCTCATCTGCGGGGTTTTTGAAAGAGACAGCCGAAGATGTGGTTGATGACCTCGCTCTTAACCAGTTTCGAGCGCGCTCGTTTGCGATCCCGGCAAATGGCGGAGAGGCCTCCGATCGGATTGCGACCTCATCCTGTATCCTCCATTGCGGGATTTTACCCGCGTACCCAGCAGTGCCGAGTCTGTGAGGGTGCGTGTTTTGTGACTGGAGATCCTTGTGCGCCGCACTTTGTTGTACAAATTCGGGCGTCGTCTTCATCTGCACAAAGGCCTCCCATGTTTCCGGCAACACGAAAGGATACTTCGTAAAGGGCGTGACATCCTCGGCCACGTACTTCGTCACAAGAGTGCTCTTAAAATTCTTCCATGCTTTTCCCATCGCGAGGAGCGCTTGCCATTGCACGAGTCCCTGTGCTTCTGCTGGGAACTCGAACGAATTTGTAAGTTCCTCCCATAGCTGATTTTTGTGATCCTTTGTCAAATCTTTCCAGCTTGCTATGGTGATGGGGACCCGTTGCCTTCCAATTATCCCGCAGGTAGTCCGAAATGATGACGCTGCTTTCGACGGTTCCAGAGGGACCCCATCCGGAGAGACCACCGTGATGGTCCTTCGGCCCTCTGGCCTTTTCGATACTCCTCGGCCACGTTTAGATTTCGCAGTCTTGGGAGCGTGAGACCCAGATGACGACGACGAAGACTGTGTGGACGCCATCTCTCTTCTAAGAAAAAACTAACTGAAGTGAGCACTGGAGTGTGTCACTTGCTTTATGCCCTTTGACAAAGTTCTAACGATTAGCTAATTGCAGTGAGCTATGGGCCTTCCAAATAGACCTTGCGAAGCATATAACATGTGAAGCATATATATATCATGTGAAGCATATACATGTGAAGCATATATATATCATGTGAAGCATATACATGTGAAGCATATATATATCATGTGAAGCATATACATGTGAAGCATATATATATCATGTGAAGCATATACATGTGAAGCATATATATATCATGTGAAGCATATACATGTGAAGCATATATATATCATGTGAAGCATATACATGTGAAGCATATATATATCATGTGAAGCATATACATGTGAATCATATATATATCATGTGAAGCATATACATGTGAAGCATATATATATCATGTGAAGCATATACATGTGAAGCATATATATATCATGTGAAGCATATATATATCATGTGAAGCATATACATGTGAAGCATATATATATCATGTGAAGAATATACATGTGAATCATATATATATCATGTGAAGCATATACATGTGAAGCATATATATATCATGTGAAGCATATACATGTGAAGCATATATATATCATGTGAAGCATATACATGTGAAGCATATATATATCATGTGAAGCATATATATATCATAAAGCTAACATGTGAAGCACAGGGAGGGAGGGACCGGCGTTGGGCGGGAGCGGCGGCGTCGGGAGGGAGGGACCGGCGTCGGGCGGGACCGCCGGCTACGGGAGGGAGCGGCGTCGGGAGGGAGGGACCGGCGTCGGGAGCGGCGGCGTCGGGAGGGAGGGACCGGCGTCGGGGGGGACCGCCGGCTTCGGGAGGGAGCGGCGTAGGGAGGGAGCGGCGGCGTCGGGAGGGAGGGACCGGCGTCGGGGGGGACCGCCGGCTTCGGGAGGGAGCGGCGTCAGGAGGGACCGGCGGCTTCGGGAAGGACCGGCGGCGTCGGGAGGGACCGGCGGTGGGAGAGGGAGCAAAACCTAGCTAGCAGGGGCGCTGCAGAGTGGAGACAAGAGACTGCGGCAGAGCGGACTCCGCAGACCTAGCGCGGGTATTTAAAGATGATCTATCACAGACGGTTCTATAAATATAACCGTTTGTGATAATTCATATCACAAACGGTTCTATATATAGAACCGTCTGTGATAATGAATATCACAAACGGTTCTATAGATAGAACCGTCTGTGATAATTCATATCACAAACGGTTCTATAGATAGAACCGTCTGTGATAATGCATATCACAAACGGTTCTATAGATAGAACCGTCTGTGATAATGCATATCACAAACGGTTATATTGATAGAACCGTCTGTGATAGATCATCTTTAAATACTCGCGCTAGGTCTGCGGAGTCCGCTCTGCCGCAGTCTCTTGTCTCCACTCTGCAGCGCCCCTGCTAGCTAGGTTTTGCTCCCTCCCACCGCTGCTACCCATATTATCACAGACGGTTATATCGATAGAACCGGCTGTGATGTGTTATCACAGACGGTTTCTTTTGATAAACCGCCTGTGATAGTTCACTATAAATACCCGCAGCTAGCTAGGTTCCTATGTCATTTATGAAAAACGCAAGCATAACCATAAATATAACTATTTCATAGTTCCTTAGTCATTTTACAATTACAATGCATGGGTTCCTTAGTCATTTTACAATTACAATGGAACATACATACATTTATGAAAAACACAAGCATAACCTATATCATTTATTACACTTTGGCTATATCATTTTAAATAAAGCCCTTCACGATGATCGATACGCATATAGCTTGCTTCATCGCCTTGTTCTTCATCGAGCCTGATGCCGTCTCCGAATGGAGGCAAATCATCAAATTGATTGTACTCTTCCTCATCCACAACATTCTCAACCCCGACAATCCTTCTTTTTCCCTGAAGAACTACATGGCGCTTCTTATTTGCCGGGTCGGTTACATAAAATACTTGAACAACTTGCCTCGCGAGTACGAATGGTTCGTCTTTGTATCCTACACATTCGAGGTCCACGGTAGTGACGCCGTACTTGTCAACCTTTACACCCCGTGGGAGTTGGACCCAACGGCACCGAAATAGAGGAATTTTGAAAATTACGTAGTCAAGCTCCCAAATCTCCTCTACAAGCCCGTAGTACGAGCTTGGGCCAGCGGTTCTGCCGTGCGAATCATAGGCATCTATGCGGACACCTGAGTTCTGCACTGTGCTCTTTCTATCTTGATCTGTTGTATAAAATGTGTAGCCATTAATGTCGTATGCTTGCCATGTCACAATTGTAAATTTTGGCCCTTTTGCCAACCATTGTAGTGTTTCATTTGACGACCTCCTAGTCAATTGCGCCTTCAACCATTCGTTGAACTGACGGTTGTGTTGTCTCGTGATCCAAACTTCTGACTGGCCTGTATTCTCCTGACGTAGCATGTCCTTGTGCTCTTCAATATATGGGGTCACCTCAGTCATGTGTTGTAAAACCATGAAATGGGCTTGAGCATACGTATTTTGATCCGGGGTTATTGCTTTCCTCCCGATAGTCCCTATACTCTCTAACCTCCCCTCGTGACGAGATAGAGGTACACCTATCGGCTCTACCTGAGCCATGTAGCCGATGCAGAATTCAATGACCTCTTCTGTTGTATAACCTTCGATGATGCTACCCTCCGGTCGAGATCGATTGCGTACATAGGACTTCAGAATTCCCATGTACCTCTCGAAAGGATACATATGACGTAGAAATACGGGGCCACATATTTTTATCTCTTTCACAAGGTGGACAATGAGATGGACCATGATATCAAAAAATGATGGAGGGAAATACATCTCTAGATGACATAGAGTTGTCACCACCTCGGTTTGCAGAGCATCTAGTCCATCTGGATCAATGACCTTCTGAGCAATTGCGTTGAAGAAATAACATAGCCTTATGATTGTCACTCGAACCTTGTTCGGCAAAATACTTCTAATTGCAACAGGTAGCATTTGAGTCATTAGCACATGACAGTCGTGAGACTTCATGCCAATTAATTTCAAATGTTCCATGGAAACAAGTTTCTTCATGCTTGTCGAGTGACCGGATGGAACTTTCACACCATTTAAGGACTGGCACAATTCAGTTCTCTCCGACTTAGACAGAGTGTAACATGCTGGGGGAAGGTACGTCCGGCCTTTATCGGTCTCTATCGGTGCTAACTCGGTCCTGATGTTCATAGCGACCAAGTCACGCCTTGCGTTAACACCATCCTTTGTTTTGTCAGGAATGTTCAGTAAGAGACCAATCAAACTGTCACATACATTCTTCTCGACGTGCATGACATCGATGCAATTGCGAACTTCTAAGTGCTCCCAATAAGGCAAGTCCCAAAATATTGACCTCTTTTTCCACATGTTCTTCCTCAATTTACGTCCCTTTCCAAACACAACATTTATATCCTTGACCATATCATACACCTCTTTCCCGCTAAAAGGTCTTGGTACTGAGTCATCCTCTTTTTTTCCGTCAAATTGTTTCTTCATCTTGCGGTATGGGTGATACTTTGGAAGGAACCTACGGTGACGCATGTACACAGTTTTTCGGGAGTTGTTCAACCACACACTCTCCGTATAATCTAAGCAGTGCGGACACGCTTTGGCTCCTTTTATACTAAACCCTGACAGGTTACCAAGGGCAGGAAAATCATTAATGGTGTAGAACAACATGGCCCGTAGAGTGAAGTTCTCTCGTTTGTCCGCATCCCATACATGTACCCCTTCATTCCACAGTGTTGCAAGATCTTCCACCAATGGGGCTAGGAACACATCAATATCGTTGCCAGGTTGCTTCGGCCCTTGGATAAGTAGTGACATCAAAATATATTTCCGCTTCATACACAGCCAAGGAGGAAGGTTGTACATGCACAGAGTCACGGGCCAGGTGCTATGTCGACTGCTCATGTTACCAAAAGGATTCATTCCATCTGTACTCAACCCAAACCTTATATTTCTCGGTTCCACACCGAAATCTACAAACATCCTATCGATGTTCCTCCACTGGGCAGAATCAGCAACATGTCTTATCATTCCGTCTTTCTTACGCTGCTCGCAGTGCCAACGCATCAATCTTGCATCCTTGCGGTTTGCAAATAAACGCTTCAAACGGGGGATTACAGGAAGATACCACATCACCTTAGCAGGAGGTCCTTGCTTCACCTCGATGCCCTTCCCATCATCAGAGTCATTTTTACGTTTGTATCGGGATGCTTTGCACACCGGACAAACATGTAAGCTAGCATACTCTTTACGGTACAGGATACAATCATTCCGACATGCATGTATTCTTTCTACTTCCATTCCTAATGGACAAAGAATCTTCTTGGCTTGGTAGGTGGTTCTCGGCAACACATTTCCCGTTGGAAGCATGTCCACTAGGAGACCTAATAATGCCGTGAAACTCTTGTCGGACCAACCATTGCTTGCCTTCAATTTTAGCAGTTCTAGAACTGATGACAACCTCGTGTATTGCGGCTTGCAGCCTGGGAACAAAGGTTTCTCCGAGTCCTCCATCAAGCCCTCGAATTTACCAAACTCTCTCTCACTATAGTTCCCTTCTGCATCACGTAACATCTGATCCAGATTATCATCCTGCGACCTATCCTCATGATCCAGATTGTCATCCTGCGACCTATCCTCATCATCCAGATTGTCATCCTGCGACCTTTCCTCATGATCGAAAGAACAGTCCACAACTGGCATATCGTTGCCCCCCTCGACTATGTCATAACTATCTTCTTGTGTACTCTTCTCTTCACCGTGACTGGTCCAACATTTGTACCCTTTTCTGAAACCCCTTCGAATCAAGTGAGCTTCAATCTGCGCTGAGTTGCTAAACATCTTAAGATTATCACAATCAATACATGGGCAATACATATATTTCATCCCCTTCTTCAACATATCCAGCTCGGCCGCCCTTCTAAAGGCAGACACGCCAGTAATGTACTCTTCACTCACACGGTTCTCAATATACATCCAGCTTCGGTCCATCTACGCTACACAAGTGAAAAATGGGTGTCAAAAATGATTATTACCTCTACTACTAACCTCTGATCAGATCACTAAGCATGTTAAGTAATTGAATACTAATCTCTGATCAGATCACTAAGAATGTTAAGTAATTGAGTATGCTAACCTCTGATCAGATCAATAAGAAGACGGTGATATTTTTACCCCCAACTCCCTAAAGCCGGCCGCCTTGCTCCACCGATGCAGCGCAATGAAGACAGATCGGTGTCGACATCCTTCAAGCAAGTACGCCAAGTAATTAATACTACGCAGAATATCACAGACGGTTCCAACTACAAACGGTCTGTGAAAATTACATATCACAGACGGTTCGTATTAATACCCGTCTGCGAATTATCACCGACGGTTATTAATATTAACCGTCTGTGATTTTGTAACATCCCAAAAATTTTATTTGCCTTTTATTTGTTTTTCTGGAGTTTATTTGGATTTTCTGGATTTTATTTCAAAGTCTAAAGTAAGAAAATGAATTTAAAATATTTTATTAAAGCCAAAAAGAGTTTATTTGATTTTTCCTAGCCTTCCCTAAAATTTTAATTAATTTTTGAGAATTTTCTGGAATTTAAAATCAATTTTAAAGGTTAAAAAGTATTTTATAAAATTATTAAATGGAAATCTGAAATTAAAAATATTTTTACTAAGTCTAAAATGCTTCCAGGAATATTCTATAATTTTTCTGGAATTTTTAGACATTAAGTATTATTTTTCTAAGTATTTGCAAAGCTTCTAGTATTTTCTGAAAATTTAATCCGAAAATAAAAATCAATTTATTCCAAGCCCGCCACGTGTCGCTCTCAGATTAAATCCACCTCTCTCCACGTTTTAATCCTAGCCATCCACCACAACTTACCCCTTCATAAAATCCAAAGGACATGAGCCATCCACTTGCCACGTGTCAACAATCCGACGGCCCGTACCCCTTCATTCTCCTCTCTCTCTATGACACATGGGACCCATATGTCATATCCTTCTTCAACCTCACCTTCTTCCTCCTCCCACCTTCTCTCTCTTCCTCCATGAATGGCAAATGAAAGCTTTTAATCCCGGCCGTTACTACCACTTTAATCCCCGTTTAAGTGTGCGTTTAAACCCCCTCATCACTCCCCACTCACACCCGGCCGCCTCCTCCCTTTAATCCTCTCCAAACCGCCGGCCATTCATCTCCTTTTCTTCATCTATAAAAGCTCAAAACTCCGGTGTTCCTCCTCCCATTCGGCCTCCCCCTCACCGCCGCCCCTCCCCTCCCGTTCGGCCGCCACCCCGCCGCCCTTTGCCGCCGCCCCGGCCGCCTCTCGGCCTGCCTCCCGCCGCCGCCCAAATCCCACGGCCAGCCACCTCCTCCTTGCGCCGCCGCCGGCCGCCCCGAGTCCCGCCGCCGCCACCGGTGAGTGCGCCGCCGCCCCACCTCTCCCCGCCGCCGCTCGCCGCCCCGCCTCCGGCCGCCGGCCGCCGGCGAGGCCGCCGGCCGTGCGCCTCCCCGTGCTGCCCGTGCGAGCGCCCGCGTGGCCTCCACGTCGGCCGGTCCCGCCCGCGTGGCCGCCACCTCGCGCCCGCATGGCGCCATGTGGTCGGTGTGCCACGTCATCGAACCTCGCGGTCCATGGACTTGGTCCACGGTAGACCGGGCCCACCGGTCATTCACATCATTTTCCCGCTCAGAAAATTCGAAATTGCTGACGTCATAAATAGCAATTTTCAGTACAAAAATAATTCCCGAAACCAGCCTTTTCCTTTTTCCCTCCTGTTAATCTTCCGAAAGCCATAACTTCTTCATTTTAACTCCGATTTAACCCGTTCAAATTTCTAAATTCTTCTAAAATCCTAAACTACCCAAATCTAGACTCTTTTTGAATTTTTGAATTTTATTTGAATTTTGTTTGAATTTTCTTTTGGTTCTTCGCGTGTAGATTACGACGAATCCGGAGAATATTTCTTCGACGAATCGCAGCAAGACTTCGAGCAAGGCAAGTTACACCTTTGACCATGTTGATCCCAGTAATTTAAATTATTTATGTTGTTTTTAAATTTATATGCATGCGTATTTTTATTCAAATTAGTTCAAATGTGCTTAAAACTTTAGTTACACCCAATTTCCTTTGTATGGCCAATTTCGATATTGAACGAACATACCTTGTCACCATAGATGAAAACCTAGTTGGTACATTAGTGTTAACTAGAACACTTTATGGAAGTGCTTAGCCATGCTTAGAATAATTCGGGTGGGAAGATTTGTTTCACATAAAATGATAAAGTTTTCGAGGGTATTCTTGACTTCGGTGAGTCAAGAATAATTATGAGATGTTTTCAAACAAATTATAAAACCTGTTCTTAGACTTGGGCATTGGTATGGTGGTGGGTGCTTGCTGGCATGCATCGTAGTTTGTTGACTCGTTGTTGACTGCCAGGCACAAGGGGTATGCGGGTAGGCCTAAGTCAAATTAAGGACCGGTCTGTGAGCTACTAATACAAAGTCACACCGTACTACCACAAGTCTGGTATGGGACAGACCTGGCTAAGTAATTTGTGAAGTTCCATTTTAGTTTTCGCTATAGGCTGAATGTGAGCGTGGCGTAGGCCATGGGAAGTCTCACATGGCACAAGAGGGGGCTCCAACATGTGGATTCATGTTGTGGTGAAACCTTAGTGGCGGCGTAACTAATTTGGCAATGGAACATTGGAACAGCCTTGTCATGAACTCTCAGCCGCACACCTAAGGCAGTGTGTAAATCGCGTGGCAAAACGAGAGAACATGTCTTGTGGGTAAAGTTGTACACCTCTGCAGAGTAACAAACTATCCTGGATAGCCGTGTCCACGGTCAAGGACATGCTTAGTATGGTTTTTCACGGATTAGACTTTGGTTTTTATTAAAACCTGGTTTGTGGAACTTGTGAAATCTTTTGGAAAGATGGTCCGGGTGGGATGCCCGTGGTTAGGTTAGTGTTTGGTCGGAGCCTGCACTAACGATATTATTTTGTTAAATTCTTGTTTCTATCTATTGTATCAAATTCAGCTTTTGCACTTATTATTGATATTTACTCCAATGATACTGTTTATGCAAATAAACCATAATATGCCTTCTTTTGTAACCCCTTATGCATGCATACACTCTGTTATATTTCCCTGGTGTAACTTGCGTAAGCACTTCGTGTGCTTACCTTGGGAGTACTTTATGTGCTCACCTTGCTATAAACAATGTTGCCAGAGGATGATGACGCTGACTACGTGGAGGATTGCGACGAATAGGCCACGTCTTACAGTCAATTCGCCTTGTGGGAAGGCAGGATGGGCTGCTCCTTTTATTTATCTTCCGCTGTTTACTTTTATGTTTGGCCATGAAGCCACCCTATTGTAAACCTGGCCATAAGGCCCGTACTCTTGCTTTATAATAAAGTTTGGTTATCATGCGTGATATGTATCACTGTTCAACCTGTGTGCACTAGCTTTTCCTGGGATAGTGCGAATACACAGTGGGTTCTGGAGTTGCTGCTCCGGGTCCCTGCAGAGATGGTATCAGAGCATGTTGACCCTAAGACGTGACCGTAGGTAGAATAGAATGGACAACCTTAAGGATTTATTTTTTTAAAAAAATATATATTAATAATAAGAATATTTTGAAAATTCTTCTACATCTTACCTCCTTCGTTCCTCCACTCGTCTATTCTTTTTAAAATATAAATATGCATAATTGATGACTAACTCCGTTCCTTTTTCAAAATTGTAGATGGCTGAACGTCCTACCAAAGTCACCCATGGAATCCTAGCTGGACACCTAGCCGACTGCCTTTGGAATCTTCTTCAAGAGTTGGGAGTTACAGCACGCCCCGTGTACCAGGGATATCTGGGAACCTTTGGAGATCAAGAATGTTGGAGAGTGGAAGTGCTGATTTACGCCAACTTGGGAGATGAAGAAGCATCTCACACCTTTGATGCTCCTCAACCTCGGGACACCTTCTTCAATGGAGTCCAAGATGCAGCTCGTGAAGCAATTCGGCAGATGAGGGATATCTACGCCCAAGAGCTTCAACGCACCACATTTCGATACTACCCCAGCAAGTACCCTGGCAGCTCCAGCAGCTTCTTCTCCTCGACAGAATTTGAGAGTAACCCTCGGCTCGTTCAGCAGGTGCAGTACACTAAGTCTTTGGACTATGTGTACCAAGTCACCTTGAATGAGTTAAATGTCACGGCGCAGCGACTCCGCGCAGCAAAAGAAGAATTAGCTAAGTACCGCTTGGAAGATGAGGGTTCTTCTGTTACAGGACCACCCTCAAAGAAGCTTAAAATCCAGCCTACCAGTAGTAGCACCAGCCCATAGAAACCATAGTTTAAGTTTAAAGTTATAGAACGATACTTGTGAGCTGTTATTCCTTTGTCAACAGCCTCAAGGTTATATTCAATAAAATAATATGGTTGGTTGTTCCTTGAGTTTTGTTGTATTTCTTGTTTCGTGGTGGGAATGTTACATAACCCTTCTCCTAGTTCTCCCTCTTTCTTTCCTCTAAATCTAGAAGGATCTAGCAGATGGTGAACACAAGGAGGAATGTCAACGACAACGCCAACAACACCGGAGAACAAGGAAGTCAGTCTGTCCCTATCCCTCCGCCTCCACCAGCAGCTGGACCTGACTGGACTCAAATGATGGCAAATCAAAATCAGTTGATTCAACTGTTAGCTCAAGCTATCAACAACCCTGCTCAGCATGCTCCTCAGCCACCAGCTCAAGCTCCTCAAAACCGGATGTCAGAATTTTTGAGGATAAGGCCTCCGACCTTCTCAAGCAGCACCGAGCCAATGGATGCTGATGATTGGCTTCGTGCGATTGGCAAGAAATTGGATATTCTGCAATGCACTGACCGAGAAAGGGTCTTGTTTGCTTCTCACCAATTAAATGGACCTGCATCCGAGTGGTGGGATACCTTGATTGCTTCTCATGCCAACCCTCAGGCCATCGCATGGGATGAGTTTGTTCAGAGTTTCTGCAAGGCTCATATTCCAACTGGCACCATTACCCTGAAGAAGAAGGAATTCAGAGCTCTGCGCCAAGGAAGCCGCACAGTGAATGAGTACCTGCAAAAGTTCAATCAATTGGCGCGCTATGCACCAGAAGATGTGGCTAACGATGAAGCCAAGCAAGAAAGATTTTTAGAGGGCCTGAATGACAATATTTCTGTCCAGTTGATATCAAGTGACTATGCGGATTTTCATCAGTTGGTTAGCAAAGCCATTCGCCAGGAGGGCAAGTTTGTAGAGATGGAAAACCGGAAGAGAAGGATGGCCACGCAAAAGGCTAACCCTGGAGGTTTTCCCAAGCCCCGCAGTACCCCACCTCAGGTTGGGCAGTTCAAGCCGCACTCCAGCAACTTCAAGCCTCAATCAAGCAGCTTCAGGCCAGCAGCTAACCGGCCAACTTTCCAAGTCAACCGCCCCAAACATCAAGCAGCTTCCGTTCCTCTTACCGGTGGTCAAGCTCAGAAGAATACTACTGCATCTGATGGAGTGACTTGTTTCTATTGCAAGGAAACAGGGCATTATGCCAAGTCTTGCCCCAAGAAGCTTCAGGCAGTAGCTAATGCAAATGCTTCGGGAGGTCAGAATCAAGGTCAGCAGTTCAAGAAGCCCGAAAACTATGTTAAGGGACGTGTGAACCACATCACCGCTGAAGAAGCTCAGGCTGCACCAGACGTCGTACTGGGTATGTTCCTTGTAAATTCAGTACCAGCTTCAGTTCTTTTTGATTCCGGAGCTTCCCATTCTTTTATTTCCTTGGATTTTGTGGTTAAGAATGGGTTGGGTATGGTTTCTCTTAGTACACCCATGATAGTTCTCTCCCCTGGAGCAGAAATGAGAACAAGGACTTTGTGTCCGAGAATAGAGTTAATCATAAATGGAGTTCTGTTCCTAGCAGACTTAATAGTGTTGGAATCTCAGGGATTGGATGTAATTCTTGGCATGAACTGGTTAGCCAAGAACAATGGTCAGATCAATTGTGCTGCCCGATCCATAGCCCTCACCAATGATCAAGGGATAGAAGTAAACTTTTCCCCTGAAACCCCTGCAGAAGGAGAATGTGTTCTCACTCATCTTCAAGTGCAAGAAGAAGTACCCATAGTACGGGAATACCCAGATGTATTTCCGGAGGATTTACCAGGGATGCCACCAGATAGGGAAATCGAGTTTGTGATTGACCTAGTCCCCGGCACGGCCCCAATTTCCAAGAGACCGTATCGTATGCCAGCTAACGAGTTAGCCGAGTTGAAGAAACAGATTCAAGAATTGGAGGATAAAGGGTATATTCGACCAAGTTCTTCACCTTGGGGTGCACCTGTTTTGTTCGTCAAGAAAAAGGATGGAAGCATGAGAATGTGTGTGGATTACAGAGCACTTAATGAGGCTACCATCAAGAACAAGTACCCGTTGCCCAGGATCGATGATCTGTTCGACCAGCTAAAGGGAGCCAGAGTATTCTCCAAGATCGATTTGAGATCAGGATATCACCAGTTGAAGATCCGTGCAGAGGACATCCCTAAAACTGCATTTTCTACCCGTTATGGACAGTATGAGTTCACTGTCATGTCCTTTGGGCTAACAAATGCACCTGCTTACTTCATGAGCATGATGAATAGCGTATTCATGGAATATTTGGATAAGTTTGTTGTAATCTTCATAGATGACATTCTTATCTACTCCAAGAATGAAGAAGAGCATGAGAATCATCTTCGGATAACCTTGGGAAAGCTTAGAGAACATCAGCTTTATGCCAAATTCAGTAAATCTGAATTTTGGCTAAAGGAGGTTGCTTTTCTTGGCCATATTGTGACAGCCGAAGGAATTGCAGTAGATCCGTCCAAGGTGCAAGCCGTAATGGAATGGCAGCCACCCAAGACAGTAACAGAAGTCAGAAGTTTCCTTGGACTTGCAGGTTACTATCGCCGCTTCATAGCAGGATTCTCTGAGTTAGCCAAGCCTATGACTCAGCTTTTAAAGAAAGAAAAGAAGTTTGAATGGACAAAAGCCTGTGAGCAGAGTTTCCAGACTCTCAAGAATAAGCTAGTTTCAGCCCCAGTGCTTACCCTTCCGGATGTGCATAAGGATTTTGAAGTTTTCTGTGACGCCTCCCGTCAAGGTTTGGGATGTGTTCTTATGCAAGAAGGCAGAGTGGTAGCCTATGCATCACGCCAGCTAAGACCACATGAGTGCAATTATCCTACTCATGATTTGGAACTAGCAGCCGTAGTGCATGCTTTGAAGATCTGGCGTCATTATCTCATCGGTAATCGTTGTGAAGTATACACGGATCACAAGAGTTTGAAATACATTTTCACTCAAGCAGAACTCAACCTAAGGCAGCGTAGATGGTTGGAGTTGATCAAGGATTATAATATTGGAATCCATTATCATCCCGGCAAAGCAAATGTCGTGGCAGATGCGCTAAGCAGAAAGTCTTATGCAAACAGTGTATTATCAAAAGAAGATCAGATCCGACTTCAGGAAGGAATCTCCCGTTTAAGTATAAACCCGGTGGATCAAGGTTTTCTCTCAGCCTTAGAAATTCAACCTACTTTACCTGATCAAATCAAGGAAGCCCAAAAAGTTGATGAAGATATTCAAGAAATCAGGAAAAATATGAGAAGAGGCAAAGCGCCAGGATTTAGTGAAGATGAGAATGGGACTGTCTGGTTTGAAAATCGCATTTGCGTACCCAATAATCAAGAGATCAAGAAAGCGATTCTGCAAGAAGCCCATGAAACTCCATATTCAATTCACCCAGGTCGTACCAAGATGTACCAGGACCTTAGGGAAAGATACTGGTGGGTTAGTATGAAAAGGGAAATTGCAGAGTTTGTTGAAACTTGTGATACCTGCCAGAAGGTCAAAGCAGAGCATCAAAAACCTGCAGGACTTTTGCAACCCTTACCAATACCAGATTGGAAGTGGGAAGAGATTGGTATGGATTTCATAACCGGACTCCCTAGAACTCAATCCGGCTATGACTCAATTTGGGTGATAATTGACAGGTTGACCAAAGTAGCTCATTTTATACCAGTCAAGACTACTTACTCTGGAAGTAAGTTAGCTGAGATTTACATGGCTAGAATTGTGTGCTTACATGGAGTTCCGAAAAAGATAGTATCGGACAGAGGTAGTCAGTTCACTTCCAAGTTTTGGCAGAAACTTCATGAAGAGTTAGGGAGTAAGCTTAATTTCAGTACAGCTTATCATCCCCAAACAGATGGCCAGACAGAGCGAGTGAATCAAGTGTTAGAGGATATGTTGAGAGCTTGTGCTCTGGATTTTGGAAATAGTTGGGATCGTTCATTACCCTATGCGGAGTTCTCATACAACAACAGTTATCAGGCCAGTTTGCAGATGGCACCTTTTGAAGCACTGTATGGCAGGAAGTGCAGAACACCCTTGAATTGGGAACAGTCTGGAGAATCCCAAGATGCGGGACCAACCTTACTTCAAGATGCTGAAGATAAAGTAAGGAAGATCAAAGACAGATTGAAGATAGCTCAATCCAGGCAGAAAAGTTATGCCGATAATCGTCGACGCGACCTGACTTTTGAAGTTGGGGACTACGTATATCTCAGGGTATCTCCGCTCAGAGGAGTCAGAAGATTCCAAGTCAGGGGAAAGCTTGCGCCAAGATTTGTTGGGCCATTCAAGATCTCAAGCCGCAAAGGAGAAGTTGCATATCAGTTGGATTTGCCGCCAAGTATGGCAGATGTGCACAATGTCTTTCACGTCTCCCAGTTGAAGAAATGTCTCAGAGTGCCCGCAGAGCAGGCAGACCTGGAAACCCTTGATCTTCAAGAAGATCTCACCTATCAAGAGCAACCGATCAAGATTCTTGAGACAGCCGAGCGCCAGACCAGAAGAAAGACCATAAGATTCTGTAGAGTTCAATGGAGCAATCACACCGAAGACGAAGCAACTTGGGAGCGAGAAGAAGATCTGAAAGCCAACCATCCCCATCTCTTTGCTAGCTAGTTCAAATCTCGAGGGCGAGATTTCTGTAAGGGGGGTAGGTTTGTAACATCCCAAAAATTTTATTTGCCTTTTATTTGTTTTTCTGGAGTTTATTTGGATTTTCTGGATTTTATTTCAAAGTCTAAAGCAAGAAAATGAATTTAAAATATTTTATTAAAGCCAAAAAGAGTTTATTTGATTTTTCCTAGCCTTCCCTAAAATTTTAATTAATTTTTGAGAATTTTCTGGAATTTAAAATCAATTTTAAAGGTTAAAAAGTATTTTATAAAATTATTAAATGGAAATCTGAAATTAAAAATATTTTTACTAAGTCTAAAATGCTTCCAGGAATATTCTATAATTTTTCTGGAATTTTTAGACATTAAGTATTATTTTTCTAAGTATTTGCAAAGCTTCTAGTATTTTCTGAAAATTTAATCCGAAAATAAAAATCAATTTATTCCAAGCCCGCCACGTGTCGCTCTCAGATTAAATCCACCTCTCTCCACGTTTTAATCCTAGCCATCCACCACAACTTACCCCTTCATAAAATCCAAAGGACATGAGCCATCCACTTGCCACGTGTCAACAATCCGACGGCCCGTACCCCTTCATTCTCCTCTCTCTCTATGACACATGGGACCCATATGTCATATCCTTCTTCAACCTCACCTTCTTCCTCCTCCCACCTTCTCTCTCTTCCTCCATGAATGGCAAATGAAAGCTTTTAATCCCGGCCGTTACTACCACTTTAATCCCCGTTTAAGTGTGCGTTTAAACCCCCTCATCACTCCCCACTCACACCCGGCCGCCTCCTCCCTTTAATCCTCTCCAAACCGCCGGCCATTCATCTCCTTTTCTTCATCTATAAAAGCTCAAAACTCCGGTGTTCCTCCTCCCATTCGGCCTCCCCCTCACCGCCGCCCCTCCCCTCCCGTTCGGCCGCCACCCCGCCGCCCTTTGCCGCCGCCCCGGCCGCCTCTCGGCCTGCCTCCCGCCGCCGCCCAAATCCCACGGCCAGCCACCTCCTCCTTGCGCCGCCGCCGGCCGCCCCGAGTCCCGCCGCCGCCACCGGTGAGTGCGCCGCCGCCCCACCTCTCCCCGCCGCCGCTCGCCGCCCCGCCTCCGGCCGCCGGCCGCCGGCGAGGCCGCCGGCCGTGCGCCTCCCCGTGCTGCCCGTGCGAGCGCCCGCGTGGCCTCCACGTCGGCCGGTCCCGCCCGCGTGGCCGCCACCTCGCGCCCGCATGGCGCCATGTGGTCGGTGTGCCACGTCATCGAACCTCGCGGTCCATGGACTTGGTCCACGGTAGACCGGGCCCACCGGTCATTCACATCATTTTCCCGCTCAGAAAATTCGAAATTGCTGACGTCATAAATAGCAATTTTCAGTACAAAAATAATTCCCGAAACCAGCCTTTTCCTTTTTCCCTCCTGTTAATCTTCCGAAAGCCATAACTTCTTCATTTTAACTCCGATTTAACCCGTTCAAATTTCTAAATTCTTCTAAAATCCTAAACTACCCAAATCTAGACTCTTTTTGAATTTTTGAATTTTATTTGAATTTTGTTTGAATTTTCTTTTGGTTCTTCGCGTGTAGATTACGACGAATCCGGAGAATATTTCTTCGACGAATCGCAGCAAGACTTCGAGCAAGGCAAGTTACACCTTTGACCATGTTGATCCCAGTAATTTAAATTATTTATGTTGTTTTTAAATTTATATGCATGCGTATTTTTATTCAAATTAGTTCAAATGTGCTTAAAACTTTAGTTACACCCAATTTCCTTTGTATGGCCAATTTCGATATTGAACGAACATACCTTGTCACCATAGATGAAAACCTAGTTGGTACATTAGTGTTAACTAGAACACTTTATGGAAGTGCTTAGCCATGCTTAGAATAATTCGGGTGGGAAGATTTGTTTCACATAAAATGATAAAGTTTTCGAGGGTATTCTTGACTTCGGTGAGTCAAGAATAATTATGAGATGTTTTCAAACAAATTATAAAACCTGTTCTTAGACTTGGGCATTGGTATGGTGGTGGGTGCTTGCTGGCATGCATCGTAGTTTGTTGACTCGTTGTTGACTGCCAGGCACAAGGGGTATGCGGGTAGGCCTAAGTCAAATTAAGGACCGGTCTGTGAGCTACTAATACAAAGTCACACCGTACTACCACAAGTCTGGTATGGGACAGACCTGGCTAAGTAATTTGTGAAGTTCCATTTTAGTTTTCGCTATAGGCTGAATGTGAGCGTGGCGTAGGCCATGGGAAGTCTCACATGGCACAAGAGGGGGCTCCAACATGTGGATTCATGTTGTGGTGAAACCTTAGTGGCGGCGTAACTAATTTGGCAATGGAACATTGGAACAGCCTTGTCATGAACTCTCAGCCGCACACCTAAGGCAGTGTGTAAATCGCGTGGCAAAACGAGAGAACATGTCTTGTGGGTAAAGTTGTACACCTCTGCAGAGTAACAAACTATCCTGGATAGCCGTGTCCACGGTCAAGGACATGCTTAGTATGGTTTTTCACGGATTAGACTTTGGTTTTTATTAAAACCTGGTTTGTGGAACTTGTGAAATCTTTTGGAAAGATGGTCCGGGTGGGATGCCCGTGGTTAGGTTAGTGTTTGGTCGGAGCCTGCACTAACGATATTATTTTGTTAAATTCTTGTTTCTATCTATTGTATCAAATTCAGCTTTTGCACTTATTATTGATATTTACTCCAATGATACTGTTTATGCAAATAAACCATAATATGCCTTCTTTTGTAACCCCTTATGCATGCATACACTCTGTTATATTTCCCTGGTGTAACTTGCGTAAGCACTTCGTGTGCTTACCTTGGGAGTACTTTATGTGCTCACCTTGCTATAAACAATGTTGCCAGAGGATGATGACGCTGACTACGTGGAGGATTGCGACGAATAGGCCACGTCTTACAGTCAATTCGCCTTGTGGGAAGGCAGGATGGGCTGCTCCTTTTATTTATCTTCCGCTGTTTACTTTTATGTTTGGCCATGAAGCCACCCTATTGTAAACCTGGCCATAAGGCCCGTACTCTTGCTTTATAATAAAGTTTGGTTATCATGCGTGATATGTATCACTGTTCAACCTGTGTGCACTAGCTTTTCCTGGGATAGTGCGAATACACAGTGGGTTCTGGAGTTGCTGCTCCGGGTCCCTGCAGATTTCTACATATCATAGACGGTTAGAATAAATAACCGTCTGTGATAGTCTCATTATCACAGACGGTTCGAAATATAAACCGTCTGTGATAGTCCTTGACAGACGGTTTAAATTACAAACCGTCTGTGATAGTTACACGGGTATGAACTGTTTCGTCAGGCGCATGACTGCCAACTCGAAGCATATATAGCATAGCATTCGAGGCACATCCGAGGCCTGCTGCTGTGTCTTGAGGAATGCCAAGAGCTGGTCTTCAGATGTGGCAGCCACATCTGAAGACCAGCTCTTGGCATTCCTCAAGACACAGCTGCAGGCCTCGGATGTGCCTCGAATGCTATGCTATATATGTTTCGAGTTGGCAGTCATGCCCTGACGAAACAGTTCATCTTTCCCGACAAAATTCAAGGCAATTTTATTACAATAGTGCAAAGAAAAGACATTACCAGATTCTTGGTTGAGCTGGTCGAGGAACATGCAAATACAGAGGCAAGCACAAAAACTCAACAACACATTCAGATCGATCTATTACAGGATAACAAGCTAACAAACCCTTCGCGGCACGACGGTTCACACTAAACTAGACACACTTACGGCAAGAGTGTGTTGTTTAGTATGAACCGGACGTGCCGCGATGGAGGTGCTAGCTCACAGCGGAGGGGAGATGCATGCAGGAAGCTAGCTAGTGGATGAACTCACGCGTGACTAGTACCGGTGGAAAGGTTGATGGGGAGTTATTAATAAGGGTCTGGCCGTGGGAGGAACTGGTGCCAGCCATTCGATGTGGAGAGAATAGACGGGTGAGATCGAAATCCTGTGTATACGCCAATTATTGGTGACATGTGATTATTACAGACCAATTATCAGTGACATGGGATTATTACAGACGGTTCTTAAACGGAACCGTCTGTGTTACTCGATTGGTATAGACGGTTCGTATTAAGAACCGTCTGTGAAAGTCTCAATTATCACAGACGGTTCATGTTATTAACGGTCTATGAAATTATCACAGACGGTTTTTTATGAAAAACCGTCTGTCATAAGCTTCATACCAGAACTGCTTCGCGCGTGTTTCGATGCCAGAACGCTTCGTGTTTCGATCGTCTAATTAACGTCTCTCGATCGTTATACGAAGCGTCTATATCATTAATGTTTGGGTATACGAACCGTTTGTGCTGAGGGTTAAATATGCGCTCCTAATCCAGGTCTCTTCTACGTACGTACAATACAATATACAATACAACATGGCTTCTACTACTGTTCTTGTGATCATCTCCTTCCTCTCATCTGTTCATCACGAATTGTTCGGCCGGAACCTTACACAGGCGGCCAGCAATTTGCATCTGGAGCGGCTTCTCCGCACCCGCCCTGCTCTCCTTCCCCGACTTTCTTGCATCCGTCAGCTTGACCTGATCCTCCGCCGTCGACGGAGGCGTCTCGCTGCCGCTCAAGAAAGGGAAACGGCCCTCACCCTGGTTCTTCTCCACAATGTGCGCAATGCGGAAGAAGCTCTACACGCATTGCAGAGACTGATGGATAGCCTTACCGATCAAGCAGAAACGGCAGATTCTGAGGAATCTTTTCATGCTATCCTCTACAACATTATGGATGCTGCTGATCATTTGCCCAGGCTGCACGAGGAAGTGCTAAGGACAAGGGCAATCTTAACGGCGTTCGAGAATTTAGCGGCTGATCCTCCAAGTCCCCAAGTCGAAGAAGAAGCTTACGAAGCCCAAAAGAATACAATCTGGGAAACTCTGTACCTGTGCGACTTTTGTAATAAATTTGCCTCTAATTGAAATTAATAAATTTGCCTTTAATTTGTGATCTCTTGTCTCAGTAGTTCTGTAGTTAAGTTATTAGAAGCAATGTGTACTTACATATTAACCTCTGATCTAGAATATGACAGAGAAAGGGACATCACAGCCGGTTCTTGTGAAAAACCGTCTGTGAACATTCCCAGACGGTTCTTAACAACAACCGGCTGTGATAGTCGACACAACACATACGGTTTTTTGTCTGTGATAATCCCAGATTATCACAGACGGTTTTGAATAAAAACCGTCTGTGATATTCCAGTATCACAGACGGTTCAGCGGTAAGAACCGTCTGTGATACTCCTTTTTCCCGCCACAAATACGACAGACGGCCTTCAAATTAAAACCGTCTGTAATAGTTTACATTACAGACGGTTTCACAAAACCGTCTGTGATTTGCCGTCTAGTATAGCCTCTTTTGTAGTAGTGGATATAAACTAACAAAATCAACAACTTTCAGCCTAAGGCCAGTAAGACCGCAAGCTCAAGGTCGGTCAGACCGGTGGGGCTGGTCTGACCATAGGTCCAGGGTCAGTCTGACCAGACTCCTATTCCCAAACCTAGAAGCTTCTCGGGATGAAATTTAAATCTCAAGAACTTATCCAATTCTCATTCAAACACTTTCAAAATTTGCATGAGACTTGTTCAAGCTGTTAGAAACCTAAACCAATCAAGAATCACAAGGTTTTTTGGGCTTGAGTTCACTAAATTGAGGAGAATCGAACTAGGTTTCAAAAACACTAAAAAACCTAAAACTTAAATTACTTATTGCATCTTCAACGCCGGTCACATCACCCAACCTGATTTCAGTCCAACCGCCAACATCGGCTAGTTGGACCGCACGTGCCCAAATACAAAATACGCTCTAATCCGGTCACACCGCACTAGCGGTCCGACCAACAACTAGAGTACGATCACACCGAACTTACGGTTAGACCATCATCCCCGGCCAGTCAGATCACCCTTAACTAACAGTAACTCTGAAATTTGAATTTTCTAAAACTTTTGTAAAATTCAAATTTAACTCAACTAAAGTACCAATTGTTCATCACAACTATATTCTAGACATTCACGTGGTCTCTCATAAGTATTATCTTTCATTCTAAACAATCAAAGGCGGAACAACCCATAATTATCAGTAGGGTTAACATGCATAGATGATTTATGTCCATTTTAAATGCATAAAATATCATTGGGAAAATGTCTGATGTAATTTTGACCCATCCAAACATAAATCTGTTATGTTAATGGGATCAATATGCTAATGTCTGGGTCTTGCTAATCCGTTTGATATGGGCCTGTTTATTCAGCTTATAACTTATGGTTTATGGCTTCCTCCGAATAAACAAACGTGATGTATTCTTTGCCGTCGTTTCGAAGTGGCTTATTGGGATAACCTTTTCAAAGTGACTTATCAGCATTTCGTTTATTCGCACAAGTGTTCGTGCTAGAGCTAAAATCTATAAATCATAAGTCGCAGCTAAAAAGAACGTTCCTGAGAGCTTCTTGGCTCTCTAGAGCAAACAAACAGGATTTTCAACTAAACCAGACACTGCATATCTATACATCCAAATAGTGTTCAGTTGAAAGCTTTATATTACAACGCATGCAAACACTGACTGCTACTGCAACACTAGACGAGGCCTCCAAGGCATATAATCCCCTGCAAATACATGTTTCACTTAAAAAATCCATGCAGTCAGCCATTTATAATTTGTGCGACCATGTGGTTTGACGACAAACCGGAATGAAGGCAAAGACTTTCTCCATGTCAGTGATTCAAAATATCTAAAAAAATACACCCAGCAACCTTCTAGTGCATAGATATAATTACTGAACTCAGCAGTGCACTTCTCGACTCTTTTATACCACCTCTTCTCTGAGAATTCAGTATTCCTCTTCACCACACTACACCTCGTAAGCAGTAGCAACTAGGTAGCATGCAACAACTAGCAAGAATGGAGCAGGAAGACGTGATTACAACCATGGAATTCTGGGGTGCAGTGTGCGATGAGAATAGGAGGCATCGGAGAATAAAATACAAGACATATCAGTCCTCACGTTCCGGAATGTGAATCTTGGAGGAAAAATAATGGTCTATGCGCCCATCCGTCTGCTGCATCCTGACATGCCCACTGCTATGAAAATGGAGGTGTATATATTTGATCATTCGAGGTCACAATTCCATTTTCATTTGAAAGAATTTGTATGCGTTAATCCTTGTAAATGTAATTCTATTTATGGTCCTAGCTAAAATTATATACTTGATGTTACGAGAGACACTGTGCATTATAAAGTGTGGATCTTGAATTTTCTCGTGAATAAATTTTTGCAATGTGAAACCTGGCAGGATGAGAATCTATTAAACAGTGCATAAGGCCAATGCAGACATTATCAAGGCTACTACAATCATTTCTTGAGTTACACGGTATTATAGAGTAGACAACTATATATTTTACTCGAGGTATCAAAGAAACTGGTCTAAGAACTTATTTCCCAGCGCAAGACAAGGTGAAACAACAGGTGGAGGCCAGGTGTCGTCGAACGTCCCACCCACCCAGGCTTGAACATGGGTGCATATCTTCTTCCTTAAGTGAAGAGCTGCATGCCATTTTTTTTAAAAAAATGCAATTGCTGCTAATTTCCCAGCAGCAATGGCATCCCTATCATCAAACTGCTGGGTGCTGGCCGTTGAGCAATTGGACTGTTCAGATGTGTCATGTGTGCTCTCATTTTTTACATACCCCAGCTAGTGGAATCTTGGTTTGATCTAAGGTCATCCTGGTGACACCAAAGACATGAAGTCATTATTCCAACTGATTGGTCACCTAATGGTTGCGGTTCGAGAGAAGACAACTGTATCGGTGTTTGTTCCACTCGGCTTGTACACCTGCTCTAAACGGATTTAGTTTTTTAGCTTCTAAAATTCGTTTTTTTGCTTTTCTTTTCTTCTTATTCCTTTGTATTGTCCTAAAAGATTTAGTGGTGTTTTTTAATTTTTCTGATTTTTTACTATTTTTTTGTTGACTCGCAAAAGGCTAACAATTACTACAGGGATTTTGCAGCCACACTGCATGCAAAAAGCCATAAGCCAGGGCTTATAAGCCCTTTGGAGCAGGCGTTACATCAATTAATTGTACATAGATGCAGTAATTTAATAAGCAAAGTAGAAATACAGCCTGTACGAACAAGTTCTTATAAGCTACTTATGAAATTGTACAAACACAAGCTTAGCAAACAAGTCAAGCCAATGGGGTGTCATTGAGGTCTGTTTCTGGTTGATGCAGATGCAGACTATGTATTAACTTTTCTATTGAAATGCAGATGCTGACTATGTATTAACTTTCCTATTGAAATGCACCCATAACCTTTACATGCAACAGAGGAAAAGTAACTCAAATTAGCTCTTATACTGAAATGCATCCATCAACTGTCCTCTGCAGTAAATAGCAACATCACCTCCTGGCATATAATGATATATATATAATGCAGCCTCATCTTTGAGTCTTCATCATTGTTCTTCACCACAACACACCCCGTAGTAAGCTTAGTAGAAAACTAGCAAGTGCATTCCAAACCAAAAACATTGAATGATGAGGACGAAACATGAATCGAGGAGTCTTGCATGCATTACAGTGTGATGAGAATTGGAGGCATCGGGAAAGAAGTGGCCGTGCTATCTGGTGCAGTGCACTGTGCTCTTTCACACTCACTGGTAGGAAATGCTGCTCATTCTCTTGTACAAATGCAGTCTACGAGAGAAAAACTATCCAGAAGTGACAAGTGACAACTTTGTTCTGTTATTACGTCTCATAGAACTGCTCATGTATCATATCAGCTGATACCTGCACAGAAAGAAAATTGTTGTGGAATTGTTGCATTACCCGTCAGGAAAAACATATAAATGTTCATGCAAGAGGACCACATAACTATATGAAAGTAGTCACACACCACCATTCCAGTCTATCTGTCTGTCCCTACCTTCGATCATGAGTTTATTTTATAGTGGCAAATCAGGAAAGTCGTGATTGAAACTGTCGATTTTTTCTTTTGTTTGGCATGCCATTGAAGAGAACAAAAAAAGGAGGACAAAGGAACAATTTACAATCTCTTAGGCCAGTCTCAGTGGTGGGTTTCATTTCCCAGTTTCCAAGACTGCCATGTCAGCTTTGCAGACTTGGATTGAGAAATGAAACTGGATCTCTCAGTGGGGGGTTTCATTTCACTGTTTCATAGACAAGCTGCAGCAATTAATGTATGCATGATGTTGTGATCCTATGTGCCATGTAAACTATGTAGCCGTTCGAAAATATATCTAAACTAAACATAGTCACTTTGGTAACTACAATATATCTCATGCCGACAAATAATCATGGTCAAATAAAATATATCAATTAATCCAATATTCATGAGTACATTCGCATATATATGAATGCACAGCAGATCCTCGGGAGCGCCTGAGAACGAAATGACCCGGTCTCAGTGGGGGTTTCACTGGGTTTCATCGTGTTGGTAACCGGGACGGATGGGTTTCATCCTGATGAAACTCTGTTGCTCTCTCTCCTCATAAATTTCTTGCCAACTCAGCAAATTTGCTGATGTGTCACTGCATTAAATGAGAATGAAACTTTTTTGAAACCCCCATTGAGACTGGCCTTAAGCACTGCTGTAACAAGTTAATGCCCAATTTTTAATGAAGTAAAAACGTAGGAATGTTGGAGGATTAAAATCCTATAGGAAAATTCCTATGAAGGCGTTTGGAACAAAGGATTGAACCCCATGAGTTCCTTTGAATTTCCCATGGAAAGGGCTATTCCATAGGGATTTTGGAGGATTACAATCCTATAGGAAAATTCCTATGAAGGCCTTTCGAACAAAGGATTGAACCCCATGAGTTCCTTTGAATTTCCTATGGAATGAGCTATTCCTTAGGGGTTTTGGGGGAAAATTTCCATAGGGTCATACCTCATATTTTGTTTCCTTTGTCTCTTGCAATCCTGTATGTTTCCTGTGTTGCATCCACATACCTCTTTTGAAGTTCTCCTACGTTTTTGGTTCCTGTAGGATTTGGGAGGACATGACATTTAATTCCTGCGTTTTTCCTATTTCTGTGTTTTGAGTTTCCTAAGTTCCAAACGGAAGATATTGATTCCAAAGTGAACTCGACGTTCAGCTGGTTCAAAAATAGTGCTTTTACGGAATATATGAGAGCAGAAATTTTCTACGTCGCCATCTATCTAAATTCTATACTCCTACATTGTCACAGTACGTGCATGAGAAAATTTCTCACAAAATCCTTTCGTAATTGTACATTCATAGGCTAATACGGCAGACCCACCAATTGGTGCGAATAAGGAGACTTAATTCTTATTTTGCAGTTGTTCGTTATATAGAGCAATGAGCTCATAAATTTTTGAAATGCGCGTTATACGATATTTGGTTATGTGCCTTAGGGCATCTCCAACCAGTTGTCCCTTGTATTGTCTGTCAAGGCGGGTCCACAAACTCAACCGTCAGCGCCACTATTTTTTTGCCATATTTACCCAAATAGTCCCACAGGTGGCCTGACCTAGAGAGGCCAAATAGGCTGTGCAAGCCAGGCCAGCCTGAAACACAACATTGTTAGTCTGGTCTATATGTATGACATGGCCCACGACACAAATGGGCCGGGCTGGCATACCCTGATGCACTGGGTTATTCTTGGGTTGCCACTCCGGCCCAGTGTGCCGTGCCGGTCCAGTATGGCACGGCCCAGATATAATCTAGCCTGGCACGACCCATTAGGTCTATTTATTTTTAAATATTTATATAATTTTATTTTATAATTTTTAAAATTTATATAGTTTATTGTATAAGTATAAATAATTTTATTTTTATTTTTAGTGTTTATATATTCCCTAGGATTTTTACATGTTTAAAATTTCATGCCAAGTGGATAACTGTGCCTAGAATAGCTCGGTCTGGCTTGCAAGGCTATTGGACCATGCTTGGAAGCCTATAGGCCGACATGGCACGACCGTTCTAACTAACAGGCCAAACAAGCCTGTGCCTAGATGGGCCTGTGCCATGGCGGACGTGCCGGCCATTTGGCCACTGCCTTGCCTCTCCCTCTTTCCTCTCTCTGGTCCTCCCTGACTCTTACTCTTTTCCTTACTTCGGAGAAAATTTTGTATTTCGCAGTGTCATTGAAGAAAAAAAAATAGTGATCCCATCTCTTCAATGGAATTTATGTGTATGCTATCCTATATAAATATATTAAATACGAATGTAGAGTTTTTTTTTACATCCTTCTTGTATGTGCACCTAACATGTTACTAATTATTAGAGAGACCATAATTGACAATGTACGTATTATGTGCCCGAGAAAATTTCTTACATACACCTTGCAGAATTGTATAAACATCGACGAACAAACTGGATTCTACACCAGATGGTGGAATTAAGGGGGTTTATTTTTCAGTAAATGTTTGTACAAAACATGTAAAATTTTATTTCCTAAGTCTTCTCACATGGGGTAAATTTATGACCACCTTTAATTTGGGCATGTGCTTCAACACATGCGCATAAATGCAAATATTGTCTCAAGATCACAACAATAACTATTTGTTCAATAATATTACGGCAATATTTTCTAAGTGGATATAGCAATAATTCAAATTATCTCGTAGCATAAATAAAGGGAGAGTGCATCCACGCACCAACCTTCAACCTCCGAGCAATAAGCCACCACCTTTGTAATTTTCTTCTCCCTCTTTCGAAATCCCTTATTGTTGAATATTATGTATTCCTCTTCACTAAGATACTTCGCACTAGAGATCCTGCAGTAAGTACCAGTTGAAAGTAAGCAACAACAAACGAGAATGGCGGAGGAAGAGGAGATAAGAATCGTGGAGCTTTGGACTGCGTTGCACTCTACAGGGAATAGGAGACATCGGAGAATATATCAACAGGTACTGCAGTCTCCATCGGAGAAAACTAGTTCTCAAAGATGCATCATGTAAATCAAAGTCTAGAACTGTTGCAGTTCCTGGTTCTTCTTTAGTCGTCCATAGTCTCTTCCGATGAACTTCTTGTGTTTTTCTTCGCCTTGTATGAGCAATAGATCTACACCTAAAAAAAGAGAAAGCATTTCGAGGTCAAGAAGTTTTGCAGTATCTGAAACCTGGCAAAATGTAAATATATTAAACTGGATAAGGCTAATAACTTAGACATTGTCAAAGACTAATGAGGATTTCATAACTAAGTAATTTATACAATACAAACCAAACAGCTCCTTCGCTCAAATCAGCAGTACAGGACAAAGAGAATTTATTCCATAAAAAAGGGAAGCATAAAACACACCAAAATGTCAGCGATAAATTAATGTACATCACACATTAATTATCAGCAATGGTGAGTTAACGACATCTGGTGCAGCTTTACAGACCACGAATGATTGGAAAGTAAGTATTAAGTTCACTACGTTCATCATCTTTGCCATAAGGGCAAGTACAATAGAAGAGGTGGCTGCCACCTCTAGGACTAGCCACATAAGCAAAAAGACTACATGTGGCTCATGTGGAGGTAGCTAATACAATGAGTAGAGTAGAGGTTACCTCTACTAAAGCACTCAAACATTTAATACTTACATAAATATATCAGGTGTCACCTCTTGCATGAGGGGTAGTTTATCTCTCTCTCCTCGTATAATGTGCTAGAGGTCACCTCTTGCATGAGGGGCAGCTTGCTTCTCTCTCTTCTTTTCTCTCTCTTCCACTTAGGATTGTGCTGATGTGGATTTCACTAGAGGCAACCTAGTCAGCACCATTGTACTTGCTCTAACAATGCGTGCTATGTTGTCCATGTATCCTATCATTTCTGTTTCTACGAATCAATCTTACAAGACTAACGTAGTAGAAGTAGCCAGTGGTAGTTCCAAGATTAAAATTTAGAGGATAATAGAAATTGCTTACCGATTTATCAAATACCAAGTTACCGACATGCGGCACTTATTATTAGCTACGCCACCACTGCCGTCGCACCGGAGGCGGCCTAGTTCTCCATCCGACCACTGCTACAGTACTCTTCAAGTTCCAACCACTTACCACTGCTACAGAACTCTAAACCACTAATACAATACTCTTTCGGGTACCGACTAAATCACTGTTGCTATAGTACTATTCACCTCCGATCACTATAGCATCGACCATACAAAACCCCTGTAGCATCGACCACTCTGTGCTCTAAACTTTCAAGCGCACTGCTCGAACACCGTCCGATACTCTTATGGCACTCGAACGCCGTCTGATATGCTGATCCCATTCAAACATCATCCAATATGCCAATGCTACTTGAATGCCGTCCAATACTCCAAAGCTACTTGCACGCTATCCGATGCGCTGATGCAGCTCGAACGCCATCTAACTCTCTAATGTCACCCAAACATCATCCGATCGTCTAATAACATTCAAACACCATCCGATCCTGATGCAACCCGAACGCCGTCCAATGCTCCATTGCAAATCAAAAACCATCTACTGCTCCGATGCTACTCAAAAGCTGTCTGATGCCACTCAGACTCGATCAAAACCACTCGGATTGGTTCAAAACCACTCGAATGTTGAACAAAGCCACTCGGACTGGTTCGAAACTAATCGGACGCTGATCAAGGCCACTCAGACTGGTCCAAAACTACTCAGACACTGATCAAGGCCATTCGGACTAGTCCGATACTACTCAAATGTTGATCAAAGTCACTCAAACTCAAAACTTTCGACTACGATCGACCAAAACTTTCACAAACACAAATTCCTATGTAACCCAAATGTCAATTATTCATCATCACCATATTCATGACCATCCACATGGTCTAACAGCTCCTGACCTCCACTTGATGAGCCTGGACTTGAGCCTTTCTTGCACCGTCATCGGTTCTAGCACACTGTTCGATATTAATAGCTGCTAATAACTCATTAAGTGTCAAACGCTCCTTTATATGTCGGCAAGTAGTCGTGAAGTCACACCATGAAGGCAATAACTTAGCCAAGATAATATTTACTTGGAACTTCTATGGTAGGATATAGTCATACTAACTTAAGTCACGTACATGGAACTGTAGCTCATGAAGCTGCTCCATCATCGACCGTCCCTTAACCATCTTATAGTTCAAGTAAGTAGCAGTTATGAATGACTCATTTCTATTATCCCCTTCAGAATATTTTTCATCTAGTTCGTCTTAGAGTTTCTTGGCATATTTAAAATTCATGTACATGTTGAAAAGTTGGTTGGATAAAATGGCTAAAACCAAGCTAATACTGAGTTGTTCGCATCCTCCCATCGCATCATTTTAGGAATTTCCAATGGAAACATTAAGGGATTTAAAATGACCAAAACATTAAGGGATGCGAGTGTCACTCCAACGAAATATTGCATGTGGGAGGCATGTGAAAAAGGTGCGCAAGGTCCAAGAGGAAGACTGGAGTAGAGGTTGGTACAGTCTTTTGTGATTTTGTAGAGGAAATGTAGGAAGCATTGGAGACAAAAGTTAGGGGCGGTGTAGCCTCTGTTGAGACGTATGCCGAAAAGTGGACAGACTTGGTCCAAGAGAGAGGAGTGGAAGCTCATGGAATGGCGAAGCCAAGGCGGCCGTGGGAGCAGGTACGCTTCAGCCCATGCAGGCATACAAGGATGGATGGGATCAGTCTAGTGTGAGACGTGGCAAGCGTCAGATTGTGCAAGGCTCAGGAAGGTACGACGCACAGGAGTGCAAGTAGAAGGAAGAAGCGGAAGCAAGAGAGAAGATCGGTGTGATCAAGATGGAGAAATAAGATTAACGAGGTGATTGTTAGAATTAGTAATCTTATTTAGTCGTGCTCGAGTAGGTCTAGCTATTCAATATGTGTACGAGTTCGAGTTACTTTTTCAAGTCGGTCTTGGAGTCGTGGTTGTCTTCGTGTCGTAGTCGTAGAGTCGGGTATAAAAGGAGAGCAATGTAACAAGAGAAGAGTGAGAAGAAGCAATTGGGGTGATCGAAACGAGAGGGAGAGAAATAAAAAAATCGGAGTGCTTAGGCTCCTAGAAAAATATCGACTTCATTGTTTTCATAGACATGGTCGTAAATGAGTTACGACCACGGCGAGCGGAGGTGTCCGCAGGAGCAGAAGACATGGTCATAAACGAGTTACGACCACAGTCGTGGAGCAGAAGACGTGGTCATAAGCTTTACGACCATGGCGATTGAGTTTATAGCGTGGTCGTAATCGAGTTACGACTACGGTGATCAAGCTTACTATGTGGTCAAAGGAGTGTAGCGTAACGTGAACGTGGTCGTCGTCACCTGAAGTTACGAGTATGTAGCATGGTCGGAGCAACACGAAGTGGTCGTAACATGGTCGGAGCAAACCAGAAGTGGTCGTAACGACTCTGTGCATGGTCATAATGACTGCTAAAGTGGTCGTAAACACATCAGATACATATCTAGAGCTCTACAAGTGTACGAACAACAGTAAATTCACTATTCTCATTACCTTAAATAGGGGCGGAGCGAGAGGGGCCCTCATGGTCTTAAACTTTCTATTGGAGTTATCCATCTTTAATGAATTTCATTTGTGTTACAACTTTAATCCAGGAGAGAACACACATATCACAAATAAATTGAGAGAACATAGGAGAATTTCTGAATTCTCTATTCTCTTACTTGCTCCCTCTTTTTATCTCTTTTCTTACAAAACTGGCTACAAGCCTCTTCAATATATAGGCTAATAATCTCCTACTAGCATACGTATTCGGACTTCAAGTTGGACACAACTTCAACTTGAGTTTCACACAGAGACAGACTCTACTACGTCTTGAACTCTAAGTCAAGATTATTTCTAATAATCTCCCCCTTAATCTTGACTAGACATACTATAGTTTTAGTCTCAATGCATTATAAACTGCCAGCCACGCCTCCACATAAAGCATTCTACATGCAAGCTACATGTCAGAACTCAAATTAGCTGGCACAGGTTCATCCAGATGCAAAGATTCTAAAACATTGAGGCAGTCGGTCTCAACTACGACTTACTAAACTCATACTTGACACAGAACAGTGACACATCTCCTCAATGTTCTGATTCCTTTTCACCTTGCTTGAGTTTGGACGACGACACATCTTCTCGACGTCCCTGACTCAACTCACCATCAGAGCACTGTTGATTCATCATCGCTGAGTGCTTCAGCAACAAACGCTTTCTTCATCTTCGGCTTGGAGCATTCTGAAGTAAAGTGTCCATAATCGTTACAATTATAACACCTCACTTTTGCCTTATCAAACTTCCAATTCTGACGGCCTTGGCCACCACCCCTGGAAGTGTTCTTGCCTTCACGCTTCGATGATCGAATCTCCCACTCAGCACAGGTCAATAAGAGCTGTTCGTCACCTTTGTTACTATTGTCGTGGATGTGTTCCTCATACGCCTTAAGATGATCGATGACCTCCTTCATGGTCATTATCTTTAGGTTTCCAAATTGCTCTATGACCGAAGCAATCGAGAGAAACTGTGAGGGAATAGCACGAAGCAATTTCTTCACTACGTACAACTCTTCCAACTTCTCACCAAGGGCCCGAATCTTGTTGACGATGACCGTCAACCAGAAAGCGAAGTCATTGATCGAATCCGTTTCCTTTATACGCAGCACCTCAAACTCGGTCTTAAGAGTTTGTACCTTTACTTCCTTCACACGATCGGCGCCAAGGTGCATCGTCTTCAACACCTCCCACGCAGCTTTGGCCATCTCCTTTTCGGCCAGTAGGAAGAGCGTATCCTCTGGGATGCCCTAGTAGATGGCCGCCAATGCCATCTGATCCTTGCGCACTTCGACGTTGCCATTCTCGATCACGTCCCACACTCCTTGAGCCTTCATGTACATATTCATCTTGATTGCCTATACTGCATAATTGCTCATCGTGAGCATCGGATAATGCAGCGAGACAACGGAACTCTCCTTCGCCATCATACTGGATGATGTCACGCACGTCTTTTTCCAGGAGAGCTGTGCGAAGATGAGCGATGTGCACCTCAGGAGCGCCGCGTGAGATGCGCTGAAAACGGAATCACCGAGTTGACTTTTCCAGCGACTCAGTTCTCGCCTAGGCTCTGATACTACTTGTTACAACTTTAATCTAGGAGAGAACGCACACATCGCAAATAAACTGAGAGAACACAGGAGAATTTCTGAATTCTCTATTCTCTTACTTACTCCCTCTTTTTTCTCTCTTTTCTTATAAAACTGGCTACAAGCCTCCACAATATATAGGCTAATAATCTCCTACTAGTATACATATTCGAATTTCAAATTGGACACACTTCAACTTGAGTTTCACACGGAGACAGACTCTACTACATCTTGAACTCTAAGCCAAGATTATTTCTAATAATTTGCATTAGTACTTTTTCGTCCCCTCATCAAATATCATTACATTGTACAACTAACTTATTTGGGCCTTGTAATCTAAATGGCTGGGTTCGTCCCTGACCTTAAACATATAGGGTGAGAACTGACCTTACAATAGGAGAATAAAAACTTTGCATTAGAATCAACAGCATTCATTCAATCTAGATATAGGAATCGCTGCTAATTTCGCAGTAGCAATCGCGCCCCAAGCATCGAATTGACCCTCGCACAATTGGACAATTCATGTGCCTGTTAATTCCCAGTTTGACCTCGTGAAACCAAGAAATGAAGTAATTGATCATTCCAACTGAATGTTCATCAAATGGTTGAGATTTGAGAAATGACAATTGTATCATTTGTTTGTACAATCTTGAATCAATTATCCTGGTGATATCGTTTAAATAATTTATTCCATAAAAGTAAACACTTGTAAGATGTAGTGATTCAAACAAGCAAAGTATAAATACTGCATGTTAAGGTTCCTACAAACTGCTTGACATTATACAAACGCTTTCTAGCAAAACAATTAAAACCAATGGGTGCCATTCTTTGAAATTGATGTTTTAGTGCATTATGTAATGAATTTTTATAATTTTCATATGTGTCAGCATCCTACAAAGTAAAAAGGTAGGCCATCTAAGGACCTGCTTTACTCATGTGAATAAATGAAAAGATTCACTCCATGCAACATAAGACCTGAAAGTGATTCGAAAACAGCTATGCATTGAAAATGCACCCACCAACTTTCCGGTGCCTAACAATAAGTAGCAACTTCACACGCAGTTATATAATACAACCTCTTCATCATTCGTCTTTGACTCTTTGCCACACCACATCTCACAGTGAGTGCGCAGTAGCAAACTAGTAAGCGCCAAACCAAACAGACTGGACGATGGAGAGGAAACAAGAATCAAGGAGTTCTGCATGCATTACAGTGTGATGAGAATGGGAGGCATCAGAGAAAGATAGTCATCGTGGCTATTTTTGAAGCTCCTTTGCGAAAAAGCCTACCATGCCATGGCACGCAGTCCTGTTGCCAGCCTTCTGTGCCTCATATAGTGGCTGGTGATCTGTGCCTACCAGTGATGGCCATATCCATCCTCACATACGATTGCCCACTGGTAAAGGTGCACTTATATTTACCTCAAAATACTATACTAGTAAAAGTCTCTCATGCAAGAAAGGTGGTTCTGTACTTTATTTAATAATGATTTGTATAATTTTTAAAGTACGATGAATAGTGGATTGATATTACTTATCTGTTTATGTGCATTGAGATTAGTATTATTCTTGTTAAAGAGAAAATCATAGAATGTGGTCATGTTCTTTTCAGCTTCTAAAAACTGCTTTTTGGCTTTTCTATAGTAACTCGCTTTTAAATGGAGTATCTTTTCAAGATAGCGTCTACTAGTTAATTGTAGTACATACTTTACCGACTTCATTTATATTGGTAAAAACCACACGTGAGTTTCTGTTACTCTACAATCTCTCACATAAACAGCCCAAAAACCACAAACCGCAGCTAAAAGCCATAAGTTTCAGCCAAAAAGAACAGGCCCGTGTTTAATTATGTACTTGTTCCGTTTTTCCTTCCTACATTATATATCGTCTCTGTTTAAGACCACCTGCACAGGTAGTTGGAATATCTTGTGAAGATTTTTTTTTTTGCAACATCAGAGCTACCAATATGTGGGGTCCTATTAAACTTCATGAATCTGACATTGTGAGAATAGCGTAGTAGAGTAGTCTTGAATAAGGATACTACAAGTCTGTGGCCATTACATATCATACAATCGAGCAACCCTTGCTTGTACAATGTACTGATTTGTAGCAATTATGCCTGTTTGTCGAGGCCTACACTCCCTTGTTATTTGTTGCAACTAAAAATTAGTATGCTCGGGGTGTAAGTTAGTACAGTTCCTCGCAAAAATTTGACAGATAAAAGCAAAAAACCTCATGGGTCAATCTTCAAACCATAAGTGAATGTTTCAAAAAACTTGAAACCACATGTGTGGCCTGGTGTATGCCAAATGATGTTCAGTTCAGTGATAATTTACCATAATTTTGGTAAATAAATTAATCTTATATATTATTAATAATGTATAATTGTCCTTAAATTCTAGTTAATTGACCGTATCATGAATAATCGCTTAGTGGTCCTGTATCTACCCGACTAGCGTCAACACTGATAAAAACCCATGAGAATGCAGGAAGACAAGACATGAATGGGAGGGTTTTGGCGTGTACTGCCGTGAGATATGAATAGGAGGCATCATGAATGAAGTTGCCATGCTAGTTGCTGGTCAGAGTAGGGCGTGTCAAATTGTTAGCATGAGATGCAGCAACCCGCCTCTTAAACAGACTGTAAGAAAAAATATCGAATGCAACATCTTTGTGAATTTTTTTAAAAAATGATACTTTTTTATTCGAAAATCCAGAAAATACATGTGTTTTAATTTTTTATGTAATAACCACCAGCCTTCCAACCGTTAGGTGACTGGACACTCTTGCTCAGGGGCTGAGTGGCATGCAGGCCAGTCGCTCAACCGTTTGGCAACAATACCTCTCACCAATCATTAATCTTCGACTACGTGTTCACTTCGATCACTCACTACTCTTTGACCACATTATTCACTTCGACCACTCACTAATCTTCGACCATGATGTTTAGACTATGAAGTTTTGACCACGTTGTTCTCTTCATCCACTCATTAATCTTCGACCACGTTGTATTGATCACGTTGCTTCGACCATGCTGGTTGACCACATTATTTTGACTACGTCGGTTCGACCACATATCTGTGGACGACTGCATACTTGTCACCCAACGGTAGAGCTACTACCTGCATATCGCTCGGCCGTTGAGCGACAGGATCCAGTTGTCCAACGTTTATGCGACTGGAGGCTATTTCTATAAAAAAATTAAATACAGATATATTTCTATATTTTTGAATAAAAAATAGATTTTTTTAAAAAAAACTCACATCTTTGTGCTGTCAACAATTAATGGCCTTCTCAAACCTCATATGCCTCTACTGCGAAGGTGTATATGAACAGTTGACCGTTAAGAGATAATTATTGCAGCAATTTAGAAATTTTTTACACACTCCCTCAAAAAAAAAGAATAAAAAAGAAAGTTTTTTTTTCACACGAGCCTCAAACATATGTAATGATGTTCTTGCTTCTTCCTATGTTTTACACCTGCAATGGTGTCAAGCAAAAATTTCTGGTGAAGAATTTTTTTTATATTCTTCCAGGAATTTTTTTTGTGTGATATGAAGCCTGCAACACTGGGATACACTAATCTGCACGAGGCAAATATAAGCCAGACTTTATGGAAACTTCTCTGACCATTTCATAAACTACATTCGCACAATATGCTAATGTGTGGTCAACTTTCAAAACTAAGCATATACCCCGGTATTCACATTTCAAAAAAAACTCTTTTACAAGTGGTAGACCGGTGCCGGCAATCAGAGGGGGTGAATATTTGTTCAAACTATTTTCAATGGTATTCAAAATCTTTATTCAAGTGACTATGAGAGTCATCAAGTTCACATTGCTTCAACTATGCTTTACAAAACAAGACTAGAGATATAAACTAACAAAATCAACAACTTTCAGCCTAAGGCCAGTAAGACCGCAAGCTCAAGGTCGGTCAGACCGGTGGGGCTGGTCTGACCATAGGTCCAGGGTCAGTCTGACTAGACTCCTATTCCCAAACTTAGAAGTTTCTCGGGATGAAATTTAAATCTCAAGAACTTATTCAATTCTCATTCAAATATATACTTCCAAAATTTGCATGAGACTTGTTCAAGCTGTTAGAAACCTAAACCAATCAAGAATCACAAGGTTTTTTGGGCTTGAGTTCACTAAATTGAGGAGAATCGAACTAGGTTTCAAAAACACTAAAAACCCTAAAACTTAAATTACTTATTGCATCTTCAACGCCGGTCACATCGCCCAACCTGATTTCAGTCCAACCGCCAACATCGGCTAGTTGGACCGCACGTGCCCAAATACAAAATACGCTCTAATCCGGTCACACTACACTAGCGGTCCGACCAACAACTAGAGTATGATCACACCGAACTTATGGTTAGACCGTCATCCCCGGCCAGTCAGATCACCCTTAACTAACAGTAACTCTGAAATTTGAATTTTCTAAAACTTTTGCAAAATTCAAATTTAACTCAACTAAAGTACCAATTGTTCATCACAACTATACTCTAGACCTTCACGTGGTCTCTCATAAGTATTCTCTTTCATTCTAAACAATCAAAGGCAGAACAACCCATAATTATCAGTAGGGTTAACATGCATAGATGATTTGATGTCCATTTTAAATGCATAAAATATCATTGGGAAAATGTCTGATGTAATTTTGACCCATCCAAACATAAATCTGTTATGTCAATGGGATCAATATGCTAATGTCAGCGTCTTCCTACGCCGTTTGATATGGGCCTGTTTATTCAGCTTATAGCTTATGGGTTTATGGCTTCTCCGAATAAACAAACGGGATGCATTCTTTGCCGTCGTTTCGAAGCGGCTTATTGGGATAACCTTTTCAAAGTGACTTATCAGCATTTAGTTTATTCGCACAAGTGTTCGTGTTAGAGCTAAAATCTATAAATCATAAGTCGCAGCTAAAAAGAACGTTCCTGAGAGCTTCTTAGCTCTCTAGAGCAAACAAACAGAATTTTCAACTAAACCAGACACTGCATATCTATACATCCAAATAGCGTTCAACTAAAAGCTTTATATTACAACGCATGCAAACACTGACTGCTTCTGCAGCACTTGACGAGGCCTCCAAGGCATATAATCCCCTGCAAATACACGTTTCACTTAAAAAATCCATGCAGTCAGCCATTTAAAATTTGTGTGGCCATGTGGTTTAACGACAAACCGGAATGAAGGCAAAGACTTTCTCCATGTCAGTAATTCAAAATATCTAAAAAATACACCCAGGAACCTTCTGGTGCATAGATATAATTACTGAACTCAGCAATGCACTTCTCGACTCTTTTATACCACCTCTTCTCTGAGAATTCAGTATTCCTCTTCACCACACTACACCTCGTAAGCAGTAGCAACTAGGTAGCATGCAACAACTCGCAAGAATGGAGCAGGAAGACGTGATTACAACCATGAAATTCTGGTGATGTGACGATGGCCCGATCTTCCGAGAGGTACTGATAAGTCGATTGTGGAGATCTCGACGTTGATGATCCAAAGGCTCCGACCAAAACAGATCGAACCCCTCGCAATCACTACACCACTGCTCCGTTGGTTATCAACCGTGCCGAACACAGTTGACCTCGCCAAGAAGGCTATCTCCTGCAAGCGAATCGAGAACACAAGCAAGAGAGTTTAAGATGCAATCTGAAATTGCGAATAATATTTAAGTTCACAAGTTAGGGTTCTTCAACCAAACATGCGGTGAAACTGCTAAGCAGAATAATCTCTTAAGAAAACCCCAGGAAAACTAAAGGGGTGCGGCCTCCTTAAATAGGGGAGGGAAAAACCGCACTTATCTAATGACAAGGGATATGGTACTATTCGCGGGTACTGTTCATGCGGCCATGGTACTGTTCATGTGAACAGTACCAACCCAAATAGCCCAAGTTACAAGGCCCTCGGCCCACTTTGACTCGGACTAGAAAAGTAATGTGACTTGTTTCGCAGTTTCTGATCTGCTCGGATGGAGTTTGGAGGTGAGACTAGATCCATCTGAAAGTAGACTCCAAGATCTTTCCAACGAGTACTCACGGGCCCTGAGAAGCCTTCTGGATCAAAAGTTATGGCCGTTTAAAATTGGCCTGTCAGGCTGAATCCGAATTGATCTGGAGGTCGAATTGGATTCCAAAACCTGTCCAACTTGAACCCTTGCTTCAATTGGTTCCAAAGTGATGTGGTGCTACAAATATATATTTTTTCATATTTAGGTAGCATCATATTCTCATTTAAAATGTGTTAAAGTTGAAGAAACGAATTCACCTTTAGTTCAATCTTGATATTGACCGCTATGGTCGTATGTGTTGGTGGCGTGGTCACATCATCTTCCCCTTCTAGACAGAAAACCGTCCTCAGTTTTAACATAGGTGTAGCATCACGTATTGCATGATCTTGATCATAAATCTTGGTACATGATAAAAAACGCAACAAACTCTCATTATGTAGTATCATAAGTTCTTTATCAAATAAAGTAAAATCTCTTTGAAACAAGCTCACCTCATAATTTAAGTGATGTGTAGGAGCTCTTATAATTGGAACAACAAGTATAGCAAATATGGTTGTATCCATAGGGTATATGTTCTTATCATCCTACCCTTCTTGCAAACAAAGCTGTCCTCGGCTTTTGATAAGCTGAAAAAATGGTAATAAAGAAGCCAAGGTGTATGCATGGTATATGTATATGTCATCTGTTTTAACCGTTCTTCGTTGTTGCACAATTAATGTTATAAAACAGCAATGATCATAAAAGCTCGTTGTATTATTAACCCAAGAGTAATCATATATGTTAATGAGCAATTCAAAATTTCTCACACAGTAATTATTGCAACTGGTTTTGCAAATGTAAGTGAAGCATTTATGCAATTCAAATCTTTGAATTTGTAAACTTGTAGTGGTGGCACATATGGGCAAAACTACAACTTTTGGAATCAAGCAAAGTTCATCTATATAATCATATCTCAATCGAACAATAGCAAATTCATCTAGTAAGAGTGAAGAGCTTTGTATGTTCTGCCATAATTCATCATCTTTATTCAGATTGTCTATACTAGATGGTGCAAAAAGAGATGAACACATATGCATTGAATGAGTACTAAATTTTACTTCCCTCTCACATTCAACATGATTCAGCATACAAGAATTGTTGTCCCAAACAACAAGTTTCAATTCATCCATGTGATCGCAAGTTATGCATATTCGATATACAAGAAATTGATTTTTCACACCATAATCTCCAATCAAATTAAACTTATATTCAGGGGTGTAGGTACTAAATAAGAATTTCGAACATGCAAGTTCAGAAACTTTCTCCATAACATGTGACAATTTCATAGGTAGATCTAACATGATGTAACACAATGAATTAGCAGGAGAAATTCTAGTCAAAACTTCTTTATGTGTTATTAATTTAACATGTGCAAAATTATGAGAATTTAGATCAGCACATGGTTTATTTAAGTCAACACAAGGAATATCAAAAGATTGCACTACAGCAGGTATATACTCACAAGGTTGCTCTATGTCTTGTTGTAGCACCAAATCAATACCGTGAGCGATGATAGTACCATGTTCTTTACCTTTTTGGCTCTCCTCAGATGATGTAAGTGCATCCATCTCCTTATCTTCATTCTCAACCAATGGGGTCAGTGATTCAATCAGCTCATGCTCTTCTTTGGCATGGTTCTCAACTACCTGCAAGTTGTTAGTAACAGAAAATGGCACAAACACAGGTTTGTTCTCATGATCATCACCATTACCTGCAAGGTTAGCTGCAAGAGCATATTCATCCTCAACATCACTAGCACTTACATAACCACCATCTTCTGTCGCAATGTACGCCCGCTGACTTGTGCAATCTCTCATGACGTGGCCCATCCCTTTACAACGGTGGCACACAATGCCCGTCGTACGGCCCATGGAAGCAACCGATGAAGAGCTCTGTGCTGGTGCTTGCACACTAGTAGATTTGCTCGTCTCGGGTGCGCGTGATGGTGGTGGCGGTGCTGCTGAACGCGCTCTACTCACAGAGGGGGCAGCAGCTCGACAAATAGGAGGTGGGGCTATCTTGGCTTGCCCAGGCGTTGATCTCGATGTAGACGTACCTCCAAAGTTGCTCCTTGTCCTTTGTTGCCTACCCTGCAATTCTTTTTCTGCCAAACAAGCAAGCTGGAACAACTGGTTGACAGTAGTAAAATCTTTATAATCAACAATGTCCTGAATTTCACGCCGTAACCCCCTGTAAAAACGACAAATCTTATCCTCCGTTTCCTCAACAACCCCACAACGCAACATGCCTATTTGTAGTTATTGATAATATTCCTCGACAGATTTATTACCTTGGTCTAAGCACTGCAATTTCTTATGCATTTCATGTTTAAAAGCAGGAGGAACAAATCTAGCACGCATAGCTCCTTTTAACCGCTCCCATGTATCAGGTTGTAAACGCATGCTACCCAGTTCATTCCACCAGATAATAGGAAAGTCATTAAACTCACTAGTAGCTTGTCTAACTCTATGTTGTTCAAGAACCAAGTGAGAATTAAACTTCTGCTCTACCGTCATCTCCCAATCAAGATATATTTCAGCATCATAAAGACCAGAAAAAGATGGAATGGTAAATTTGACTTTAGTAGAAGGGTCATGATTAGAACGATCATTGTGGTGCTGAAAATTATTACCTCCCATACCGTGATGGTTTTGATGTAGGCGGTGTCGTGGGCGTGCATCTTGGGCAGCAAATGAAGCACTGGCGTCGCGATTTTGTCTCTCATTATCATCTCGCTCCTCACGATCTTGGCCCGCATCGTGATCATACTCGCGTTTATTGTTTGGTGGCCGATTCACCATTCTTTCAAGGCGTGCAGTGAGTGTTGTAATACTCTCATTGATGGAACTGATGGAGCGCTGCCATGTGTCCGTCGAAGCTTGAAGCTTTCTATTGATGCGTTGTCCATCCCAGAGTGTCATGAGCTCTCCCTTTAAAACACACACTTGATCATCAGACGACCCACCTGTCATGGTTAGTAGAAAATAAAAGACAACACAAAGGTATTATCCCTATCCACTACCAGGTGGTGGAAGGTGGAATCACACATTCTCAAGCGTCTTACCACACTCTTACAAGTGTTCTTACCAATGCAGCAGGTGGTACAACCGGTGGCTGGTTCGTGACACCGTGTCGAGCGTGGGTACGATTGCAAGAGGGAACCTGTTCTGATCAAGAGTAGGTGTAGCTTGGAAGGCACAATATGGTAGCAATGGAGAACAATCAGTTAATTTCAGAATTGCATAGAATTGAATTATAGTCCGTATCTAGCACTTAGCCTATGTTGCTGATCAACCAAGAATGTAAGAAGGCTAAAAACAAGTGTATGGCAATGTGTATGAGTGGTAAATACAAGATAATTCAATCCAAAACAATTTGGAATTGAAGAACACAAGGATTGACCCAAAACTAAAAAACTGAAGATTTCTGTCCACTGGACAGCACGTCGGTATTTTGGCCGTAACTTTTTGTCAGATGCCTATTTTTCACTGATTCTTTTTTTCTATGTTTTCTGACGGCTTTTTCTACAGATATTGTTTTGAGGCCAACTTCCAAAACCAACACAGAAATTCGCACAAAAATCACAACTGCTGGCAGTTGCAGATTCAAAACAGATAATTGGGTCAAATTTCACCGCATATATCTCTTAACTGCCTTTCTGGAATGATGTGAAATTTTACAGATAGATGTATAACAAATTTTTGAATCTAATGGCGGTGGTCTCACTCAAAAATAATCTCGGAATCAAAAGTTATGACGTTTTTGGTGGCGGCTGCAGAGAAAGGAAACATCAGCCGAATTTGGAAATTAGGGTTTGGGGTGGGGAATTTGTCTTTTGTTTGGATTTTTGAATGGAACAAAGATATGACCAGCAACTAGACAATGCTATGACGGACACAAATTCAATTTAGCAAACCAAAACTAACAGATTGAAAGGCACAACGGGGTTTGGATAGCGGAATTAATTCTTTTTGTGGGGCAATTTTGTTTTCTAGACTATAGAAAATAAAAAACCAATCTACTAACTAGGGATACAAGAATTACCTCACGGGCAATCTTTGCTCTGATACCAACTGATGTTACGATGGTCCGATCTTCCGAGAGGTACTGATAAGTCGATTGTGGAGATCTCGACGTTAATGATCCAAAGGCTCCGACCAAAACAGATCGAACCCCTCGCAATCACTACACCACTGCTCTGTTGGTTATCAACCGTGCCGAACACGGTTGACCTCGCCAAGAAGGCTATCTCCTGCAAGCGAATCGAGAACACAAGCAAGAGAGTTTAAGATGCAATCTGAAATTGCGAATAATATTTAAGTTCACAAGTTGGGGTTCCTCAACCGAACATGCGGTGAAACTGCTAAGCAGAATAATCTCTTAAGAAAAACCCCAGGAAAACTAAAGGGGTGCGGCCTCCTTAAATAGGGGAGGGGAAAACCGCACTTATCTAATGACAAGGGATATGGTACTATTCGCAGTTACTGTTCACGCGGCTGTGGTACTGTTCACATGAACAGTACCAGCCCAAATAGCCCAAGTTACATCGCTCTCGGCCCACTTTGACTCGGACTGAAAAAGTGATGTGATTGTTTCGCAGTTTCGGATCTGCTCGAATGGAGTTTGGAGGTGAGACCATATCCATCTGAAAGTAGACTTCAGGAGCTTTCCAACGAGTACTCACGGGCCCTGAGAAGCCTTCTGGATCAAAAGTTATGGCCGTTTGAAATTGGCCTGTCACGCTGAATCCGAATTGATCTGGAGGCCGAATTGGATTCCAAAACCTGTCCAACTTGAACCTTTGCTTCAATTGGTTCCAAAGTGATGTGGTGCTACAAATATATATTTTTTCATTATTAGGTAGCATCATATTCTCATTTAAAATGTGTTGAAGTTGAAGAAACGAATTCACCTTTAGTTCAATCTTGATATTGACCGCTATGGTCGTATGTGTTGGTGGCGTGGTCACATCATCTGGGGTGCAGTGTGCGATGAGAATAGGAGGCATCGGAGAATAAAATACAAGACATATCAGTCCTTACGTTCCGGAATGTGAATCTTGGAGGAAAAATAATGGTGTATGCCCGTCCGTCTGCTGCAGCCTTACGTGCCCACTGCTATGAAAATGGAGCTGTATTTGATCATTCGAGGTCACAATTCCATTTTCATTTGAAAGAATTTGTATGCGTTAATCCTTGTAAATGTAATTCTATTTCTGGTCCTAGCTAAAATTATATACTTGATGTTATGAGAGGCACTGTGCATTATAAAGTGTGGATCTTGAATTTTTTGGTGAATAAATTTTTGCAATATGAAACCTGGCACGATGAGAATCTATTAAACAGCGCATGAGGCCAATGCAGACATTATCAAGGCTACTATTCTGGACTAAGAACTTATTTCCCAGCGCAAGACAAGGTGAAACAAAAGGTGGAGGGTGTCGTGTCGTCGAACGTCCCACCCAACTAGGCTTGAACATGGGTGCATATCTTCTTCCTTAAGTGAAGAGCTGCATGCCATTAATTTTTTTTAAAAAAAATGCAATTGCTGCTAATTTCCCAGCAGCAATGGCATCCCTATGATCAAACTGCTGGGTGCTGGCCGTTGAACAATTGGACTGTTCAGATGTGTCATGTGTGTTCTCATTTTTTACGTACCCAGCTAGTGGAATCTTTGTTTGACCTCAGGTCATCCTGCTGAAACCAAAGACACGAAGTCATTATTCCAACTGATTGGTCACCTAATGGTTGCGGTTCGAGAAAAGACAACTGTATCGGTGTTTGTTCCATTCGGCTTGTACACCTGCTCTAAACGGATTTAGCTTTTTAGCTTTTAAAATTTGTTTTTTGCTTTTTTTTTTCTTATTCCTTTGTATTGTCTTAAAAGATTTAGTGATGTTTTTCAATTTTTCTTTTTTACTATTTTTTTGTTGACTCGCAAAAGGCTAACAATTGCTACATAGATGCAGTAATTTAATAAGCAAAGTAGAAATACAGCCTGTACGAACAAGTTCTTATAAGCTACTTATGAAATTGTACAAACACAAGCTTAGCAAACAAGTCAATCCAATGGGGTGTCATTGAGGTCTGTTTCTGGTTGATGCAGATGCAGACTGGGCCTGTTTTTTTGGCTGCGGCTTATGGTTTTTGGCTGTGGCTTATAGCTTTTGGACTGTTTGTACGAGAGAATACAGAGTAACAAAAATTCATGTGTGGTTTTTGTCGATATAAATGAAGTCAGTAAAGTATGTAAAACAATTAACTAGTAGACCCTATCTTGAAAAAATACTCCGTTTAAAAGCTAGTTACTGTAGAAAAACCGAAAAGCAGCTTTTAGAAGCTGAAATGCAGATGCAGACTATGTATTAACTTTTCTATTGAAATGCAGTGCACCCATAACCTTTCCATGCAAGGAAAAGTAACTCAAATTCGCTTTTATACTGAAATGCATCCATCAACTGTCCACTGCAGTAAATAGCAACATCACCTCCTGGCATATAATGATATATAACGCAGCCTCATCTTTGAGTCGTCATCATTGTTCTTCACCACAACACACCCCGTAGTAAGCTTAGTAGAAAACTAGCAAGTGCATGCCAAACCAAAAACATTCAATGACGAGGACGAAACATGAATCAAGGAGTCTTGCATGCATTACAGTGTGATGAGAATTGGAGGCATCGGGAAAGCAGTGGCCGTGCTATCTGGTGCAGTGCACTGTGCTCTTTTACACTCACTGGTAGGAAATGCGGCTCATTCTCTTGTACAAATGCAGTCTACGAGAGAAAAACTATCCAGAAGTGACAACTTTGTTCTGTTATTACATCTCATAGAACTGATCATGCATGTATCATATCAGCTGATACCTGCATAGAAAGAAAATTGTTGTGGAATTGTTGCATTACCCGTCAGGAAAAACGTATAAATGTTCATGCAAGAGGACCACATAACTATATGAAAGTAGCACACACCACCATTCCAGTCTATCTGTCTGTCTCTACCTTCGATTATGAGTTTATTTTATAGAGGCAAATCAGGAAAGTTGTGATTGAAACTGTCGATTTTTTCTTTTGTTTGGCATGCCATTGAAGAGAACAAAAAAAGGAGGACAACCGAACAATTTACAATCTCTTAAGCACTGCTGTAACAAGTTAATGCCCAATTTGGAATGAAGTAAAAACGTAGGAATGTTGGAGGATTAGAATCCTATAGGAAAATTGCTGTGAAGGCGTTTGGAACAAAGGATTGAACCCCATGAGTTCCTTTGAATTTCCCATGGAAAGGGCTATTCCATAGGGATTTTGGAGGATTAGTGAACTCCACGTTCAGCTGCTTCAAAAATAGTGCTTTTACGGAATATATGAGAGCAGAAATTAGTGTTTATATATTCCCTAGGATTTTTACATTTTTAAAATTTCATGCCAAGTGGATAACTGTGCCTAGACTAGCTCGGTCTAGCCTGTGAGGCTATCGGGCCATGCTTGGAAGCCTATAGGCCGACATGGCACGATCGTTCTAACTAACGGGCCAAACAAGCCTGTGCCTGGATGGGCCTGTGCCATGGCGAGCGTGCCGGCCATTTGGCCACTGCCTCGCCTCTCCCTCTTTCCTCTCTCTGGTCCTCCCTAACTCTTACACTTTTCCTTACTTCAGGGAAAATTTTGTATTTCGCAGTGTCATTGAAGAAAAAAAAATAGTGATCCCATCTTGTGACAACCCACATTATTAATTAACCTTAAGCAACGAATTACAACGTTAAGCATGATTAATTATGTAATTAAGAATCTAAAAATACGAGGGAATTTAAAATTTTCTACCTAGTCGTATAAATTGAAAGCAACGAGCGATAAAATAATACGTTGTTTTACTATTTCATCGACGAGGACGAATATTAAACTGTATAGACTAAAGCGAGAAAGAAATTTAGTTGCGCGGCTATTGGAGGTAGTCGACTCAATTGAAGTAGATATAGCAGTCGTGGTAAAGCAGTAACCAATTACAATCTGCATATGGTAAAATCAATAATATCCATTGAACAACAATTAGGACGTATATCAAGTCAAATAAAAATATTACGAATTGCATTACATAATAGCGACAATCCGAATTACAACAAATATATATACAATTCCATATCTCAACCAAATAACCCTTTTCAACAATTAAGAGTTTACAATACAATGGTATTCCGTTAGAAAGTATATGATTTAATCTACACCAAGTCCATCTCATACAAAATTATTACAATAGAGAAATGAAGAATAGAAATTACATTAAATTGTATACCTCAATATTAAGAGAAAGCCCTATTACATTCAGATCATCTCATACATTAGAGACTATCGTCGAACGGCCACCACACCGTTATTTCATTTGTGAGTGAACTAGTATCTGTAATACCGAAAAAGACCGAACAAAAGAAAATAATTAAAAGAAGAAATTGCCGTCAGAGCCCTAGCGATTAACTTCGGGCGGGGTAATCCGTTCACGGAGATACCTGACCGTCCGGGGGCCAGTCGGCACCTCTCACAACCGTAGGCTCATCACACGGTATTATATATATACAAACCTGTTCTGAATATAGGAATCCAACCAAGGCAAAGACCAGAATATCACAAACCATTCCAGCCCAAACCCACAACAGAGAAACACCTGTCAAAGTCCTCACCATGCAAATGCTAACCACAGTAACCAGATAGCACCGGACCAGAGCAGCCACGCCCAGAGGGCATCAACAGCCAACAAAGCCTCACGGGCAAGCCATCCAACCAAATATCCCACATTGCATACCAGTAGTCAAACTGAGAGAATAGAGCACGGAGGGACAAAGGAAAGGTAAGGCAGACTTTCTCCACCACCAGCCAATCCCCAGACCGCAGAGGCGTTCGTCACCGAGTGGAGCCGAAGGTCCAGGGAGTGAAGAAGCGACAAGCTGAAGGAAGATGGGGACATGACGGCCACGGGAGAACCGCAAGCCAGCAACCATCATCCACCACCGCAAGCCAGCAGCAAGCATCAATCACAGCCAACCGGCCACCACCCCAACCCCAAACCCTAGCATTCCTCACAAGCACCAGTGCAGGTAAACCCCACAATCCCAACATCCATATAATGCCATTACTCAATCTATCCAACATAGGCTAGCAACCATAAGCATGTCACCGGAGGTAAAAGAAGGGGAGAAGAGGGTTACCGTGAGGGCGGCGGCTGCGGGATTCACGGCCGAGCCACCGGTTCACCGCCGTCGGTACTCCCCCGGCGTACGGCGACGGTTCACCGGCGGGGACGGCCACGGTCACCCGCCTCCCAAAACCAAACCCTAGGCAAACCTCAAAAAGTTAGCAAATTGCAAAAGTAAATCAAGCAAGAAATGGGGAAAAAGGGGGGGAAAGCATCCGATTTGGTCAGATCTGGCCGGAGATCCCCAAGCAGCGCCGGTCACCCAGCGGGAACGGCCGGCCAGAGGAGGCGTCGGCGGGGAGCCGGCGCGAGGGGGAGCGGCACCGAGGAGAGGCGCCGAGCACCGGGGCAGAGGCGCCGAGGCGCGGGCGCGAGAGAGAGGCGACGCGTTGGGGGAGCCGGATCGGGCGGCGGCGCTGAGACCCGAAGGCGGAGGAGAGGCGGCGCGGCGTCGGTGTGGAAAGAGAGGCCGAGAGAGAGAGAGAGAGAGAGAGAGAGAGAGCCGGCGGAGGGGGCGAGACAAGGGGAAAAGAAAGAAGGAGCCGAGGCGTCGGCCGAAGGCCAGGGAAAAAGGGGCCGGATAGAAGAAAAGAATAGGAAAAGAAAGGAAAAGGGTGAAGAAGAAGAAGAAGAAAAAGAAAAAAGAGAGAAAAATAAAAAGGTGAAAGATTAAAAAGGTGCATTTAGGAATAATTAGAAACATGCAGTATAACAACTTTGCGCTAGTAGACTTGTTAAAAATTAAGGAATTATCTGCGGACATTTAGGAATTTTGTATTCGACTTTTAATTGTATAAACTCGATAGAGATTCTTTTAGGACTTAAATGAAAACCTAGAAAGCTGCAAGTATATTTAGCAAGATTCGTTTAATTACTTAAGCAATAGAATCTCTTCGACGCCATAGACTAAGTCAGAAGTCTAGAATAATTCTTAAGTTCTTATAATAAATATAATATTGTTGATGGATTAAAACTGGTACGCAGGTGTATTAAAATTTGTGTATCGTCGTTTAAACCATTCTAAGGTATATTTAACTATTCAGACAATTTGATTAATAGCAATTAAATTACAGAAATCCACCCTTGGTTACTTAAGGTCATTAGAACAAGTAATCGTGTCCGATGATTTAAAAAGAAGCGAGTCGATTAAGCTCATACGCATCCGGATTTAATTAGAGTACTATAGTCTAAGTCCAGTTTGATTGCAGATTTAAATACCCAGATAAATTGAGTAGGTCCATCTAAATAGTAGAAGACCATTAATCAATATTTACAATGATTAGAATAAATGTATTGCCATCTGTAAAATAAAGTCGTAGCATGTACCAATTTAATTGATGCATTTTTAATTAAATCATTCAAGGTTATAGCTAAATACTTAATTAGCCGGGATAGTGTTAAATCATAGAATTTTTCCTAGTAAACATTATTGGATCTTAAAAATAAACTAATTGATGCCGTAGGCTGGAAATGGCACGCATGCGGAGCAAACGATCATAATATCATTTAGATCATTATATTACGCATTTAAATGCCCAGCTAAATTTTGTTAGTCGAATATAAACTATGGAAATCCACTAATAACTATTCTAAATTGTTAGAATAAATTAGTAGCCATTAGAAGATTTAGAACTGGTCATGACGACTAGATTAACCTGTACCAAATTAAAATAATAAGCCATGACTCAAAAGTTGTGCCCGCCAATTAAACTGGTACTTAGTAATGTAAATAGCATAAGCCGTAACAATCCGCAGCTAACTAAAATAAAACCTGGCAACCGTACAAAGACGCTTTAGTATAAGTCAATTAATAATTACTTAAGAATTAATTTCGTTGGTGTAGATAATTAATCACACACGTATTAGTTACAAGAAGGACTGGTACCAAAGAAAAAGAATCTATTTAAATAAACATAAGACCTAAAATAAATTAGAAAGGTGAATATATACATGCGCACATATAAAGAATCAAAGTAGTATAATTGCACACGCGAAGCTTGATTAGGATCAATAATGGCAATTATCATCGTACAGAATGAAAATGAGCCGTTATACTTATGCACGCCTCTAGTAAATCCCGTTTAATCGGAGAAAATTGTTAGGAATTAATAAAATGCTAGGCATACCTAATCAATCAACCATATCTCATGACGTTAGTGCGATAATGTCGAACGACGAGTAGTGTATCGAAGTTAACCTCGACTACTGCGATTAGATTAAATGGAATGACGTCTTACCTTAGGAGCACAAGCACCTCGACACATAGTATTTTATTATGTTCTCGTAAATTAAGTCGTAGCCAACGTATTTAATTGCAGGTCACAAACCAAGCTACGGGGACAACTTCACCTGATCCTACTTGAATCCGAGTATATGGTTAAAGTTCAGGCAAGCATTCCTTTGAACACCTCTGCGGAGTATATTCGTAAAACAAGTATTTTGTATTAATCTAGTATCACTTGCATGAAAGAAATAAAAAGGGTTTTAAATCAAGCAATGATTATATGTGAAGAAATGAATAAATGGCAACTGATGGAGCAGTTGGCCACTAAAGTTAAGTAAAAAGGGTGGGCAGAGGTTGCCAGGGGAGGTAGTGAGTGGGCAAGGGAGGGACCTCTGCATAAGAATAGAATATAAGGGACTACAAACTTCATTTGTATGAACAGACCGTACCAACCGTATCAACCATCGTTCCGTCTTCACGGGCAGTCGGTACTCTAGTGAGGTGTTATGTTCTCCACAGGAGTGATTTATTTAGGGAATAGGCCCAAAGGAACCGGTATGAGACCGGAGCGTAAAAACCCACAGGCGGGTTACGCATTGGCGTTATATACGCGAGAGTGGGGGCTGGGTGAGGGTCGGAGAACCCTACCAGCCAACGGTTATGTCGCTTTCGGTGGGTCTGCGTGGCTCCAGGCTGCCGCTTGTGAGTAACCGGGTGGAGATATAATTACTGAGCTAGAGATAATTGTACTGTACTCTGTTCTGGGCGCCGCTTCAAAGGAATTGCGGATAATCCCAAGAGCCAACATGAGCAGAGTGATGATGGGTAAAGTGATACAAGCTTGCGCAATGCTATCCAAATCATGAATTCATGCCTGTCTCCGGGAAAGGAGAATTACGGAAACTTATGGGGGTTTTTGCTGTTCATGCGTATGTTCAGTAGTTTTCTAAATTAATAAATCGGACTTCTTTCAAAACCAACAAACTTTATTTTCTATGTCATGGGAAGGAAATTGAGAAAGGAAAAGAGTATAAAAATGAGTAAGAAATTGAGAATAGGAATTGAGAATTCCTAAATGTGGAAAGGATAAGCATGTGGTGCATTTTTGTTAATAACGCTTGCTGAGTACTTCTGTACTCACCCTTGCTATAAATCTCCCCTTGCTTAGGAGCATGTCAGTTCAGAGAATAGCAAGTCAAGTGGAAATTGCTTGGATGGAAGACCGTGGACTCGGATTGAAATAGGTGCAAGGTGGGCATCCCGTGCGAAGGTTGTGTTGAGTATGAGACATGCAAGTCTTGAGGCTTTGTAATAAACTGTAGCCCTGCGTGGCAATATTCTTGTAATATCATATTGTGTCTCTAATTATTGTTCTGCTGCAACACTCTGATAGGCTTATTATTCGTTAGAGCGATGTTTTATCGGCTAAAACGAATAATAATCCGTTGACTGGCGTTATTACCCCATGGTAATAATGCGGGTCGTCACACATCTCTTCAATGGAATTTATGTGTATGCTATCCTATATAAATATATTAAATACGAATGAAGAGTTTTTTTTCATCCTTGTATGTGCACCTAACATGTTACTAATTATTAGAGAGACCATAATTGACAATGTACGTATTATGTGCCCGAGAACATTTCTTACATACACCTTGCAGAATTGTATAAACATCGACGAACAAACTGGATTTTACACCAGATGGTGGAATTAAGGGGGTTTATTTTTCAGTTAATGTTTGTACAAAACATGTAAAATTTTATTTCCTTAGTCTTCTCACATGGGGGTAAATTTATGACCACCTTTAATTTGGGCATGTGCTTCAACACATGCGCATAAATGCAAATATCGTCTCAAGATCACAACAATAACTATTTGTTCAATAATATTACGGCAATATTTTCTAAGTGGATATAGCAATAATTCAAATTATCTCGTAGCATAAATAAAGAGAGAGTGCATCCACACACCAACCTTCAACCTCCGAGCAATAAGCCACCACCTTAGTAATTTTCTTCTCCCTCTTTCAAATTTCCTTATTGTTGAGTATTATGTATTCCTCTTCACTAAGATACTTCGCACTAGAGATCCTGCAGTAAGTACCAGTCGAAAGTAAGCAAGAACAAACGAGAATGGCGGAGGAAGAGGAGATAAGAATCGTGGAGCTTTGGACTGTGTTGCACTCTACAGGGAATAGGAGACATCAGAGAATATATCAACAGGAACTGCAATCACCATCGGAGAAAACTAATTCTCAAAGATGCATCATGTAAATCAAAGTCTAGAACTTTTGCCATTCCTGGTTCTTCTTTAGTCGTCCATATTCTCTTCCGATGAACTTCTTGTGTTTTCCTTGGCCTTGTATGAGCAATAGACCTACACCTAAAAAAGAGAGCATTAGTATCTTTCAAATGCCCCCCCCCCCCCCCCCCGGAAATTGGCTTGTAATAAGCACGTCCATTCGAGGTCAAGAAGTTTTGCAGTATCTGAAACTTGGCAAAATGTAAATATATTAAACTGGATAAGGCTAATAACTTAGACCCTGTCAAAGACTAATGAGCATTTCATAACTAAGTAATTTATACAATACAAACCAAACAGCTCCTTCGCTCAAAGCAGCAGTACAGGACAAAGGGAATTTATTCCATAAAGGTTTGGGGCAAGGTAAGTTTGGTGATGGCTCTACGGTGGAGATAAGATGCAAAGGAACGATGATGTTGCAATGCAAGAACAAAGATAATAAATTTTTGACAGGGATTTACTTTATACCAAGTTTATGCAATAACATACTTAGTCTCGGGCAGATGATAGAAAAAGGTGCAGAGTGGTACTACAGGATGAGTTCTTGCATATGTATAATAAGAACAAAGATCTGTTGATAAAAATGAAGAGATCTCCAAATCGGTTGTACAATATTTCTTTGAAAACTTGTATACAGATTTGTGTGAAGAGAGACACGGATGGACGAGGTGCAAAGGCAACAAGAGGCAAGCATGGCACGCATGTAGGCGCGGCACCTCATCCTTATGCATACGATGCTAAAGGAGATGGCTCAGGCAGGAGACCATAGGTGGACATGGCGTCCCATGCGCACGGCATGCGTGAAGTAGACGCTGCAGGAGGTAGCTCGGGCGACCACGCACATGTAGGCGTGCATGAAGGGAGCAACGGCTCCAGAGCGCATGCAGTTGGCGGACGTGATGCGAGTGTTATTCCGACAAAATATTGCATACAGGAGGCATGTGAAAAAGGTGCACAAGGTCCAAGAGGAAGATTGGAGTAGAGGTTGGTACAGTCTTTTGTGGTTTTGTAGAGGAAATGCAGGAAGCATTGGAGACAAAAGTTATGGGCAGTGTAGCCTCTGCTGAGATGTATGCTGAAAAGTGGACAGATTGGTCCAAGAGAGAGGGGTGGGAGGCTCATGGAACGGCGAAGCCAAGGCGGCTGTGGGAGCAAATGCTCCAGCTCATGCAGGCATACAAGGAAGGATAGGATCAGTCCAAGTGCGAGACGTGGCAAGTGTCAGATTGTGCAGGCTCAGGAAAGTAGGTAGAAGCAGGTAGAAGGAAGAAGCGGAAGCAGGAGAGAAGATCGGTGTGATCAAGATGGAGAAACAAGATTAATGAGGTAATTGTTAGAGTTAGTAATCTTGTTTAGTCGTATTCGAGTAGGTTTAGCTATTTAATATGTGTACGAGTTGTGTACGAGTTTGAATTACTTTTTCAAGTCAGTCTTAGAGTCGTAGTTGTCTCCGTGTTGTATTCATAGAGTCGGGTATAAAAGGAGAGCAATGTAACGAGAGAAGAGTGAGAAGAAGCGATTGGGGTAATCGAAACGAGAGGGAGAGAAATAAAGAAAGTGGAGTGCTTTGGCTTCCAGAAAAATATCAACTTCATTGTTTTCATAGATATGGTCATAAACGAGTTACGACCACGATGAGCTGAGGTGTCCGCAGGAGCAGAAGACGTGGTCATAAACGAGTTACGACCACGGTCGTGGAGCAGACGATGTGGTCATAAGCTTTACGACCACGGCGATTGAGTCTATATCGTGGTCGTAATCGAGTTACAACTACGGTAATCGAGCCTACTATATGGTCGAAGGAGTGCAGCGTAGTGTGAATGTAGTCGTCGTCAGCTAAAGTTATGAGTACGTAGCGTGGTCAGAGCAACATGAAGTGGTCGTAACGTGGTCGGAGCAAACCAGAAGTGGTCGTAATGACTCTATGCGTGATCATAACAACTGCTGAAGTGGTCGTAGACACAACATATACATATCTAGAGCTCTACAAGTGTACAAACAACAGTAAATTCACTATGCTCATTACCTTAAACAGGGGCGGAGCGAGAGGGGCCCTCATGGTCTTCAAATTTCTATTGGAGTTATCCATCTTTAACGAATTTCATTCGCATTAGTACTTTTTGTCCCCTCATCAAATATCATTACATTGTACAACTAACTTATTTGGGCCTCGTAATCTAAATTCCTAGGTTCGTCCTTGACCTTACACATATAAGGTGAAAATTGACCTTACAATAGGAGAATGCAAAATCAACAGCATTCATTCAATCTAGATATAGGAATCGTTGCTAATTTCGCAGTAGCAATCGTGCCGCAAGCATCGAATTGACCCTCCACAATTGGACAATTCATGTGCCCGTTAATTTGTAGAGACCCGAATATGCAAATCCGGACTCTCCTGTGTATTCTGCACTAGTCCAGGATCACGCTAGTGCACACAGTGTAAACAAAGATGAAATATCGAACATATCACGATTCACTAAGAAAAAGACTCAAATATTATTAATAATAATAAGAGTACGACCTTATAGCCAAGCATACAATTAATAGCCTGAAAGGCTTAAAGAAGCTAGCAGCGGAAAACCAGAAATAAGCGTAGTAGCCATTCGACATGTCCACAAGCAATCGACTGGGGAGCGAAGTCCTAATCCGCGAAGTCGTTGAAGTATCCTCCTTCTAGTAGCTCCTGCTGATTTGGTCCTTCCTCAACTGAGCAAATATGGATGAAGCCGTGAGTACATAGAGTACTGAGTAAGTCGTTTGTAACAAAGAATGCAATATAGTATGCAAGACTTACCAAAGGATAGCTGAAAGGTTAATTTTACAGAAAGCAATAATTTAAAGTAAATACAATAAATAGATTGAAAAGCGAACTTTAGAAAATGATAATTAGTAATTAATCAAAGGAATTGAGACAGACCCCAAGTAAACTGGCCATTCACTCTAATGAATCACCCACGAGCCAAGGTTCACATAATGAACCACCAGTGAACTAACCATTCACTTAACCCAACCAAAATTTTATGAAAACTCTACCCCTCGTGTGAAATCACCGAGCATTGTCCATGACCGAGGACACGGTTATTCGAATAGTTTTACACTCTGCAGAGGTTGTACAACTTTACCCACAAGACATGATATTCTCATATTGCCACGCGATTGACACACTTCCTTTGGTGTGCGGTGGAGAAATCATGACAAGGCCTTTACAATGTTAAATTTCAACCCAGTTACGCCACGCTAAGGTTTCGCCTCGCACCCTCCGACCACACCACACTCATCCCAATGACGGAACCGAAATTGAAACACCACAAATTAATTAGCCAGGTCCATCCCATACTGGACATGTGGTTGTACGGTAAGGCTCAGATCAATGGTGCACAAAGTTAAGTCCTTAAATATTTCTCAGGTGAAACATCCACATCCCAATGTGCCAACGGCACCCCTTTACTGCACGATCATTCGCCCAGGTGAAAACTAATTTTGTATATCCAACACCATTGACACACCAATGTCATGGCACACAAATTTTATAACTGTGGCTACAACCACGTTCAAGTATATCATTAAGTCAAGATTAATTATCCACATGTGATGATAGACCCAACGTGCTACAAGCATGGCTAAGCAATTCTAAGCGTACCACCCATATGACAACTAGTATTGCATCACTAAATAATTTCCCATCCTATGGTGACAATAGAATCATGGTATTCAAATTATCAAGGAGGAAATAATCAATTAGGTCATTAACTACCAATACAAGAGTTTTATAATAAAGTAGCAATGCATCATAATTTAAAACAAAGTAATATATAATAGATTTGAAAACTAGGTTCAACACGATCAAAGGACACGACTTGACTTGGCTTTGCTCAGTTAGGAATTCTTGATCTTCGGATCCTGCTTCAGCTCCTTGGAAAGCGTGATCTAACGAGAGAGAAAGCGAAACAAAACACAAAAATAAATTCAAATTAAATTCAAATGAACTCAAAAAACTGCAAAACCAGAACCAAAAGGTAGAGCTCAAATTTAGATGAATTTAGGAAAAAGAATCGGGTCAATCGGAGTTAAGACGAAGGAGAACGAGCGATCTAAAGTTTGCCGGGCAACACTTTTGGAGAGAAGGCTAGCGCCAGCGAGAGGAGGCATGGGAGATGAATCCAACTAGCAAAATGGGTTGCTAGGGACCTAAGGCACACATAGGAAGCGACGGCACGCCAAACGGAGCATGGTGACAGCACGGGCGTCTACACGACATGGGTAGGAGAGAGGAATAAAATTCGGGCATAGGACATGGAGAAGTAGGGTGAGCACGGGCTAGAACGCGGCTTGGTAAAGCTAGGAAAATTGTCGGCTCAGCCAGAAACCCACCGGAGACGGCGCAATTGACGTTTGAATGACGTCGGGAAGGAAAAAGGAAAAACTTAATATCTTAGTGCTCGGTGAACGAAATCTAAAACCACTTGGAGGGTAGCTACCTGGGATGTTTTGGCACAATATGACGCGGGACACAAGATGCCATTGGCGGCCATGGCGAGGTGTCGAAGGCGAAAATTTGTGAAGGCTTTTTGGGGAAAAGGAAGGAAGCACGGCGTAGAACGCGGCGAGACAAGTCTAATAAAAATTACGGCACAGGCTAAAGCTTACCGGAGGCGACGAATCGACGTCGGGAAGCGCTCTTGACCTAGATTGGGGAAAACTCAATTCCGGGAGATTGGCTGCACCAAAACCAAATTAACTTGGCAAGAAGGTAGATGGTAGATGGCACAATGTGACGTGAAAGGATCACGGAAAAACTCACCGGATAGCTCGAGACACGACGAGCAAATTCGGGACTGAAGGGCCTCGGTGCCGACGGCGTCCTGGGCTGAGGGGACTTGGCACGGCTTGGGATGGGTTTAGAGGGGTCAAAGGGTCGTATTTATAGGCTTGGAAGAGATAGAAACCGACTCCAATTCGCGAATTTCGGTTTAGAGTCCGTTTCAGAAAATAGGAGATAAAAGGCAAACGGATGAACGAAACGTAAAGAGGCTAGTTGGGATGGATTCCTTGTGTGATTTGGCACAACTTTCTTTTTAGGAAGACATTGAAGTAAGGTCCGGATTGAAAGTTATGAAGAGAGAGGAAAATGAAGGAAACGTGCACAGAGCTGGATAGAGGGCTGCGCGCTGGGAAGATGAATCTGTTCATTCTCTCTCCTCTTTCTTTTTTTTTGAAAATTTAAAATTGAGCTCAAACAAACTCCGAAAAATCGCAGAAAATACAGAAAAATTCCTTGTGACACAAGGAACACAAATAAAATATTTTTGACCAATATTAATGTTTAATTTAATCATATTAAATCTTTTTAATTAATAAAAATTCCAATTAAGCTTTAATTAATTCTAGAAAAATTCAAATGGTGAATTTTATTTTAAAAACTTTAAAAAGGCTCTGAAAATCGGGATGTTACATAATTCCCAGTTTGACCTCGTGAAACCAAGAAATGACGTAATTGATCATTCCAACTGAATGTTCATCTAATGGTTGAGATTTGAGAAATGACAATTGTATCATTTGTTTGTACAATCTTGAATCAATTATCCTGGTGATATCGTTTAAATAATTTTTTCAATAAAACTAAATACTTGTAAGATGTAGTGATTCAAACAAGCAAAGTATAAATACTGCCTGTTAAGGTTCCTACAAACTGCTTGACATTATACAAACACTTTATAGCAAAACAATTAAAACCAATGGGTGCCATTCTTTGAAATTGATGTTTTAGTACATTATGTAATGGATTTTTATAATTTTCATATGTGTCAGCATCCTACAAAGTAAAAAGGTAGGCCATCTGAGGACCCGCTTTACTCATGTGAATAAATGCAAAGATTCACTCCATGCAACTTAAGACCTGAAAGTGATTCAAAAACAGCTATACATTGAAAATGCACCCACTAACTTTCTGGTGCCTAACAGTAAGTAGCAACATCACACCCGGTTATATAATACAACCTCTTCATCATGCGTCTTTGCCACACCATATCTCACAGTGAGTGCGCAGTAGCAAACTAGTAAGCGCCAAACCAAATAGACTGGACGATGGAGAGAAAACAAGAATCAAGGAGTTCTGCATGCATTACAGTTTGATGAGAATGGGAGGCATCAGAGAAAGATGGTCATCGTGGCTATTTTTGAAGCTCCTTTGCGAAAAAGCCTACCATGCCATGGCACGCAGTCTTGTTGCCAGCCTTCTGTGCCTCATATAGTGGCTGGTGATATGCGCCTGCCTGTGATGGCCATATCCATCCTCACATACGATTGCCTGCCAGTGATGGCCATATCCATCCTCACACACATTGCCCACTGGTAAAGGTGCACTTATATTTACCTCAAAATACTATACTAGCAAAAGTCTCTCATGTAAGTAAGGTGGTTCTGTATTTTATTTAATAGTGTTTTGTATAATTTTTAAAGTATGATGAATAGTGGATTGATATTACTTATCTGTTTAAGTGCATTGAGATTAGTATTATCCTTGTTAAAGAGAAAATCATAGAATGCGGCCCTGTTCTTTTCAGCTTCTAAAAGCTGCTTTTTGGCTTTTCTACAGTAACTCGTTTTTAAACAGAATATCTTTTCAAGATAGCGTCTACTGGTTAATTGTAGTACATACTTTACCGACTTCATTTATATTGGTAAAAACCGCACGTGAGTTTCTGTTACTCTTTAATCTCTCACATAAACAGCCGAAAAACCACAAACCGCAGCTAAAAGCCATAAGTTTCAGCCAAAAAGAACAGGCCCGTGTTTAATTATGTACTTGTTCCGTTTTTCCTTCCTACATTATATATCGTCTCTGTTTAAGACCACCTGCACAGGTAGATGGAATATCTTGTGAAGATTTTTTTTTGCAACATCAGACCTACCAATATGTGGGGACCTATTAAACTTCATGAGTCTGACATTGTGAGAATAGCGTAGTAGAGTAGTCTTGAATCAAGGATACTACAAGTCTGTGGCCATTACATATCATACAATCGAGCAACCCTTGCTTGTATAATCAGCCTATTCCACTACAATGTACTGATTTGTAGCAATTATGCCTGTTTGTCAAGGCCTACACTCCCTTGTTGGAACTAAAAATTAGCTATTGATGTCAGCCTTTGAGCCCTTTAATTTAAGTCATTTTAGTATGCTCGGGGTGTAAGTTAGTACAGTTCCTCGCAAAAATTTGACAGATGAAAGGAAAAAACCTCATGGGTCAGGTCAATCTTCAAACCATAAGTGAATGTTTCAAAAAACTTGAAACCACATGTGTGGCCTGGTGTATGCGAAATGATGTTCAGTTCAGTGATAATTTACCATAATTTCGGTAAATAAATTAATCTTATATATTATTAATAATGTATAATTGTCCTTAAATTCTAGTTAATTGACCGTATCATGAATAATCGCTTAGTGGTCCTGTATCTACCCGACTAGCGTCAACACTGATAAAAACCCATGAGAATGCAGGAAGACAAGACATGAATGGGAGGGTTTTGGCGTGTACTGCCGTGAGATATGAATAGGAGGCATCATGAATGAAGTTGCCATGCTAGTTGCTGGTCAGAGTAGGGCGTGTCAAATTGTTAGCATGAGATGCAGCAACCCGCCTCTTAAACAGACTGTAAGAAAAAATATCGAATGCAACATCTTTGTGAATTTTTTTTAAAAATAATACTTTTTTATTTGAAAATCCAGAAATATACCTGTGTTTTAATTTTTTTTTATGTAAATAGCTTCCAACCGTCCAACCGTTAGGCGACTGGACCCTCTCGCTCAAGGGCCGAGTGGCATGCAAGCCAGTCGCTCAACCATTTGGCAACAACACCTCTCACTAATCATTAATCTTCGACTACATTGTTTACTTCGATCACTCACTAATCTTCGACCACATTGTTCACTTCGACCACTCACTAATTTTCAACCACGATGTTTAGACTATGATGTTTCGACCACGTTGTTTTCTTTATCCACTCATTAATCTTCGACCACGTTGTGTCGATCACGTTGCTTTGACCACGCTGGTCGACCACGTTGTTTCGATCACGTCGGTTCGACCACATACTTATAGGCGACTGCATACTTGTCGCCCAGCGGTAGAGCTACTGCCTGCATGTCGCTCGGCCGTTGAGCGACAGGGTCCAGGCGTCCAACAGTTAGGCGATTGGAGGCTATTTCTGTAAAAAATTAAATACAAGTATATTTCTGTATTTTCGAATAAAAAATGGATTATTTTTTAAAAAAACTCACATCTTTGTGCTGTCAACAATTAATGGCCTTCTCAAACCTCATATGCTTATACTGCGAAGGTGTATATGAACGATTGACCATGTTAAGAGAGAATTGTTGCAGCAATTTAGAAATTTTTTACACACCCTAAAAAAAGAGTAAAAAAGAAAGTTTTTTTTCACACAACGAGCCTCAAACATATGTAATGATGTTCTTGCTTCTTCCTATGTTTTACACCTGCAAAGGTGTCAAGCAAAAATTTCTGGTGAATAATTTTTTTTATATTCTTCCAGGAATTTTTTTTTTGCGTGTGATATGAAGCCTGCAACACGGGGATACACTAATCTGCATGAGGCAAATATAAGCCAGACTTTATGGAAACTTCTCTGACCATTTCATAAACTACATTCCCACAATATGCTAATGAGTGGTCAACTTTCAAAACTAAGCATATACCCCGGTATTCACATTTAAAAAAAAACTCTTTTACAAGTGGTAGGACCGATGCTGGCAATCAGAGGGGGTGAATACTTGTTCAAACTTTTTTCCAATGGTATTCAAAATCTTTACTCAAGTGACTATGAGAATCATCAAGTTCACATTGCATGAACTATGCTTTACAAAACAAGACTAGAGATATAAGCTAATAAAATCAACAACTTTCAGCCTAAGGCCAGTAAGACCGCAAACACAAGGTCAGTCAGACTGGTGGGGCTCGTCTGACCATAGGTCCAGGGTCATTCTGACTAGACTCCTATTCCCAAACTTAGAAGCTTTTCGGGATGAAATTCAAATCTCAAGAACTTATTCAATTCTCATTCAAACACTTCCAAAATTTGCATGAGACTTGTTCAAGCTGTTAGAAACCTAAACCAATCAAGAATCATAAGGTTTTTTTGGGGTTTGAGTTCACTAAATTGAGGAGAATCAAATCTAGGTTATAAAAACACTAAAAACCCTACCACTTAAATTTCTTCTTGCTTGTGAGGATCTAAGGTATAAGGTCTTTTAAATAAAAGATTAGGCTAGAACTCTCATGAACACAAAATCACATATCTAACTTAAGAACAAGCAAAATCAATCAAGAATACAAACAAGAGCATGATTGAGACAGATCTTTGATTTATTTTTAGTGGAGGATGAAGTTTACGTACTCATGGATAATTACAAGGTACAACTCTCTTTCCTCTCTTAATTTTTTGACAACTATGAAAGAAGATAAGGTGGTAGAACAAAAACCTAAATCCTAAAATCTTTGGATCTACCACCCCCTCTCCTTCCTTTTAATAACCAACAAAAACTCTAATGGGTCCAACCCATTAAGGCTACAGGGGAAACCGGTCAACCCCACTAACATGGGTTTTACACGCTCACGCACATTTTTCAAAGTGTTTACAAGATTTAACCTACTAACCTTTTAACGATTGATCTACTTGTCAATTTATACTCTCCTTAACCTAAACCACTTTCTTCTTTGTGCCTCTCCGCATCATGATTTTGATCAAGGCATCAACCCGGTATTTAGCCAACTACCAAAATACTCTTGATGAAGCTTTTGGACACCTTTCCTTGACTCTGTCTTCACAATACATGCTTTGCCACATAGCCCGTAGTATCAAATGACTAGCCATCACATCTTCACGTATTCGGTCTCCCCTGAACCATCTCTATGTGCGTCGGTCTCATCACTTGGCGCATCGCATGTACCAACTCGATTCTTCATGATCCTTATATTATCTGGGTTTCCCACTTGAGCCATATAGACTCACTTAGACTTACATGACTGTTCAGACCTCAGCTCCCCTACCTAATCTTGATCCATTATCGTTGACTACTAACGTTCTCAAAGCCACCTATACATCCAGAGACCAATTAACCATCTCGAGTCCAAGTTCTATGCACTTGACTCATGTTAGTCAAAACCATGTATCATACAACATAACACAACTAATCAATAGCACCCGCACCGTGCACACACTCATCTAACTCAAAAACCATTTTTACTATTCTCTGGCCGCACCTACCGGTTTGATTGCACTCCCCATGGTGGTTTGACACTACCAGTCTGTCCGCCAACAAACAATCGGTACAATCAACCCACCGGTGTGACCGCATCTTCAACGCCGGTCACATCGCTCAACCTGATTTTAGTCCAACCGCCAACATAAGCCAGTTGGACTACATGTGCCCAAATACAAAATAGCTCTAATCCGATCACACTGCACTGGCGGTCCGACCAACAACTAGAGTACGATCACACCGAACTTGCGGTTAGACTGCCATCCCCAGCCAGTCAGATCACCCTTGACTGACAATAACTCTGAATTTTGAATTTTCTAAAACTTTTGCAAAATTCAAATTCAACTCAACTAAAGTACCAATTATTCATCACAACTATATTCTAGACTTTCACGTGGTTTCTCACAAGTATTCTCTTTCATTCTTAACAATCAAAGGCGAAACAACCCATAATTATCAGTAGGGTTAACATGCATAGATGACTTGATGTCCATTTTAAATGCATAAAATATCATTGGGAAAATGTCGATGTAATTTTGACCCATCCAAACATAAATCTGTTATGTTAATGGGATCAATATGCTAATGTCAGGGTCTTCCTAAGCCGTTTGATATGGGCCTATTTTTTCAGCTTATGGTTTATAGTTTATGGCTTTCTCTGAATAAACAAACGGGATGAATTCTTTGCCACCGTTTCGAAGCAGCTTATCGGGACAATCTTTTCAAAGTGAGTTATCAGCATTTAGTTCATTCGCATAAGTACTCGTGCTAGAACTAAAATCTATAAACCATAAGTCACAGCCAAAAAGAACGTTCCTGTGAGCTTCTTGGCTCTCTAGAGCAAACAAACAGGATTTTCAACTAAACCAGACACTGCACATCTATACATCCAAATAGCGTTTAGCTGAAAGCTTCATATTACAATGCATACAAACACTGACTGCTACTGCAGCACTAGACGAAGCCTCCAAGGCATATAATCCCCTGCAAATACACGTTTCACTTAAAAAATCCATGCAGGGTTTGACGACAAACCGGAATGAAGGCAAAGACTTTTTCCATGTCAGCAATTCAAAATATCTAAAAAATGCACCCAGCAACCTTCCAGTGCATTGATATAATTACTGAACTCAGCAGTGCACTTCTCGACTCTTTTATACCACCTCTTCTATGAGAATTCAGTATTCCTCTTCACGACACTACACCTCGTAAGCAGTAGCAACTAGCAACTAGGTAGCATGCAACAACTAGCAAGTATGGAGCAGGAAGACATGATTACAACCATGGAATTCTGGGGTGCAGTGTGCGATGAGAATAGGAGGCATCGGAGAATAAAATACAAGACATATCAGTCCTCACGTTCTGGCATGTGAATCTTGGAGGAAAAATAAGGGTGTATGCCCGTCCGTCTGCTGCAGCCTTACGTGCCCACTGCGTTGAAAACGGAGGTGTATTTGATTATTCGAGGTCACAATTCAATTTTCATTTGAAAGAATTTGCATGTGTTAATCCTTGTAAATGCAATTCTATTTTTGGCCCTTGCTAAAATTATATACTTGATGTTACGAGAGGCACTGTGTGCATTATAAAGTGTGGATCTTGAATTTTCTAGTGAATAAATTTTTGCAATATGAAACCTGTCACGATGAGAATCTATTAAACAGCGCGTAAGGCCAATGCAGACATTATCAAGGCGGCTACAATCATTTCTTGAGTTACACGGTATTATAGAGTAAACAACTATTTTACTCGAGGTATCAAAGAAACTGGTCTAAGAACTTATTTCCCAGCGCAAGACAAGGTGAAACAAAAGGTGGAGGGTGTCGTCGAACGTCCCACCCACCCAGGCTTGAACATGGGTGCATATCTTCTTCCTTAAGTGAAGAGCTGCATGCCATTTTTTTTAAAAAAAATGCAATTGCTGCTAATTTCCCAGCAGCAATGGCATCCCTATCATCAAACTGCTGGGTGCTGGCCGTTGAGCAATTGGACTGTTCAGATGTGTCATGTGTGCTCTCATTTTTTACATACCCAGCTAGTGGAATCTTGGTTTGACCTCAGGTCATCCTGGTGAAACCAAAGAAATGAAGTCATTATTCCAACTGATTGGTCACCTAATGGCTGCGGTTCGAGAAAAGAACAGCTTGTATCGGTGTTTGTTCCACTCGGCTTGTACACCTGCTCTAAACGGATTTAGTTTGTTAGCTTCTAAAATTCATTTTTTTGCTTTTCTTTTCTTCTTATTCCTTTGTATTGTCTTAAAAGATTTAGTGGTGTTTTTCAATTTTTCTGATTCTTTTACTATTTTTTTGTTGACCGCAAAAGGCTAACAATTGCTACAGGGATTTTTCAGGCACACTGCATGCAAAAAGCCATAAGATAGGGCTTATAAACCCTTTGGAGCAGGCCAATAGTTACATCAATTAATTGTACATAGATGCAGTAATTTAATAAGCAAAGTAGAAATACAGCCTGTACGAACAAGTTCTTATAAGCTACTTATGAAATTGTACAAACACAAGCTTAGCAAACAAGTCAAGCCAATGGGGTGTCATTGAGGTCTGTTTCTGGTTGATGCAGATGCAGACTATGCATTAACTTTTCTATTGAAATGCAGATGCTGACTATGTATTAACTTTTCTATTGAAATGCACCCATAACCTTTCCATGCAACAGAGGAAAAGTAACTCAAATTAGCTTTTATACTGAAATGCATCCATCAACTGTCCACTGCAGTAAATAGCAACATCACCTCCTGGTATATAATGATATATATATTTTTTTAGATCAAGGGAAAATTTCATTAAGTGAATGAAAAAGGTCCCAGCCTCTACAATCCGAAGATCGTACACAGCTTAAAGGTTACAACCAAGAGCAATCAAGCACAAGAACTAACACAAAGCAAAAGACACAAGATACAGGAAAAAACAGACACTACGCCTCAATCCTATTCCGGAACTTCCATCCAAATTTTGCAAAGACCTCCATGATGACCGTCTCCAAAATCTGGCATCCATTCTTGAAGATTGGTCTTTCTTCTTCTTTACTTAACAAGGACCAATGCCGGATCCAATACGTTGCCCTGAAAATGACTTGCAGAAAGGTGTTGGTTTTAGCATTATTGAACACCACGTCATTTCTATTCAACCACATTGCCCAACAGAGAGCCGCAGCACCTAGTAAAATCTGATTTTTGAGTTTTGCCCCGATGCCATGAAGCCAAGAGCCAAACATATCCGATATACTAGATGGTGGATGAATTCCAAAGGTGATGTGCACTGTGTTCCATATAAATCTAGCAAAGTGACAATCAATGAAAAGATGTTGTATCGTCTCCAAAGAGTTACAAAAACAACACTTGACACTCCCTTGCCAATTTCTTTTTGCTAAATTATCTTTTGTAAGAGTGACCCCTTTTTGGAGATACCAAAGGAAAATTTTAATTTTCAAAGGCACTCTTATTTTCCATAGTAGATTTTTCGTAGGTAAGACTCCCTCTTGAATCAGATTCAAATACATAGAGCGAACCGTGAAAAACCCACTCCTATGAAGGTTCCAAACAAACACATCCTTCTCATTTGTAAGGTTAACTGTCACAACTTTAGAGACTAAGTCGTACCACGCTGTCAAATTACCTTCCACCAAACCTCTTCTAAACGACACATCCAGTGGCGTAGAAGCTAAAACCTTAGCCACAGTATCATTCTTTTTCCTCACAATCCTATAGAGCGATGGATAGACATCCCTTAAGGGTTTATTTCCTAACCAAATGTCCTCCCAAAATCTAACTTGTGTTCCCTTTTGAATTCGAAAATAACCATGAGCCAAGAAATCATCCTTGACCTTCATTAGCCCCGACCAAAAGTGGGAGTCACCCGGTCGTTTATAAACTTGAGTTATGGCTTTATTGGTCAAATATTTTCTTCTTAGAAGATTTTGCCAAACACCATCCTCATTAATAAGTTTAAACAACCATTTACTCAAGAGACATTTGTTTTGAATCCTAAGGTTTTGGATACCCAACCCGCCACAGTCCTTTGGTCTACAAAGTACACTCCACTTAGTAAGCCTGTACTTCTTTTTATGACTATCACTTTGCCAAAAGAACCTTGAACGGTAAAAATCAAGTTTTTGTAAAACACCCTTAGGGACTTCAAAAAAGGAAAGCATATACATAGCTAAACCATTTAAGACCGAATTGATCAAAACTAGCCTTCCTCCAACGGAAAGAAGCTTTCCTTTCCAACTGCTGAGCTTCTTTTGGAATCTCTCCTCAATGATGGCCCAATCTTTGTTAGAGAGTTTACGATGATGCAAAGGAATACCAAGATATTTAAAAGGTAAGCAACCGGTTTTGCAACCAAAAAGTTGTGCATACTCATGCTCGCAATCCTTAGCACTACCGTAACAGAAGAGCTCACTCTTATGAAAATTAATTTTCAACCCGGAAAGTTGCTCAAAGGCACTTAACACTAGTTTAAGGTCTTTGGCTTGGAGTAGATCATGATCCATGAAGAGAATAGTATCATCTGCATACTGGAGGATCGAGAGGCCATCATCCTCAAGATGTGGAACAACTCCTTGAAACCTCCCATCAGACTTAGCTCTACCAATTAACGTTGCCAACATATCTGCCACTAAATTAAATAGGATTGGTGACAAGGGATCACCTTGCCTAAGTCCCTTTTTTGGCTGAAAATAATGCCCTAAAATGTCATTAACTTTAATGCCCACACTACCACCCCTAACAATTTGATCTATCCACTTGCACCAAAGTGGTGAAAAACCTTTCATCCTCAATGTTTGTTGAAGAAAAGACCAGTTCACCTTATCATATGCTTTTTCAAAGTCCAGCTTTAGAATCACACCATCAAGCTTCTTCCTATGCATTTCATGTATGGTTTCATGAAGGATAATAACCCCTTCCATGATATTCCTCCCTGCCATAAAAGCTGTTTGAGATGGTTGTATAACCTTCTGAGCCACTAGTGCTAAACGGTTAGCCATTACCTTAGTAAAGACCTTGAAGCTAACATTAAGTAGGCAAATGGGTCTGAACTGTTGGATTTGAGTAGCCTCAATTTGCTTCGGTAATAATGTAATTATACCAAAATTGAGGCTAAAAAGTGGGAGGTTTCCTTTGTGAAAATCAGTGAAAAGAGCCATGAGATCTCCTTTGATGAGACCCCAAAAAGCTTGGTAAAACTCAGCTGGGAAACCATCAGGCCCCGGGGCTTTGTTGTGTTCCATTTGAAATATAGCCTTTTTAACCTCTTCTTCTGTGAAAGCGGACGCTAAAATCTCATTCTCAGTTTCTGATACCTGTGGTATATCATCCCTAAAGGATTCCATCATTGAGAAATTATTTCTCTCTGACGCCCCAAAGAGACCTTTAAAATAATTGGTGATGTATTTCTTAAGGCTCTCATCACCCTCTATAATCCCCTCTTCTTGCTCGAGGCGGAAGATCCTAGTCTTCCTATGTTTTCCATTGGCTACCAACTGAAAATACTTAGTATTACAGTCGCCAAATAATAACCTAGTTGTTTTGGCTCTTTGGTACCATTTTATCTCCTCCTCTCGCAACAAATGAACTAACCGCTCTTTATAATAATGTTTTAAATCATTTTCCGTAGCACTGAGAAGCTGAGTCTCAGCTTTCTTATCTAATTCATTCGCCTTCCGAATCAATTCTTCCTTTTCTTTTTTGTATGAACCGCTAACATTCTTAGCCCAACCCCGTAGGAATTGTCTAAGTCTCTGAATTTTAAATTGCCATCTTTGTAACGATGTTTTTCCCCTTTTTTCTTTGTTCCACACTTCCGCCACCAACTCTGAGAAGCCCTCACGTAGCAGCCAACCGAGCTCAAATTTGAACAGAGGTTGATTTTTGCAACGAGTACCGTTTCCAGTATCTAGTAACAGAGGAGTGTGATCCGAAATTTCCCTAGTCAACGCCCGAACCGTTGATAGCGGAAATTTTGTTTCCCACTCTGTACTAACAAGGATCCGATCAAGTCTCTCATAAGTTGGTGTATCCCTAGAATTAGCCCACGTAAATTTCCGGTTAGATAATTCAAGCTCCCTTAAATCTAAACCATCGATGACGACATTAAATAAAAAAGGCCACCTATCATCAAACCTATCATTGTTCTTTTCCTGTGGATTCCTAATAATATTGAAATCACCTCCGACAAGAACTGGATGTGTTTCCTTGGCACATGTTTGTACCAACTCTGCAAGGAAGGCCTCCTTAAGTTCAGGTTGAGCAGCCCCATAAACTGCTATAAGAACCCATTGGAAACCATCACCTCTCATTCTCAAGTGGAATTTAACATAAAAGTCTCCCTCATCAAAACTACCAAAGTCAAAAATTTCTTGATTCACCCCAAGAAGGATGCCACCGGACCTACCATGAGGTTTTGACCAGTGCCACAAAAAATCTCGACCACCACAAATATTGTTCAACACCGCTTTTGGAAAATCTTTCTTCCCGGTCTCCATAAGAGCAATAAAGTCTAGCTTATGCTCTCTAGATAATTCTGAAAGGAACCTATATTTAGCCAAGTCACTAAGACCTCTGCTATTCCAAAAGATTCCTTTCATTTTGATCGATTTGATTTTCTTTTTTCCTAACCATTCCAATTTTCTTATTCTTCTTATTAAAAGATGACATAGATTTATTCTTCTTGAAGACAGTTTCGAATTCACAACTTAGGTGATCGCTGTCGTCATCCATAACCTCCTCCATCAAATCACCACAAAAGTGACCAAGAGTGAGGTTATTAACGTCATCATCTTCATCACTTACTAAAAAAACAGCATCACTGTCATGTTCTTCAACAATTCTAGGAAAAAAAGCCGACAGTCTATTGCGTTCTACAGTTTTAAGCACCCGAACTAAACCTAAAACTTCTTTCTCATTTTTGCCAACATCTAGGCCTAGGTTGATGAGTTTGGAAGCAACAACAACATCTGAAAAAGATGTGAAGGACAGATTTTGCTTGTTACCTTCAACCTGCTCCAAATTATTCAACGCAGGAGGTAGTGGCGCCATCTTGGGCGCCTCCTGTGCCAAGGCCGGGTACTGCAACCTTGCTGCATCAGGCTGCTGACGAGCGCCTTCCAGCGCAGCCAGCCGTAGGCCAGCACCTGCCGGCGTCAGCCCGTGAAGTACCCGCTCCTCCATCGGTGCTTGGAGCACCCCAACATCATTAGATGCTGCTGCTCCATCTCCCTCAACATTTAGCAAATCACCATCCTCATCAGTGAACACAGCTTCCACCAACTCGTCAACAAGAACATTATCATTCTCCACAAGAACCTTGTTACAACACTTGTTATTAATTTTGAGATCACAAGCCATATCCAGTATCCGAACCTCCAAACCTTTAATTTTTGTTTCAAGTTCTTTAATCTGCTCTGCCATAACTTTAATATTTGCCTCAAGGGTCGCCTGGGAAGTAGCCTTTCTTGTTAGACCCTGCGACGACGGCAAACCACCCCACTGGCCAGCTGGAATGCTGGTCGTTGCCGCTGCATAAAAGCCTACGCCGCCGCGGCCAAAACGCCCAGCAAGGCCACCCTAGTCAGGACTAGAGCCGCCCACCTGGTAGCCATGTCGTCCCTTGTGCACACCACTATCCATCGCATCACCCTGAGCGTAACTGTTGCCGACGGCTTCAACACCGCCCCCGGCTCCTTGCAACCCAGGTCTGTTCGCTGGCAACGAAACGTCGCAGGCAGACGAACAGTTGTGAGATGAGGCGAGAAACCTGGGACGTAAGCGTCCTCCCCGGGAGAAAAGCTCACACAGCCCGGTTGGAAAACAGACCGACCTGCTCCCAATCCGGATCACACCAGAGCGGGCCAAACGTTGTCTTTCAGTTTGGGCCAAAACAAGTTGGCCCAGACCAGTCGACACCGTCGGCCCACATACCTCTTCAGTGCCCCGACACCACTCATTCAGGGACAACCCTGTTTTACCAAGATTAACCTTCCTCATGTCCTTAACTTTAATCTCCCCCAGCTCACTAACTGAAGACCGATCAAACTTAGGTAAGGGGCCTTTCCAAGGACGAATTTTTGAGGACAAACGCCAGTCCGCTACCTTCTCGGTTATCCTTGATGGTAGAGGCCTAGGATGCCTCACATGGCTAGCCCCACAGTCAACCGAGCCAAATTTCGGAGACTCAATGTTTTCAGACAACATTGCCTCAGCTCTGATCAATTCGTCTACTGAGAAACCCACTCGCAAAGCATCTCGAATAAATTCTGAACCTGAAATAGATGAAACAGTACTAGCAGCTTCATCTTCTTCCTCAGAGCTATCCTCCCCATCTGCTGCCCAAAATTTTGATCTACTCGTGGAATTTCTATCTCCGACTAGCGGAGCAGAGAACTTAGGGAGATCAGGCGCTGATTGCCTTCTTGGCAACACCCCAATCCATTCCTGCTCAACATGGGATTGCGACTTAGCGCACAGTGAGCCACCTCCATCAAGACGGGTCAAATCCACCATTAACCGAGCTTCACTGAAAGGACACTAGCTCCCAGCTCACACCATTGAAGAAACGGGGAGAGAGGGAAAGATGAAACGAGGACTAGAGGGGGCGAGCAAGACGTACCTGAAACTAGGATCGGTTGGGGAAAAATATCAAACACCTTGCCAGCACCAGCCTCAGGAGCTGCCGCACAACCGCAGGCAGCCACCTTCACCGGGCTTCGTCCCTCCAGCCGCCCTGGTTCTTGAGCAGCCGCAGGATGCTACGCGCGGCTGTCGAGGAGCAGCTCGCGCCCGACGTCGGCGAAGCGGCCGGGCAGCGGCGGCGGGAAGCGCGGCACGACGTCGTGCGCGTTCACGACGTGGAGCACGCGAGCGCCCCGGGCCTCCACGCGTTGTGCAAATGCCCGGTTCCCCACCCGCGGCCCGCCGAACGAGAACACCGCCACCGGCGCCGGCGCGCCGCCGCTCCCCGCGATCTCGTCGGCGATCAGCACCGCCAGCGCCGCCCCAAGGCTGTGAAACCTGCAGGAACGCGGAGGCAGAGCGTCTCCTAGTCGCGACTCATGATGTCCCGGAGGAAACCATCTAGGCGCCGTGGCTGGCAGCGTGGGTGGAGAAGAAGCGCCGGCGCTGCCAGATCTGAGCTACGGCGGGCAAAGAAGTGGGCGCGAGCACTGCAGGGCGGGGAGGGAAGCGGAGAGCACGAGGGCGCAGGGGGGCAGCGTCGGGAGGTGGGATTGGGATTTGGGAGGGAGAGGGCGAGCGGGCCAAACGGCGGCGGCGGCGGCGCGTTGAGCAGGGGCGGCGGCGCCCGGGTGGAGGGGAGAGGGAGGGAGCACCATATATATATATATAATGCAGCCTCATCTTTGAGTCTTCATCATTGTTCTTCACCACAACACACCCCGTAGTAAGCTTAGTAGAAAACTAACAAGTGCATGCCAAACCAAAAACATTGAATGATGAGGACGAAACATGAATCAAGGAGTCTTGCATGCATTACAGTGTGATGAGAATTGGAGGCATCGGGAAAGAAGTGGCCGTGCTATCTGGTGCAGTGCACTGTGCTCTTTCACACTCACTGGTAGGAAATGCTGCTCATTCTTTTGTACAAACGCAGTCTACGAGAGAAAAACTATCCAGAAGTGACAAGTGACAACTTTGTTCTATTATTACGTCTCATAGAACTGCTCATGTATCATATCAGCTGATACCTGCACAGAAAGAAAATTGTTGTGGAATTATTGCATTACCCGTGAGGAAAAACATATAAATGTTCATGCAAGAGGACCACATAACTATATGAAAGTAGTCACACACCACCATTCCAGTCTATCTGTCTGTCCCTATCTTCGATCATGAGTTTATTTTATAGTGGCAAATCAGGAAAGTCGTGATTGAAACTGTCGATTTTTTTCTTTTGTTTGGCATGCCATTGAAGAGAACAAAAAAAGGACAAAGGAACAATTTACAATCTCTTAAGCACTGCTGTAACTAGTTAATGCCCAATTTGGATGAAGTAAAAACGTAGGAATGTTGGAGGATTAGAATCCTATATGAATGTAGTCACACACCACCATTCCAGTCTATCTCTCTGTTACCATATGAAATTTGCTTTCGCGCATTATCCAATTAAATATTCGTGACCGAAACTAACCGTATTCGGAGCGGCATGTATTCGCTCCGTATTCGTGACCGAGAATATCCGCATTCGTATTCGTATCCGGCACTATCCGTGTCCAACTCCGACTCCGACAAAAAATATGGAAAAGGATACGGGATGAGCAATATCCGTCCGTATCCGCTCCGTTTGCACCCCTATTTGTATTGTCTGTCAAGGCAGGTCCACAAACTCAACCGTCAGCATCACTATTTTTTGCCATATTTACCCAAATTGTCCCACCAGGTGGCCTGACCTAGAGAGGCCAAATGGGCTGTGCACAGCCAGATAAGTTTTAGCCCAGCACGGTCCATTGGGTTCGTTTATTTTTAAATATTTATATAATTTTATTTTGTAATTTTTGAAATTTATATAGTTTATTGTATAAGTATAAATAATTTTATTTTATTTTTAGTGTTTATATATTCCCTAGGATTTTTATATTTTAAAATTTCATGCCAAATGGGTAACCGTGCCTAGACTGGCTCGGTCTGGCCTACGAGACTATCAGGTCGTGCTTGGATTGGTGCCTCAACTCATAGGTCGACATGGCATGACCGATCTAACTAATGGGCCAAACAGGCCTATGCCCGGATGGGCCTATGCCATGGTGGGCGTGCCGGCCATTTGGCCACTGCCTCGCCTGTCCGTCTTTCCTCTCTCTGGTCCTCTCTGACTCTTACTCTTTCCTCCTTACATCCGAGAAGATTTTGTATTTCGCAGTGTCATTGAAGAAAAAACTAGTGATCACATCTCTTCAATAGAATTTATGTGTATGCTATCCTATATAAATATATTAAATACGAATGTAGAGTTTTTTTACATCCTTCTTGTATGTGCACCTAACATGTTACTAATTATTAGAGAGCATAATTGACAATGTACATATTATGTGCCTGAGAAAATTTCTTACATACACCTTGCAGAATTGTATAAACATCGACGAACAAACTGGATTCTACACCAGATGGTGGAATTAAGGGGGTTTATTTTTCAGTAGATGTTTGTACAAAACATGTAAAATTTTATTTTCTAAGTCTTCTCACATGGGGTAAATTTACGACCACCTTTAATTTGGGCATGTGCTTCAACACATGCGCATAAATGCAAATATCGTCTCAAGATCACAACAATAACTATTTAGTCAATAATATTACGGCAATATTTTCTAAGTGGATATAGCAATAATTCAAATTATCTCGTAGCATAAATAAAGAGAGAGTGCATCCACACACCAACCTTCAACCTCCGAGCAATAAGCCACCACCTTAGTAATTTTCTTCTCCCTCTTTCAAATTTCCTTATTGTTGAGTATTATGTATTCCTCTTCACTAAGATACTTCGCACTAGAGATCCTGCAGTAAGTACCAGTCGAAAGTAAGCAAGAACAAACGAGAATGGCGGAGGAAGAGGAGATAAGAATCGTGGAGCTTTGGACTGTGTTGCACTCTACAGGGAATAGGAGACATCAGAGAATATATCAACAGAAACTGCACTCAACATCGGAGAAAACTAATTCTCAAAGTTGCATCATGTAAATCAAAGTCTAGAACTTTTGCCGTTCCTGGTTCTTCTTTAGTCATCCATATTCTCTTCCGATGAACTTCTTGTGTTTTCCTTCGCCTTGTATGAGCAATAGACCTACACCTAAAAAAGAGAGCATTAGTATCTTTCAAATGCCACCCCCCCCCCCCCCCCGCCCCGGGAAATTGGCTTGTAATAACCACGTCCCTTCGAGGTCAAGAAGATGTAGATATATTAAACTGGATGAGGCTAATAACTTAGACCTTGTCAAAGACTAATGAGCATTTCATAACTAAGTAATTTATACAATACAAACCAAATAGCTCCTTCGCTCAAATCAGCAGAACAGGACAAAGAGAATTTATTCCATAAAAAAGGGGAAGCATAAAACACACCAAAATGTCAGCGATAAATGTATATCACACATTAATTATCAGCAATGGTGAGTTAACGACATCTGGTGCAGCTTTACAGACCACGCATGATCGGAAAGTCAGTAGTAAAATTCACTTTGTTCATCATCTTTGCCATAACAATGCGTGCTATGTTGTCCATGTATCCTATCATTTCTGTTTCTACGAATCAATCTTACAAGACTAACATAGTAGTAGTCAGTGGAAGACCCAGAATCTAAATTTAGAGAAAAATAGGAATAGCTCACTGATTTTACCTCATCGGGATCACTATAGAGATCATCATTGTTGAGTTCCTCACTGTTTACCATATAACACATCCCAGTGAAGTCTACCTCCTTTGTATTCTTACCATTGTTCTCATCATCGTTTGTAGAATCAACATAGCTCAAATCAATCTCCTCAAGTGCTGAAAGTACTTTGTTAACTGCTTTGCGATAGTTATGCCTTTTACTTGAGTCAAGCTTTAATTGAGAGTGCTGAGTTGGTGTCTTGTTGTCTTTGACCTTCTTGCTCCTCAATTTGGGGCAATTCATCTTGATATGATTACGCTCTCCACATTCATAGCATCTAATGGGACCAACTCTCTATCTTGATTTGCTATTATTAATTGCCTTGGTCACCCGATTGGAGAGAAATACAAGCTGCTATTCTGAAATCTCCTCTAATTGTTTATATAAAATAGAGCATAATGTAGACAAGGAAACAATAGAGAAACTAAAGGAGTCGTCAGCTTGGTTAGTCACTAAATCCAGAGAATTCGACTTGTTTATTCTAACCAAAATATTAATCTCGTAAGTTTTCATCTTAGCATATAGATCATTCAAGGTGAGTGTTTCCATATTAACAGAATGATAAATAATATTGACTAGCACATTCCAACTAGACATATCCAAAGTATTTAAAATTTGATGATCATTATCAGAATCAGAATATGTGATATCAATAGATTGTAAATCACTAACAATTTTATTGAAGCGATCAAAACTTGCATCTACTAATTTTTCTAGCTTAATCTCAAATTTAGAATACTCCTTTTTGAATTGGTTATATCGAACACTTTTAACAGATTTAGAACCTTCATAATAATCAGCTAGAGTAGTCCAAATTTTATTTGTAGATTTAATATGAGCAATTCTAAAAAACTCATTTCTACTTAAACCTTATAATAAAATATTTCGAGCCTTAGCATTAGCTTCAACATCAGCTGTATTTTCAATCTAAACAATAGAAGGCTCTACATATGAATTTTTCAATAGAGATAATCTGACCCATCGATAAATGGTTGCTTACCTAAAAACCGATCCTGATCAATGCCACTATAACCTAGTTCTAATACCACTTGTTGGATCGTCGATGGCAATCAAAGGGGGGTGAATGATTGTATCCGCTTCTTCGAATCTCTTAGTGCTCAATGGAGGCTTCGACTGTTTGGTGTTAGACCGCTCGCTCAATCCCTTTGCACATAGTCATAATCTTTCTCTGTTTGAACACTTCAAAACCAATGTGCTCAGAACGAGGACAAGCCAAAGATGATGCTCAAAACACACTCCGCTGGTACTGACTTGACGCCTTTTGCAAATCAAGAACAAGATTGCTTCAAGATGATGTTTATAGCTGAATTTTCATATGTTTAGAAAGTGCCCTCAAAAGCACTCCTAAAAGGCTTCTCGACGAAAGCCCTCTAAACTCGTCACCTTAGCCCTTAGTCTCTCCCTACTTTTATAGGGTAACTTACCAAATCGTGTCCTCATCAGACACGAACACAAAATCCTAATGATTCCGAAAATCAAGGGACCCGAAACCCTTCCAAACACGGGTTTTACACAACTCTAAACCTTCCAAGTTACAGACTCCTTCCATTATGTCCTCCAACTCATCACGTGTTGAAGCCCCTAGGACTGCAGCTCCTGTAGCTTCTCCATGCATCATCCTCTCATGCCAAAACCTCTAGGACCGCACCTCATGTAGCTTTTCCACACATCATCCACGTTTGATCTCCACTGCTCTAGCGTGAGCCCGACTATCTCGTGACATCATTGACCACCTGGACCTCAGATTTTCCCCCTCCTAGTCCCGGTCCTCCTCGTCACTGACCATGATCGTCTCCACGCTCAACCTACACATGCAAAGACCAAAAAATATTTTCCCCGGCACAAGTTCTTCCCTACTTGATCGTCATTAGTCCACACATGCAAATCACAACCCTTGTCCATCTATAGACAAGAATCAAATCATCCATAATCTTAATCTCCACAAACCAGATCATCTACGACTAGATGTTCTATCGCTTTCTAGAAATCACTCTTTGACCACGTAGAATGACTAGTTTGACTACCATGCACAACCGGTCAGACCACTGACCTTACTCATACTCAAAACCTTCGAGTATTGATCGCAAACCACGAAGTCTACGACAACGGAACACAACGCCTTTGACCTCCAACTATAAAGCCTTCGACTATCGATCACCGACCATGATCATGAAATTCACAAACATCGACCGCAAAGTCTGGGACTTCTAAGTACCAAGTTCTTCTGACCACTGAGTATGAAGTTCTTCCGACTACCGAGTATGAAGTTCTTCCGACTACTGAGTACCAAGTCTTTCCGACTACTAAGTACCGAGTCCTTTCGACTATTGAGATCTACTACAGTACTCTTCCGAGTACCGACCACTGCTATAGTACTCTTTGAGTACTGACCACCGCTATAGTACTCTTCCGAGTACCAACCGCTGATATAGTACCCTTCCGAGTACCGACCAAATCAATGTTGCTACAATACTCTTTTGAGTACTATTCACCTCGATCATTGTAGCATCGATAATACAAAACCCCTATAGCTTCAACCGCTCCATGCTTTGAACCTTCAAACGCACTGCTCGAACGCTGTTCGATACTCCAATCCTATGGCACTCAAACATTGTCCAATACGCTGATCCCACTCAAACATTGTCTGATATGCTAACACTACTTGAACACTGTTTGATACTCCAAAGCTACTCAAATGCTGTCCGATGCATTGATGCAACTCAAACGCTGTTTGATACTCTGATGTCACTCAAACGTCGTCCGGTCCTCCAATAAAACTCAAACACCATTTGATCCTAATGCAACTTGAACACCGTGCAATGCTTTATTGCTACTTAAAAACCATCTGATGCTCCGATGCTACTCGAAAGCCATCTGATGCCACTCGGACCCGATCAAAACCACTCGGATTGGTCCGAAACCACTCAGAGGTTGATAAAAGCCACTTGAACTGGTTCGAAACTACTTGGACTGGTCCAAAACTACTTGAATGCTGATCAAAGTCACTCAAACTGAAAACTTTTGACAAGGATCGATCAAAATTTTCATAAACGCAAATTATTTTGTAACCCAAATGTCAATTATTCATCATCACCATATTCACGACCATCCACATGGTCTAACAGCTCCTAACCTCCACTTGATGAGCCTGAACTTGAGCCTTTCCTACACCGTCACTAGCTCTAGCATGCTCTTCAACATTAATAGCTATTGATAACTTATTAAGAGTCAAATGCTCCTTTATGTGTCAGCGAGCGGTCATGAAGTCACGCCACGAAGGTGGTAACTTAGCCAGGATAAAGTTTACTTCGTACTTATCTGGTAGGATATAGCCGTACTGACTTAAGCCACATACATGGAGCTGTAGCTAATGAAACTGCTTCATCACTGACCGTCCCTCAACCATCTTATAGTTCAAGTAATTAGCAGTTATGAATGACTCATTTCTATTATCCCCTTTAGAATATTTCTCATCTAGTTCATCCCAGAGTTGCTTGGCATCTTTAAAATTCACGTAGACGTCAAAAAGCCGGTAGGATAAGATGGATAATAAATGAGCTAAGACTGAGTTGTTCGCATCCTCCCATCTCATCATTTCATGAATTTCCAATGGAAACATTGGAAATTCGAAATGACCCAAAAGTGTTTGAGATTAGTTAGCCATAGCTTTGTTTTAGCCTACCAATGCTTAAAGTTGACAACATCAAATACTTTCGGCTTAGCGACATCGGATGAGAAAGCCATTTCTTTAATACTTGGTTTTCTGGATTGTTTTAATAGTGCGGTATTAGCAAATATTCAAGATTAATTCTAGCATAGTTGAGAAAGACATAAGCATGATACCAAAGGCATACAAATGACTTAATCAACATATAAACCATTTAAGTCATTCAAGTAGAAGCTTATGCCCAACATATATATCATGTGAATGTCTAAAATCAGCATTATGCTAAAAATTAGAATGTTATATATTGCTCTCAGAAGGCTAGTTGGACAAGATTTGATCTTGGTCCTCACAGCCATGACAAAATGCAATCTTGATTATATGTGACAGTTATAGACTAGATCTTGAGCTCTAAATCAAACTTTGCTATTAAAGGAGATTACCAGATCATGTATATATGTTGCTGGATAGTATAAATGACCTCTATAATCAATCTAACATTCAATTAATATGAACAATATTGATTATAATAGGACAACTATGTTCGGATATTAGCTAGATTGACCAAAACTTAATCACTGAACTGAGATATCACAGTGAGCAGCAAGCAATGAATCTAGCAACTTTCACTGATCAGATTATATCAAATAGTAAATCTAGCCGAAGCTCAAGATCCATCTACCCTCAAATTCATATATAATTTCAGTAACATGTCATTTCATCACCGAGCAATTTAACCCACAGAACCTCTTTGCAACATTCAATCAGTGACAAATCATAGATACTTGATGTAAATCAAGTAAAGTGCAAAGAGTAAACAGCCAAAATACTCACAACACCAGTGATACTTGAAATCACCGAGTAGAAACTGAACAAGGCAAGGCACACACGGAGTGTTGTCCCAGAAAAACCAAGTGCCTCGCTATGTCATGCAAGGAGACGAGGTAGACGGAGATACAATGTCAGTCTTCACACCTCGGTCAACTGAAGTATGAAGTCGAGGGTCAGGGATGTTGCCGCACAAGACCAACAGGTGCTCCAGCCGAGAGTTCCCAAGAGCACAATGACCAAACCTCAATTCCTTCCCAACTCGGCACAAATACATCTGAACCAACCCTCTTAAGAAAATCCCTAATTTTCTTCAATACCAGATCTCAACCGCGAAAAGGCACAAGAAACCACATAGGATAATCTAGAGAAGGCGAGTTCAGATCTCACAACCATTGGCGCCAGAGGAGAGCTTGGTGAAGCGACTACACCCATGCTCAAATTGAGACTCAGCCAAGAGGAAGGGGAGATTGAGAAAGAGGAGGAGGACTCATTGCTTTCGGTACTTGATGGAGGACAGAGAGGCTGCCTTAAATAGGAGAAGCGAAGAGATGGCCAGCGGGCTGCTACCATCGGCTGGTGCCTGGGCAAGTGACGCCTTCGACACCCCCGCCAACTCCACAAGACTCGACCGCTCGGGCAATGTGTTCAAGCTGAATAGTCACCCATCCAGGCGCATGAGAGAGATAGCCATCAGCCTTATCTCCTCCTCTGTCCCACCCACAGGTGGGACCCCCTCTCTCTTCCATTTTTCTTTTACAAATTGGGAAATTACCCAATTGCCCTCAGAGTCCAACAATCCTCACCAATTTATCAATTTGATAAAAGATGTTCATAAGTCTTGTTTAATATACAGCTGTTTGATGATGGGTACCTTGCAGATTTGAACCCAAGGCCTAGCAACAAGGACTACGACTCTGCGCAGACAAAGAAGAAAGACGCCTTGATCCAATGACTTGGTGTGAGAATTTTCGCCCAAGCCACATCCTATATTAGGCGGCTTGCCCTTTCCCTCTCTGTTTGGAACGTTACGGTCATGTCTCTGTATCTAGCTCATGAGTACTTAAGAAAGTATACCCTTTTCTTCCTTTGATTGTGACCTTACGATCATACTCAAGTAGATGAATTCTTTAGGGAATCCTGTAGGACGATTCCCGATCGTATATAGGTATTGAATTCATTAAGAGCTGTTGCTCAACCTTCCATATAGAGATAGCAATGTAGCTAATGGAACCCGTTAGATGTGCTCTTTCATCCCACACATTTTGTTATCCTAGAGTCTAGTTCACGAGATCTCCAATCTTTTAGGATAGGTTGCCACCAATGTGAGCCTTTGCACAGGTGACACGTTCAAGCCGAACGATCAACCCCACAAGCGCATGAGGGATATGGCCATAGGCCTTATCTCCTCCTCTGTCCCACCGACAGGTGGGACCCTCTCTCTCTCTTCTTTTTTTTCATTTACAAATGAAAAATTACCCAATTACCCTCAGAGTCCAACAGCCACGACAAAGTACAAATTCTTTTAAACATGTCATTATAATCAATTTAAGACCGTAATGTCGCCGCCTTCTTCTTCCTCTTCTTTGCTCATTTCACCATTCCTCGTCCATGGCCGTTGAGTATCACTGCGCCACCGCCACACCAAATCGACGCAGTGTCCCAGCTGCTCCATGCTTTCCACGCCCCAAAGCAACAGTGGCTCAGCCCAAAGCAACAGCGCCAGTAGACAAGCAGCACTAGCCATGACTTCCAACAGTAGACAAGCAACAACTGCTCCATGCTCCATCCACGGCAGCAGTAGACAAACAACAAAATGAATGACGCCCCAAAGCAACGGCGGTAGCTCGAAGACGCAAATTGGGTGGGGAACCAACGGGCCGGCCGGCGGTAGTCTCCAATTTGCATGAGTCAGCAATATTCGTTCAATCTAGGGATACAAATGCAATTGCTGCTAATTTTCCAGCAGCAATGGCGTCCCTATCGTCAAAAATTGTACAATTAGATAGTTCACATGTGTCATGTTGTGTTCTGATCTTTTTACGTACCATGCTAGTTGAATCTTGGTTTGACATCTGGTGAACCTCGTGAAACCAAAGACATGAAGTCATCATTCCAATAGCTAGTTCACCTATGGTTGCGATCTGAGGAAAACACAGTTGTATCATTGTTTGTTCCCACACTGCTCACACAACCTTGAATCAATTATCCCGGTTACGCCACTTAAATACATGTAGAGGGAGTAAAAAGCAAAGTACAAATATTGCCTGTATGAAAAAGCCTTTATAAAGTACTTATGAAATTTTACCAACACCCAGCTAGCAAGCAAGTCAAGCCAACGAGCTCTGTATCTGATTGATGCTTGTGCAGATAACTTTGTTAAATTCTCCATATGTGTAGTGTTGTGGCTACTGGCCAAACAGTAAAGAAGGGGACTAGTAGAAGGAGAGGAGAGCCAACACACAGAGAGACGGCGAAGTGAGAATCAGAGGATGCCCCTTCTCCTGCCCCTTCTGGAGGTTTATATACATGAGTGGGGTAGGATGGGAAATCCCCATCCTACCCCTTAGTGCTTACAAAGGATGAGGGTACATTGGTGTATTCCTCTACACCATTAGACCTATTACATATTAGACCAGTTGCAAGGTCCAGTCATAGGGGGTTGGGCCACCCCCACAACAGTACTCCCTCGACAGCAAGCGCAGAGCTCTCGATGGGCGAGCTAACGTGCCAAACTATCCCAGCCCCCCGTTCCCTTAAGCGTGAGGGTGCCGACTAGCGAGCCGATGCAACTAGTAGCTTGCAGCCCCCTGAGGCAATGCCTATGAAGAGGTCAGCAGAACCCCACGCCGAAACCCGACCGTCCCGCCGAGGCAATGCCTACCAGGCGGAGGCGATGCCTACGAGGCGGGCGACGAAACTGAGCCGTCCCACCGAGGCATTGCCTACAAGGCTAACGACGAAGTCATGCCGCCCTGCCGAGGCGATGCCTACGAGGCGGGCGGCGAAGCATTGCTGCCTCGTCGAGGCGATGCCTACAAGGTAGGTGACGAGGCACTGCTCCAAAGCCGGGTCGTCCCACCGAGGCAATGCCTACAAGGTGGACGACGAAGTCGTGTCGCCCCGCCGAGGCGATGCCTATGAGGCGGGCAGCGAAGCCTGGCCGCCCTGCTGACGCGATGCCTACAAGGCGGGTGGCGAGGTACTGCTCCAAAGCCGAGTCGTCCCGTCGAGGCAAAATTGCTCTTCCCCTACCTTCAAAAACAGTACCCGCGGAGAACGGGCGCGAGTCTCGTAGGCCGAGGGCGCTACGCACGCAGAGGCAGGGAGGCAAAACTACCGTTCCCCTACCTTCAAAAACAGTGCCTGTGGATGGCAGACGCTTGTAGCATAGGCCGGGGTGCAACGCTCGCAGAGGCAGGGAAGCGAAGCCGCCGTTCCCCTACCTTAAAAAACGGTGCCCACGGAGGGCGAGCGCTAGCGGCGTAGGCTGAGGGCGCTACGCACGCAGGGGCAAGGAGGCGAACCTGTAGTTCCCCTACCTTCAAAAATAGTGCCCGTGGAGAACGGGCGCTTACAGCGTAGGCTGGGGGCACTACGCTCGTAGAGGTAGGGAGGCGAAGCCGCCGTTCCCCTACCTTCAAAAACGGTGCCCACGGAGAGCGGGTGCGAGCGGCGTAGGCCGGGGGTGCTACGCACGCTGAGGCAGGGAGGCAAAACTGTCGTTCCCCTACATTCAAAAACAATGCCCGTAGAGAGCGGGCGCGAGCGGCGTAGGCTGAGGGCGCTACGCTCGTAGAGGCAGGGAGACAAAACTGCCGTTCCTCTGCCTTCAAAAATGGTGCCCGCGGAGAGCGGGCGCGAGTGGCGTAGGCCGTGGGCACTAGCACGCAGAGGCAGGGAGGCAAAAATGCCGTTCCCTTACCTTCAAAAATAGTACCCGCGGAGAGCGGGTGCAAGCTGCGTATGCCGAGGGCACTACACACGCAAAGGCAGGGAGGCGAAACTATCGTTCCCCTACCTTCAAAAACAGTGCCCGCAGAGGGCAGACACTTGCAGCATAGGCTGGGGGCGCTACGCTCACAGAGGCAGGGAGGCGAAGCCGCCGTTCCCCTACCTTCAAAAACGGTGCCCGTGGAGGGCGGACGCTAGCGGTGTAGGCCGAGGGTGCTACGCACGCAGAGGCAGGGAGGCGAAACTGCTGTTCCCCTACCTCAAAAACAGCGCCCGCAGAGGGTAGGTGCTTGCAGCGTAGGCGGGGGGCGCTATGCTCGCAGAGGCAGGGAGGTGAAGCTGCCGTTACCCTACCTTCAAAAAATGGTGCCCGCGTAGAGCGGGCACGAGCGGCATAGGCCGGGGGCGCTACGCACGCTGAGGCAAGGAGGCAAAACTGCCATTCCCCTACCTTCAAAAACAGTGCCCGTGGAGAGCGGGCGCGAGCGGCGTAGGCTGAGGGTGCTATGCATGCAGAGGCAGGGAGATGAAACTGTCGTTCTCCTACCTTCAAAAACGGTGCCCGCGGAGAGCGGGCGTGAGCGACATAGGCCGAGGGCGCTACGCACGCAGAGGCAGGTTATCTAGGAGATGCGCCACTAAAGCGATGCACGCCCTGGTGGGACGCGTGCGAAGGCGCGATATCCATGTGGTGCGGCTCTAAAGCGAGCCACTCCCTGATGTCTCGGCCATGGTGCGATTTTTATACTCCATAGAGTTCGCGCAGAGGCCGCACGTCTTGTTTATACTCCGTAGAGTGCGAGTGGAGGCCACACATCTTATTTATACTCCGTAGAGTGCGCGCGGAGGCCGTGCGTCTTATTTATACTCCGTAGAGTGTGCGTGGAGGCCGCGCGTCTTATTTATACTCTGTAGAGTGTGCGCGGAGACCGCGCGTCTTATTTATACTCCGTAGAGTGCACGCGGAGGCGTCCCTCGACGTGTCTTATTTATACTCCGTAGAGCTGCCCGGGACGACTAAGGTCCCAGCGCTTTATACTCCGCAGTGTACGCCGAGGCGCGAGGCCATCGTGCGATTTTTTTTATACTCTGTAGAGTTGCAAGGGTGACTAAGGTCTCGGTGCTTTATACTCCGCAGAGTACGCCGAGGCGCGAGGCCATCGTGCGATTTTTTTATACTCCGTAGAGTTGCTCGGGGCGACTAAGGTCCCGACGCTTTATACTCGGCAGAGTACGCCGAGGCGCGAGGCCATATGCGATTTTTTTATACTCCATAGAGTTGCCTAGGGCAACTAAGGTCCCGGCGCTTTATACTCTGCAAAGTACATCGTGACGCAAGGCCATCGTGCGATTTTTTTATACTCCGTAGAGTTTCCTGGGGCGACTAAGGTTCCGGCGCTTTATACTCCGTAGAGGACGTCGAGGCGTAAGGCTATTGTGCGATTTTTTATGCTCCGTACAGGATGTCGATACGGAGTCGAATGTAGACGTCGCGGAGTCCGGGGAGAAGTCTCGTGTTGCGGAGTCCTTCATGAGGTGAAGGTCGACATCGCGGAGGTAACCGTCGTCGCGAGGCGTGGAAGCCACGCGAGGTCCCCGATGCGCGAAATGTTCCATGCGAGCGAAATAGCCTCTAATGCTGAGGACGCACCACGCACATACATGAGCCGTGTACACCATGCATGCAACGTAGCGTGAGCGTATGCATGTGACGAGCATGCGCATGCTATGCGTACGTGCACATAGTGTCTTTTCATGCGAGGCTCCGGAGACACTGGCGAAGACTCTGAAGAGCTCGGCGGAGACTCCGCAGACGCTGGTGAAGATTTTGAAGAGCTCGGTGAAGACCCCGGAGACACTGGCGGAGACTTCGAAGAGCTCGCCGGAGACTCCGGAGATATCGGCGAAGACTCCAAAGAGCTCGACGGAGACTCCGGAGACATCGGTGAAGAATCCAAATAGATCAGCGGAGACTCCGAAAACATCGTGAAGACTCTGAAGAGCTCGGCGGGGACTCCGGAGAGCTCAGGAAAGACGCTCTGACCACGGCGAAGATCGTGGACACAGCTCAGGAAAGACGCTCCGACCACAGCGAAGATCAATGACACCATGGCAGAGACCTCTCTGACGTCGGCGCAGACCACGTACACTGCGGCGGAGACCTCCCTGACCTCAGCGCTGGCCGTGGACGCCTCAGCGAAGACCACTCTGACCACGGCGAAGACACTGAAGACATTGGCGGAGGCTCTTCGTCGCGGAGGCGTGGTCCTGCACGGAGCCGGGCGCGCGGAGGCGAGGTCCAACGTGCATGCGTGGAGGCGAGGTCCGATGTGCATGCACGGAGGCCGGAGGCGAATCTGACACACAAGCACAGTGGCGACGCGAAGCCGAGAGCTTCGTCGCGGAGGCCAGCGTGGACGAGCGAAGCCGACTCCATCAGGGGCGGACATGTGGAGCGCGAAGCCCGAAGAAATTTTTGCGAAAAGTGCAATCATGTCGGTCGGCGTGAGCCCATTGCTAATGAAGGCGGGAGCAGATGAGGCGGAGCCCTAGCGTGGATGCCGAGTGAGGCCCCCGGTTGTGCATGCAAAGTCCAGCTCGCGAGGGCGAGGTCCTGCGCGGAGCCGGGCACACGGAGGCGACGCGAAGCCCGAAGAAGTCCTTGCCGAGATGCTCCCGCTGCGTGTCGTACCCGACCTCCGCTTCCAGAGCTCCACCGTCGCCGCGCTGCAGGAGGCTGTGAAGAAGGCGAGGTCTCCTTCGAGTGCATGCGTGGATGGATAGTGGAGTTCGTGCATGCCTGGATGGAAACTTTAAGCGCATGCATGGATGGATACATGGGTGGATATTTTGGGTACATGCATGAATGGATACACATATGGGTATTTTGAGCGCATGCATACGTGAAGCTTGTGTTTGTGCATGCATGCGTGAAGCTTGTGGCCGCTACATGTATGATCACATGCATATACTATTTAGCCATTGAGGCATCAAGTAGTGCATGCATACATGGATGCATATGGCTGTTGGCGTTCCTTGCTCTGTCGTGGTCGAGGTCGCCGGTGCGAGGGGTGGAGCTGTGGCTGGCGATGCTCGGCAAGGTCTCCCCCCAGCGGTGGATATCTCTAGTGCCTTTCCATACGTAGCTTCTTCTGTGGTCCATGCCGCGGGGCCTGGCTCGGTGAAGGCATAGCCCACTTCGACGCGGAGGGCTCGCTGTTGCGAGACATCGCTCGTAGCGCAGACGGGTTGATGCGACATGAAGGTGTGCCTGGCAAGGTGTACCCCGCACGGAGTCCAGCGTGGGCGAGCCGAAGGCGCACAGGCTGACCGCGCGGAGGCCGAAGGCCGGTAGCGGCGTGCGTGTAGGCCGGTGTCATGGCGAAGCACGGTGGAGTTGAGCTCGATGGCGTACCTCCCTGGCCAGAAGGACCGTGCCCCCAACTCTACCAAGACATCATTTCCCTGCATGAACACCCCCAGCGGAGCGGAGATAACAGCAATACAGGGATGGGCAATTCGACTAGATCTACTCAATACACCATCTACAAAACATAGCAAAGTATATAGGCAAAGCCCATACGACTAGATCTATTCAATACACCATCTACAAAACATGGCAAAATATACAGGCAAAGCCCATACGACTAGATCTATTCAATACACCATCTACAAAACATGGCGAAGGACAAAGCCCATACACCTCCATAATCAGGATGGTTAAATTTTTATCGAGCAAACTACTTATCTGTCGCTGATGGCCCGCAAGATGGTACAGATACCACGAATGAAGCAGTATGCTCCCAGGAACAGAAAAGATCCACATAGCCGCCGCTGGGTTGTAGAGTCCCTCTCAAGTTGGCGGTTTTAAGAAGAAACAGAGAGGGAGATGGGCAAATGTTACAGTATGCACGATGGGATAAAGCAAGATAATGCTTTGAGAAAATCGACAGAAAAGATCCAAATCTTTAGCAATTTATTCCCTTTTCTTACATTTTTGTTGAATGCTGGAGAAATCTCTTCCATACATAACTTCTTGTCGTCCCCATGGATGGCGCCATCTGTTGTGGCTACCGGCCAAACAGTAAAGAAGGGGACTAGCAGAAGGAGAGGAGAGCCACCATAGGGAGAAACGGCGAAGTGAGAATGAGAGGATGCCCCTCCTCCTGCCCCTCCTAGGGGTTTATAGACATGAGTGGGGTAGGATGGGAAATCCCTATCCTACCCCTTAATGCTTACAAAGGATGAAGATATATTGGTATATTCCTCTACACCATTAGGCCTATTACATATTAGACCAGTTGTAAGGCCCAGTCACGGGGGGTTGGGCCACCCCCACAACATGTAGTCTTCAGATAAGTTACAAAGGTAGGTCACTTAAGCACTCACTTTACTCATGTGCATAAATATAAAGATTATCTCCACACAACATAAGAAAAGTAATTCAAAAATAGATTTATATCAAAAATGCACCCACCAAGTTTCCACTCTCTAACAATAAGTAGCAACATCACCTCCTGGTATATAGTACGACCTCACCTTTGAGTCTTCATCATTCTTCTTCACCACACGACATCTCACAGTGAGTGTATAGAAGAAAACTAGCAAGCTTCAAACAGAAACGACTGGATGACGAAGACGAAACATGAATCAAATTAAAGGAGTTCTACATGCATTACTGTGTGATGAGAATTGGAGGCATCGGGGAAAGAAGTGGCCATGCATTGTGGTCAAGAAGTGCAATCTTGTCTTCCACAGGTACTTTAGCAGCAGCAGATCGGCGTTGTCACTGCGGCCAACTTTAGGATATATAGCTGTATACAGTACATTTTAAATTCACATTTATAGTCCTCTCCATTCCGTGACATAATTACTCAATCCACGTATAAGTTCCTTTTTTTGAGACCTCATAAAGGTTCCACTTTTAGGTATCTTGCCCATATATATGGAGAAATATATACCCTATCAATTTAGCCAAGCTATTGAACTAGTAGAATATCTATTACCAAATCGATAAGAGTTCAATTATCAACTATACTTCAAACTAAAGTAGTACCAAATGAGATGGCAAACTTCGTAAACATCACAACTTATTCGTTGATCCCATTTTCTAGAATGAAGAAATGGTAGCTCTAGCTAGCTTGCATGGTTCCATTAATTGCATCTCATCTCAGTTCTTTTAGTACTTCGAAAAATATATGTTGACTAACAACAGTATTTTGCCACTATAACATAGAGATACGTGTTACTTCGATGCAAATCAAGATAAGCTAAATCATACTTGCGTGATCAAGTACTTGCTTTATTTCATAAGTATTAAAGAGATGTTCTACGGTGCTTGGAAGGTAGCAGAGGTCTCCACTCAAAAAGATTACAAACCGATGATTGATAAATGGGTACTCGCCAACAAAATATGGATAATTTTGTATGTCATGTTAGCTATCCAACAAAATCACGTTAACTACTCAACAAACTGATTCACCAACTCTATTGTACTCGCCAAGGATCTGCTGCTCTCCTGCACACACACTGTCTTCAAGCATCGGACCCAACCAATTGGCCTTGCCGTCCCCTTCCACTCCTCCAACAGGCTTCAAGCCAATGATGTGGCGCGCCAATATGCATGCATGACGATTACTACTAATACAATCAACCTCCTAGACGAGAGTTGAATGCTCTTGTGCTTTGGTTGGATCATATATATGTCTTCTACTCCAGTATGATTCACATGCAATCGATCTTTCATGGCCTTTCGTTCTAATTAGAAGATAATGTATGACTTCCTATCTTCAAGTACCAATAACGATGAAAGGCCCACACAATTCAGTCCCGATTCGCATGCATTCCGTATGATCATCTAAGGACTGTTGAGATATTATATCTCCTATTATCGTGGGAAGAAATCAAACGAAGTGATGTTGCTTTCCTTGTTTTTGTATTGCCTTTCTTTTTCTCTGTTTTGATGGGTGAACTAAATTACCTACTTAGCCTTTCAACGATGCGGAGTCAAGGATGATCATGAAGAACTAGGACAGTGCGACCTCCTACAGGGCGAGCAGTTGCCCCTTCGCTTTCGTCGAGTCATCTCCTCCAATGGCTTCGATAGCAGTTTCGTAGATGCGTAGGAATTCCCAGAGATCAGTGTTGCCCTTGTAGGGATCCACTATGGGCATCTTGAAATCCTCTGACCATGCACACCGTTGTAGGTCCACGCTGGGGGGACTCGTGATCCAGCCACCGAGGGGCGCCTCCAGCACCAACGATGGCGTCCAAACTCTTTGTTCCTCCCGTGGCTACCTCTATCGCGATGATCGTAGGGGCCTATTGGCTCCGTGCCTCCTGCATCTCATGCATGGCCCTCTGTAGGTCTGTCACCTCTTGTTGTAGCATTAAGTAGATCGCCTCTAGGCTGCCATCGCTCGGGCTCAACATCGATACTATAGCGCCCTCGGCTCAGTGCGTGGTGGTGGCGAAGGTGCCAGGGCAAGATTTGAGTTTGAAATTTGGCTTGTAAACCACACATGTTGCAAGAGCCGCTAGTGTCCCAAATTAAAGAGAAAGCAAGAACATGACCATAGTAGCAAGATGTGGAATGGTGTTAAGACCAAGAAAGAGAGTTTTCACCAAAAGCTCCATCCACACATAAATCACCTCAAATAGCACAATCTTCCTGGTCCAAATAAAGGACAATTGTTCATCATGACCATCTTCATATCAACACAAGGCGCCAAAAGAGCAAATAAGAACAAATGTATTCACACTTGACAACAAAAGATCAATTAAGACTTGAAATGCATTTTCTCACATAAAAGCTCATTTTGCTCTAATACAACCTCACATCGCTCATCTTGCCGCTTTTTCACCTTTCCAAGCATTCTCCCCTTTTTACTTTCATTCCCATCAAATTCACCCTACTTACATTAATACCAAAATTTGCCTTACTCATTCTCCTCCTTTTGGCAAAGTCATCAAGGACAAGGGGCTATGCAAGATCATAAATACTAATTCTCCATCTAAAATGATGCATGATACCACTTATAAATAACACGGGAGCAAGAAAGAGCATGTATACATGAATGAAAATGCACAACTTAAAAGAGCTTTGAAAATGATCTAAAGTGAGGTTAAAGATAAAAGATACCACTTGAAGCCATAAAACACATACAAAGCTATCTAGATCATGATAAGACATATATAACCAATCTAGACAAGATAGAATAATTTAGAGCATTCAATTTGATTTAAAGTTAAGAAAGGCTTTAAAATTGACAAGTTTAACTAAAACTACCCAAGCATGAGCTAAGTTATGTCAAGAAGGCTAAATAGAACCAAGAAACTTAAGTTGAATAATTAAAACTGCTAGAAGTTCAAATTTAGCCAATTATGCTCAAGTACTAGGTAAAATCCTTTCTTGATATTTTAGAAATTATTTTGACCTTATCTTAGCAAAGCAAGTCTTCAACTAGGAGCTATCCACAACTGCCTCCAAAACTTTAGCTATTTTTCATATTTTTGTTTTCTTAGCCAAGTGCTAGATCTCAAGTCTTACTATGACTATCCCAAGCAAGAATCTTAAAAGAGTAGTCTTGATCATCCAAAACTCCCCTAAGTTCATACTTAGTGCAATGGCAAGTCATCTTATGAGAAAAATTAGTGAGATAAGTTTTTTTACAAAAGAAATCATTTTTATCAAGTTAGACACTAGTTCAATGGGCAAGACATTCTTTCCAAAGAACTAGCAAAGTACTAAATAAAGCTCAATATGAGATTCAAGATTCAATAAAGCATTTTTGACATGACATATATCATAAAATGATCATTAGATAGTAAACTAGCCAAAAGATCCATGCTTGCAAACTTAAGATATCAATTGCAAAAATTGATACGACTTGTGAAATTAAATTCAAGTTGGAAGTTAAGCTAGCAAGGCAAATATTTAATCATATATATAAAAGTATGACAAAACTAGCTAAGTAGGCATAACATGACATGAGCAATATCAAGTCAAGATTACATCACAAATGTGTACTAGTCAAAGCTCATATCTAAATGCATATCTACAGTGCAATACCATGTATGCATGATGCAAAAAAAAAGGAAGCAAGAATTAAAACTCCCTCTATCTACAAGAACTACTTGCAAATAAAAAACAAGAGCTAAAAGGAAGAAAAAGAAAAACTCTTAAAAAAAGGGAAAACCTCTCCACCACAGTCTTTAGCCCAAGGAACACACACTGTTAAGGAGCAAATCTAGCACACTAGCCACCCCACTACTAAAAGCTAGTGAAAGAAGAAGCAAGCTCAATCTAGACAAGATAAGAGTTCCTAAAGAACCTAGTGGAGAAGAGAAGTGTCTAAGAAAGACACAAGACAAAAAGTGTGACTCACAACACCCTGAAGACCTAAAGACCATAAAACTTCCAAATGCTATATAATGCTGAATATGGAAGTAAGGAATTGACAAAGCTCAAGCAAGAACTTGCGTCACACTGCTGGTAGTGTGATGTAGTCGATATAGTCGAAGCTTAGCAAGCTATATCCTGAGAAGTGATAGCCATTACCGAATGCCCAAGAGTGAGATAGGAGACCCAAAGAGACTGAAATGATCCACATGATCTCCCCTCACCTATAGAGCCTACATCAAAGAGATAGAAAAAACCTATGCCTTGGTACTATGGTTAGTGATATAAGAATAATGAATTTAGTACTGAGACACATGACCAATAGGAAAAAGCTCCAAAATGTGGGTTAGCATGATATGCAATAGGATGAGACCTACTAAAACTCCACTCAAAATCTCACCATGAACCAAAATGATGGAAATCCTATCTAGGGACAGCATTAGACCTAAATGCACTCTTCTGGAACGTAGAGGTGGCTTTGGTAACCTTTGATTGATTTACAATCAAGTTTAGGTTCTTTTTTCCCACCAAAGAACTTCTTAAGAGCTTTCTTTTTACAAATAATCATTCTTGTGTATAGCCACCTCTAGTTTCAAAGCCTCACAAGAAACACAAGCCACATTCTTGATTTTATGCTTCTACTCATCAAATTTAACTCTAAATGCTTCATGCATATCATCCAAATCATTTCCAATTTTAGCATAAAATGCACAAGTTATTAGAGTAATAGAATTAATATTTGAAACGTGAAAATGAGCAATAGATTCTTTATCATGTTTGTCTTGCAACATCTTAGTGAGAACTTTAATTTTAGAATCGAGCTTAGAGCAAATATCACAAGGTTCAGATCTAGCAAGATTAAGCTTGTCAATGAATTCTTTCAATTTTTCTCTCAAAACTTACAATGAGCACAAGAATATTCATGACTAAATTGAAGCAATTTTTTAGTTTGCATAGCAAGTTTCTTTTCCAATTCATCACAATTCAAGCATGGCAACACACTAGCTCTAGAAATATCCCTAGTTCCTAAACAACTAGAATATGGATTAGCATGGCAACACACTAGATCTAGAAATATCCCTAGTTCCTAAACAACTAGAATATGGATTAGCCTTGATGTCAATAATTTCATATCTAGCATTTTCTAGTTGCCCTAGCAAAGATTACTCAAAAGATATCGATTTATCAACTGTGGCATACAAAGTAAGACAAGTATCACAATTATCAAGATTAGGAACAATAGTTTTAAGCCTTTCCATTTGCAACACTAGGAGCTCATTTTAAGCTTCAAGCTTGTCATTTCTTCACTAATCATTCCAAGTGCTTAATTTGCTTTACATTATCAGCTGCCAATTTGTCATATTTGAGCATGAGAAAGTCAAAGCAATCTACCTCGTCATCATTCTTGTCATGCATGCTGTAGGAGTCAACATCGCTAGCAGCCATGAGATACAAATCGGTGAAACCAACATACTTCTTATTCTAATTCCTTTACTTCTCCTCATTGCTTAAAGTTGTTGGATCAACATTGCCCATATCTTGACCATTGCATTGTGGTTCTTGAAACGTCGATGAGGCCATTTGTTGTAATCCTTCTTGTGGTACCTCTTATACTCCTTGCAGCCCTTCCTCCTATAATCATCTTCATCCCTATTCACAAAGTTAGGACATCTAGCATGACACTGACCCATCTCACCACACTCAAACCACACAATTGGACCTCCTCTCCTACACTCTCTTACTTTGTAATAGGCATTGGCAAATTGGCTAGTGATGATAACTAGATCATCTATGGGAAGTCTCTCAAGTTGCTCATTGCTCATGACTTGAAAACAAGACAAGAAAAGCCAGAAGAAGCATTCTCATAAGAAGTGTCATTCTTGGTAGGATCAGTCATAAGAGCCATCGTCTGTGGACTTTTGGACTTCTTGACTATAACGCCCATCTCATCAGTCTTAAGGCATGAATATAGTTTATCCACAGTCACAGTTCCAAGTCCACCTTGTCACTAATGTATGTAACTTTTATCTCCCAAACACTCTATATCATGAGCCCTCAAAGCATGACCCACATTGTCGGTATATGTAACTTTTATCTCCCAAACACTCACGTCAAGAGCACTCAAAGCATGACCCACTTTGCCGGTATCTATATAGGTCACACCAACTAACGTCATATCGCTCAGGATCTTGTAGAATCTACCAAAGAAGGAATTGATGGACTCTCTAGGTTCCATCTCTAGCTTCTGGTAGTACCTCTTGAATTGAATCTCACAGACTTTCTTGATTTTCGATGTTCCCTCATGGTAATCAGAAAGGGTCATCCAGATCTTATGTGCAGTTGAAAGATGGGTTACTTGATTGAACTCAGATCCCCCAATGCCCTGGATCAGAAAGTTGTGTGCCTTAGCATTTGCCTCGACATCATCTAACTCAACAGCATTGAGGACAATATCATCAGTAGGCACAACAAAAAGACTTCTCACTTTGTTCCAAATGGCTAAGCTTTAAGTCTCAATGATGTACATTTCTATCATTGTCTTCAAATAGGGATAGTCTGTCCCATCAAAGACGAGGCTTATTGTGATACCTCTTTGATGCCATTCCTCAAGATCAGTTAATATCAAAAAAAGAGCAACCTCACCATGATACCACTTATATGATTTGTGGTCAGACCAGATGAACAGTAAAAAACCAGCCAGACCTCTAGGTCTTTGGCAGTCAGGCTAGATGAATAGTAAAGTCAACACTATTTTAAATCTAAGAATCCATGTAACTTTTGATCCAAAGATTCAAATGACTTAAAACTTGCCATGAACCTTCTTTACAATGTTATGAACCTATTCCAATCAACGATCAAGAAAATTGTTGCCAAAATTGTAACCTTCTTCCATTTGAAGGAATGTTGCACTAAAACCAAGCGAAAGAGGGAAACCTCGTTTTGCTCTTACTCGTGAGTCCTAGATGATCAGCTGATCTTAGATAGGTTCTCACAAGTCATAGTATGCTAAATCATAGCACGAATTCAACCCAAAATACCCACAAGAGCAAAACCCAAAATCACCTCTCTCTTAAGGAAAACCAATCAAATTTAAGAACTTGCTCTAGATCATGTCTAGATAAATGGGATCTTATCTCCAGGAGATATCTTCACCTCTTACACATTCCTGACACTAGAAAAGATCAAGAAGAGAGAAATCCAAACAAAAAGCCAAGCAAATTAAAATCACAAAAGAGAATCAATGACACAACTCATTTGGACAAACTTTGAATGTTCATTTTACTTAGAGAGGAATATTTTACAGCCAATCCCTTAGGATAGCAGAGCTCTAAAACTAGAGCACATACACAAAAGACTCCAACATAAGGAAATCCTAACGCTAATCTCTTAAGTCTTAAAGGCATACCTCTCATAACATAACACAAGGCTTATATAATAGAGGCTCCTCACCTCTTACTTAACCATTACAATTAGCCGCTCCTTAGTGGATATACCACTTACACAATGAGTTTTACATTATAGATATTTGCACGCTTTTTAAAGCGTGACATTCCAAAGGCTCCAACAGCCCGATAAGATATTTCATCCATAAATACATGATCTAAACCACTTAGACCAGTGCCACACCTTTGCAAATCGCCACTACATCTTGTATTGGATAATTTCCCAAATTGCCACCAACTGGTCTTCATGAAGGATGCGATCCCATGACATGTCACCAAGATTATATGCCTACGCCGAGGTCGTCACCACTTGAAATACACAAGTCCCATGGGACACCAATATCACACCATAGTCCGTGAGGCCCAGTGCTTGCTGCCCAAGATCATATGCCTTCTTTGAGGAATGTCACCACTTGAAATGCACAAGTCCAATTGGAACATCATATGCATGGAGCACCTCTTCACGACCCTTGTCTTTCTCCTATTCTTCTTGGATTGAGATGTTGCTCCACCCAGACTTAGATGACATGCCATGGTCTCATGATCCCTTTCGTAGCCTCGGTCTTGCCACTAGCTGCAACAATCATCAAAGTACCTACACACTGAAAAACAAAGCAATGGATCAAAATATACATGTCATGCACTTGACTCTTAATTAATAAAACAAATGCATAGACACACGCCATGACTAACCTTTACATGAACACACTATGATTAACACCTGCATGGACTCCCACTGTGACTGACACAACCAAAACCACAGGAAACAACTCAAAACTGACTCCACTCAAAAACCTGAGTAAGGGCTGATCTGACCACGTCTAGAAAGCTGGTCAGATCACCCTAGCAGCCACTAGTCAGACCACAAGCCAATACCGGTATGACCGCAACTCGTCAGTGGTCAGACCACTATTCCAGGCTGTCTGACCAGTGCTTCTAGACAGCACATGTGGTATTGCAAAAACTCACAAAAATTAAACTCAAATAACAAAAGCAAAGCACAAGCAATTTCAAATATTCATTACTCTCATGGAGCTACCACAACATGGTCTTACAGTGTTAAATGTAAAATTGTTGATTTGTACGGAGCATGCAGGTTCTTAAATTTCTTTTCATGGACATATGCTTTTTCACATGGATAAATTTAGGATGGTGTTTGGAAGGTGCGTTGACACATTGAAATCAAGGAAAAGATTCAATGATAAGAATTCAAGGTATCTTGAGAGCTAGATGAAGAGAAAATGCACTCAACAACTTTCCTATATATACCAATATGTATCAACCCAGCAATTCACTACTCCAACTCCTTTATATCACCCTGTCTTTGAGCATGCAGCATTCCTCTCGAGCACATCGAACTCACTGTAAATAGTAGAAAGAACCAAACAACATCGATCCAACAAGAACGGAGGAGAGGATGAAAAAAGATTGTTGGGGGTGTACTTCAATGTGGTACGAATAGGAGGCATCAGGGAAGAAGTGACAATGCTAGCTGCTTGTTGGGAGTCATGCCGGCTCGGAGGCATACCATACAAACCAACACTCGGTGTGACGTGCAGCAGGAGTGTAACAAGTGGCACTGTAGCATCCACTATTCATGCACTTCATTGTGGCACTCGTTGTTGCCAGCCACCGCATAATCACGAAAAACACATAAGTTACAGAGTTGAATGTTCATGCAAGATGACATGATCTTAAAATAGATGCACCAGCTCTACACGAAGAACGGAAGAACCATTTAAATCCACCTGCCTACATGGTGAGTTCATTTTGCAGCAGCAAACCAAAAGAATCACATCTGAAACAATTGATTTCTTATTGTGACATGCAATGAAAGAAAGCAGAGAAATGGCCAAACACACAACTGAAGTTGTTTTGTAAGAACATGTTTGACTAAGTGTAAGCAGAGACACTGATCCCGTAGTGGATCGACTCTCTTGTAGAACTCCAGTGTGTTCCTAGCTACGTATACAATATGAATGAAGAATTTTTTTCACGTCCTCCATCCTGTCTACATACTATGGGTGCATTCGAAAGTGCTTAGCTTAGGCTTTGTCTTGTACATGCTACAATAACTAATTTGAAATGGTGTAAGTAGGATCAATAGAAAAATTATAATAAAAAGTATACTGAGTTTAGTTATATTAGCCAAAATCACATGCAGCTATTTTTCTCTACGTGCTGTCTCTCACAAATAATTAGAATTTACAAATTTTAATCATAAAGCATAATCTAAAAAACTCATCATATATTTTTAATTACTACACTACTATGTGCATGTGAGAACTTTTTAGGAACTCCTTCAGGACTTGTTTAAACGTCAACTAACAAAGTGGCCCCACCAATGTAGAAGTAAAGGTATTAAATTGCGATTGATGTACGACTATCTTTCGGCATGTGCTCTAACACACAGGCATTAACGCAATATTCTCTGCAAGCAACATAAGATCAATCCTAACAATGATTGTTTCTTCAAAAATATTATAGCAATTTTAAATTACACCTTGAGATAAATAAAAACAAAATGCACCCATCAACCTTCAGCTACCTAGCAATAAGTAGCAACCTTACTGATCCACTTCTCCCACTCTTTAATACTGCCTCATCTTTGAGTATTTTGTATTCCATTTCGCTATACAACTTGCAATAAGCAGTAACAACTAGCAAGAGCAAAAACTATAGAGTGGAGGAGGACGAAGATATGAGAATGATGGAGTTTTGTGGTGCGTTGCAGTATGATGAGAATAGGAGGCATCGGAGAACAAATTGACAGGTACATTAGTCGTTGAAGTTGAGGACATAAACCTTGAGAAAACTAATGCTCGAAGATACACCTTGGAAATTTGAAACTAAACAAATGTTGCTAATATTTACAGGAGGAGATCTGGCGCTTGGTGTTTCCTGAACTTGATCCTAACCCTCCAGCGTCAGTACCACTGCGCCAAGAATTGAGCAAGTAGACTTGTTAGATAGCAATTTCTGTTAAGACTTAAGAGCATGACTTGTATGACAAGATCATTAGAGAGATTATAATAAGTTAGGATTTGTATCCAATATAGTTCCTTTCATATCTCTAGTAGATTAACTTATGGACCAATCCAGCTTATACTCTATATATATACTCTCCAAAGCTCAAGTAATACATCAAAGTATTTCAGCTATTCTATCTTTCTATGTGGTATCAAAGCGGGTTCGGGTTCAGGTTCATATCAGAACCTGTTCCTAGCCACTACAAAATTCCACTGCACGCTCCCCCGGGAGCACGATCTGATCTCCATGATCAAATCTTCTTGGGGCTGCGCTATACATCGTAGATAGATGCTTCCCTTTGTTTTCTCCTATCAATAGGCCGGTTTTATCCTCTAATTAATGGATCGGATCTTCTAATTTTGTTTCTTCTTTTTTGCCAGCCCTCCCACCCCGTCATCTCCCCTGCTTGTCGTGGCATTCCTCGGCACTTCTCTGCTACCGTCTTGCCCGCTGCATGCATGCATGTTGCTAACAAGGTGCTGCCTTTCTCACTGCGGGTATGTTTTTTTGTGGCTGCGGCTTATGCCTTTTAGCTGTGGCTTTTGGCTATTCGTACAAAAGATTACAAAGTAACAGAAATTCACGTGCAGTTTTTACTGATATAAATTAAGTCGGTACAGTATGTACTACAATTAACTAGTACACTCCATCTTGAAAAGACACTTCATTTAAAAACTAATTACTACAGAAAAGTCAAAAGTTGAAGCTAAAAGCCGCAAAAAAAAAACAGGGCCTGCATCAGCAACCTATGACCACTGCGTCTGTCGGCTTGCTTTTCTTCTTCTCCGTGGCTTCCGGACGCTGTGCACTCTGCCAGCGGACGTCATGCCCCGTCTCTACATGGAGCTCCTCTTCTTATTCTCCTCAAGTGGATGTCACCTGCACCTACTTCGGTAGCCATGAGTCTCGGACGTGAGGCTACTCTGCTACCCTCCTTGATTTTTTTCTTCTTCTTTGTGATGATAGATCGGTTCTGTTTCCCAATCGCCACCATGTCGACAACATCTTCTTCCTCTTCCTCTTTGCTGGTGTTTTTTCCTTTTTATGGAGAACGGCATCGGCACAGTCACCTGTCTAATCTGTCGCCGCACGTCGACTTCAACGAGCATCGTCGCCGTCTGCTTCTTCCTTGCTGCCTTCTTTCTTCGCAGTGTTCCGCATTTTTTTTCCTGTGGATTCCTGTCGCACGGCAATCTCGCTTCTTCTCTGTTTCTTGCTCCGAGCCAACTCTCATGGATGGCTTTGTCTCTACTTTCTAAATGGCTCCTCTATGCACGTATGCATGCACTTGAACCCCAGGCATGCATGTGCTTGATCTCTGTCTTCTTGTTCTTTACCGCGCATGACTTGCATGTATGAATCAATGCATGCGCATAGTTAGGCCTGGGCAAAATACCCGCTACCCGTTACCTGTCCCCGAATTACCCGGACCCGAACCCGAAATACCCGAACCCGAGGTACCCGATCCCAAATTCGGATAGCGATTCTGATTACCCGAAATTAGTTTGGGTAGTTCTCGGGTAATATCCCCCGGTACCCGAACTACCCGAACTGTCCCTCCAAAACTTAAAGGTATGTCAAATATGAATGGAGTATTGAGTATTCTTTTGAAATCTGCAGTGCACTGAAGACTTGAACCATGAATTTTTAGTATATGATTCTCTCTGTTTGAACAACTGCCTGTGATATATTATTCTATGCAAATTGCTGCTGAAATTCTATGCAAATTGCTGCTGAAATTATGTGCAAATTCTGTGCAGTTTGCTGGTTTTCTGTGAATTCGGGTATATCGGGCATACCCGAACCCGAACCCGAATTATCGGGTACCCGAAATTGCAGGTAGTGTTTTTTTGGGGCTAATATCGGGTAGCAGTTTTCATTACCCGAATTTTGAATTACCCGAACTACCCGACCCGAAAAAATCGGGTAACCCGAACGCCCAGGCCTACGCATAGTCGATTTTATTTTTGCCGTTGCTACTTCCAATTGTTAAGGAACTGTCGCTGGTGTTTTCAGACCGAACGATTCCTTCTTCTAGACAAAAGAGATAGATCAATCATAAAATAATATAAGAAAATATAAGATTAAACACAGAGAGATGGGGGAGAAGTGGAGGGTGCCCACCAATGAGCCAGGCTTGCAGGTTCAGGCCCAGGTTTCCTAACACTCCCCCTTAGATACTCATTCGACACGTTCATGCCTTATCAAAACTTCATAAAAACCTAGTGAAAATTTTTTGAAGAAAGAGTACATGATACATGTTATATTGTGTTGCACGAATTGCCTCATTAAAAACATTGGCTGAGAAACTTTAGAAAAACGCATCAGGGAAAAAGCGTACAATCCATCCAATTTCATTTAATCTACATGATTTATTCTTTTAGTACTCGATCTTCGTGATCAAATTTTAATAGGTGATTCGAGAAGAATCTCCCCTTAAGTTTTGCACTTCTCTAAGTCTCATCATTCTAATTCCATGTACACACCTTTCAAAGTTAGATGCTAGAAGTGACTTAGTGAATAAATCTGCAAGATTTTCACATAACTTAGTATGCAGTATATTAATTTGATCTATATTTTGTAACTCATGAGCATAGAAGAACTTAGGGTTGATACGCTTTATAAGATAACTCTTCACGTAACCCATTTGCACTTGTACAACACAAGCTGCATTATCTTCATAAATAATTATGGGAGCTTGTATGATATTCAACCCACATGACTGCTGGATGTGGCGAATCATTCGTCGAAGCCAAGCATATTCTCGTACGGCTTTGTACAGTGCTATGATTTTCTAAGTGATTTATCGAAATTGATACAAGACTTTGCTTATATGATTTTTTATGAAATTGCAGTTCCACCATACACGAATACATAGCCTATTTGTGACCTAGCTGTATGCGGATCCGACAGGTACCCGGCATCCACATAGCCAGTCATATTGAGGTCCTGGTTCTTTCTGTAGAACAATCTAAGGTTTAGTCTTTGCTTCCTTAGAGGTATGGAAAGATATCCATTATTCCCTACTAATGCCTTTTGGTAGGTTCTACACTATACCTTACTAATAGGTTTAGGCAAATGCAATATCCAGTCTAGTGCAGTTTGCTAAATATATAAGTGCTCCTATTACACTTAAGTATGGAAATTTCGGTCCCAGGACTTCCTCCCCCTCTTTTCTAGATCGGTATGGAACCTTATCTTGCTGTAAAGATCTCCCGATTATCAGTACTTTCGATGGGTACACTTTTTTAAAGCCAAACCTTTCTAACACCTTTTGAATGTGTGCAGACTGATACACTAATAACCCATCAGGGGTATGCTCAAGCTACAAGCCTAAGCAATATTTGGTTTTGCCCAAATCTTTTATTTCGAATTCTGACTCTAAGTAAGAACCTACCTCCTTTATATCTTCCAAGGTTCCAATGATATTCAGATCATCTACATATACTGAGATTATAAAAAATCCGTTCTGAGATCATCGTATAAATACACAAGGACAATTCTTATTGTTCGTGTAGCCTTTTTTATATAGAAAGTCACTTAAGCGATTATAATATATTATGTTTGATTGCTTAAGTTACAGTGATTTTATGAGTTTCACACTGTACAGGTTTCTATTTGCTCTGTCTTGATTCAAAACAGGGATACCTTTAGTTACCTTCATATAAATGTCTGAATACAAATTTCCATAATTGTATGCTGTTACTACATCCATTAATATCATTTCTAAATTCAAGTTTATTGCCATTGAGGTTAAATATCTAAAGGTAATACCACCCATAACTGGGGAATAGGTTTCTTCATGATCAACTCCTAGACGTTGAGTGAAACTTGTGCAACAAACCTTACTTTATATATTACAATTTCATTTTTCTCATTTCTCTTTCAAACAAATACCCACTTATGCCTTACGGGATGCACATGGGGAGGCGTGCAGCTTACAGACCCAAACACATCTTTTTCAGAGATAATAATTCAGTTTCTATTGCCTTCTTTCAATCCTCCCAATCTGATCTTTTCTTACATTTGGAGAGCGATGTAGGCTATGAATCAAGATCGATGATTGTGGCAATTTTCTTTGCAAAATAAATATCAACATTGGCTATTGTCCTATTAATTTTGGGTTTCTATTCTTCATTCAATAATTTTGGGTTCCAATTGATATTTTATTGTAGGACGAGATAACGACCAAAGCTGAGCTCCACTTAAACATGGTTAGAGATGGCTCGCCGCTAGCTTTTGCTAGAGAAGATCTACGTTGTGAACTTATCATGTGATCTAAATGTAATGAAGCTAAATGAACTAGTGATGTACTTGACTACTTGGCTATGGACAATTCATACTTTTTAACCATGTGACATGTAGCTAGTTAGCTATTACTTGTTTAACTAGTCTATACCATTTACTTGCTACTTTGCTATCTAAAACTTACTAGTTGGTTAACTTGTCCCTGTCATCATATAAAATTTGCTTTCGTGCATTATCCAACTAAATATTCGTGATCGAGACTAACCATATTCGGAGCGGAATGTATTCGCTCCGTATTCGTGACTGAGAATATCTGCATTCGTATTCATATCTGGCACTATCCGTGTCTGACTCCGACTCTGACAAAACATATGGAAAAGGATACAGGATGAGCAATATCCATTCATATTCGCTCCGTTTGCGCCCCTAGTCATAGTATTTGTTGAAAATTGGGCCCCATCGGTAATTAGAGGTAAATTCAGGTTAATATATTGGGTTAATCCTTCGGTAGCATATGGCTGCAGCTTGTTAGCTTTGATATTTACAAATATAACATATAATTATTCCCACCGACACACAGACCCACATATTAGTTTGTAAAATTAATATTTAGTTAATGCCACTAGTATTACAGTAGACCCCATAAGTAACTATTGCAGTTAAAGATTTATTTAAGTTTAATAACATGTCATTGACGCGTAAGAATAACATGTCATTGACGCGACCCTACCAAGGTTACTAATTAGCTTAAGGTAATATTGTTGTTGTCCACTAAAAGGTTGTCTCCATAGTTAAATGTTCTTTTAATTATTTGTTATAGAGATAATAATGATAGCAGTATAGTAGTACTCATAATAGTTGTAAAAGATACAACTTCCGGTAAACTCACTTTTATTATAAATAAACTAAATAAATAGAAGGAATAAGCATTGACAAACATAGTTAGTAATTAATACACATGCAATAAGCCAAAGCTCCTTCACTAACCATACTTTCATGTCCTCGCCACATATGGGAGTATCAACATGGACCCTTCAAACTTCATGTCGGAGTACTTCATGAAGGAGAGGGTGCTACAGGCATGGTGTAGCGAGCTAAGGGGCTTTAGAGTTGTGGCAACTTTGCCACATCGGATATTGCACAGAGAGCTTGGACTCCAGATCTTTAGTATTGAAGGGTGGGAAGGGCCGTCGACAGAGTCGTCACATTAAGAACGACATGGACGAAGGCGAAGCTGCATCGGGGAGCAAATGTTGTGGGCGTTGTGGCTAGAAAGGCCACACTGCGGGATGTTGCAAGGCGCCTGCCAACGAATAGGAACAGCGGCGTGAAGTGCCGTGCTCCTTGTTGTTGTGTGTGTACTGGTATTTTGATTATGAATGCTATCATGTTGTAACTTTATTTGCAAACTTTAACTTCATTTGTTATTAGGTTGTAACTTCATTTGTGTCACGTTGTTACATACACTCCTTTGTACGATGTACGTATGTGTAATGCGTATCTACGCCACCTTGTGCAAATAGTAATATTCTCATTGTAATGTGCTTCTAAAATTCTTTTCGCAATAAAAATGACATCATTCAAATACACCCTACATAAAATAACTTCATTTCTTACACATCGCTCGAACAGTCCACACAATATATGGCAACTGCAACAACACGTCCACCATTTAGTTACATGCTTTAGAGATTCAACAAAATTACATACAACAAGGGAGAGTACCATGGTACAAGCTTCTCCGGGCATGACTATTGGTAGAAGGTGCCTCGCGCTACCCACATGGAGTTTTGCAGAGAGAGGCGCCTCAAACGTGGATGGCCGTCATTGTAGTGGCACACATATATGCAGCTAGGGTTCACACAGTAGCATGTGGGATTATAGGAACTTCCTATGTTGATGACCTCCTTGTTACCCCTCTCGCGCTGCATCTGTTGGCGGATATCATCATTCTTCTCATTGAGATTGTCAATTCATACCTCCAACTCAAAGATTCAATTCCACAATGTATCCACATACGCCACAATATAGCGTTCATGGGGGATCAATCCAGCAGACAAAGTCACATTTCGCCATTTGCTGGAAACGAGGGTTAACATGGAAGCTCTATTGATAGTAACAAAAAATAAACAATTGGCTACTTGTACCCCAGAGTATGGGCATCGAAAGAAACAACGTCCACCATTGAAAGGGCCGTCCACGACTTACACGATTGCATCCTCCTGGTGTCTACATTTTGTCCATACCGGTTGAGCACGCTTGTTTGACATCAAGCGGTAGTTAGAGCCAAAGTCTACCCTCCTTTCCAAGGGAAGGTCTTGCATTGGCGACCCTAGTTGCACTAGCCCCTCGGCGTCTGCCATGGTTTGTTACTGTAGGACAGAGAAGGTTCTTCTGTCCATGGTTGGGAGGGTCGAGTGCTTGTACTTTCAAAGCATGAGCCGTGCATTTTATAGCCCGCGGGGTAACTTTGTGCAGTAAGTACACCAAACGAGCCAGCATTACACAGTGACAAGACCAAACGGTCAACTTTGAGTAGTGACAAGACCAAACGGGCCAACCTTGCACAGTGATATGACTAAAAGGGACAACTTTCCGTAGTGACAAGACCAAATAGATTAGCTTTGAGCAGTGACAAGACCAGACGGCCTAGCCTTACATAGTGACACCACCAAAATTAAAGGGACAGCTTTCCGTAGTGACAAGATCAAATGGGTCAGTAGTGACAAGACTAGATGGCCCAGCCTTGCGTAGTGACTTGACCAAAAGGGACAGCTTTTCATAGTGACAAAACCAAACGGGTCAGCTTTAACTAGTGATAAGACCAGACGGCCCACCCTTGCGCAGTGGCTTGACCACAAGGGACAACTTTCTTCAGTGACAAAACTAAACGAGTTAGCTTTGAGCAGTAACAAGACCAGAGGGGACCACGCGTGCGTAGTGACATGACCAAAAGTGACAAGACCAAATGGCCAAGCCTTGTGCAGTGACATGACCAAAAGGGGGCAGCTTTCCATAGTGACAAGACCAAACAGGTCAACTTTGAGCAGTGACAAGACTAGACGGCCCAGCCTTGCGTGGTGACCTGACCAAAAGGGACAGCTTTCTACTATGATAAGACCAAACAGGTCAGATTTGAGAAGTTACAAGACCAGACGACCCACCCTTGCGTAGTGACCTAACCAAAAGGGACAACTTTCTACAGTGATAAGACCAAATGGGTCAGCTTTGAGCGGTAACAAGACCAGAGGGGCCACCCTTGAGCAATGACATGACCCAAAGGGACAACTTTCTACAGTGATAAGACCAAACGAGTCAGCTGTAAGTAGTAACAAGACTAGACAGCCCAGCCTTGCGCAGTCACATGACCAAAAGGGATAGCTTTCCGCAGTGACAAGACCAAACAGGTTAGTTTTGAGCATTGACAAGACCAGATGGCCCAACCTTACGCAGTGACCTAACCAAAAGGGAAGGCTTTCTGCAGTGATAAGACCAAATAGGACAGCTTTACGTAGTGACCACCACACAGGGCCGCTTTGGCTAAGCCTATAAATATCGCCCCTTCTGCAGCGTCCTCTGCTACACCACGACTGCAACACGATATCACTAGTATGGAGAAGCAATGGAAGGAGATCACCCAAGTTGCAAGGGTTGCTATAGCCCACAACGAACAAGCTACGTGTGCTAGGAGGCAACCTCCCCAAAGCGAAGCCCCCCCGAATGACCAACCCCAACCCATACCTCAACATTCCCACCGAGCGTTCGTCACAAGACCCCCCATGGGGGAGATGTCCCCTCTGCTAGTGCAGAGACGCATGCAAGTTCTTCAAGTCTAAGGAGCAGTTGAGCATGGGCATGCGTTACTGGGGTTGCGATAAATACGCCTGCGACTATCCCGATCGACATTGGGACACAGCACGCTACTGGCAGCCAGTAAGAACAGGTTGCAGTACATTCCCTTACCAGTTCTGTTATATAGGACACACTAACAAGCTTTCCTCTCTTCCCGTAGTCTTGGATCCACTATACGCCTACCGCAAATGGATCGACCGAGAGATTCACCCGCACGACCAATAGACTCTGGACTATGAGGAGTGGGATGCCCAAACGGCATGCTAGAGAATGAAGGAGCAGCGCCGCAACAAAGATCGAAGCGAGCGTATCTAGCAGGAGACGGAAGCTCGATTGGAGGTGTGCGGGTGCTAGGTGCGGGAGGCTCGTGAGTAGGAGCGCAAACTGGCAGCCAAGGCCATGGCCGACGGTGAGGACTACAACACCGAGCTGAGCCGCAAGAGCAAATAGCCACGTTCCACGCAGTAGTTCGATGTGCTTCGTCCATATGTCCTATGTATTTTTAATTTCCTAAAGGCATGTGTGTGCCATCCTTAGTTCATTAGCCTACGTTCCATGTAATGCCCTTATACGATTCTCCTCTATGTATGAATTATATATTGCATCGCAATAGCACTTACCTTTCTACTTACGAATCATTGCTATGTCAATCGTTCTCACAAAAATTTTTATAAAATTTATCATACTAGAACAACATACGACGATCGCAAAATATTATTATGAGTCTAACAGATTTTGTACCATTCATAATTTACAAAAATCACAACTCGATTAACAAACATTGTTTGCCTTTAAAAAAACAACTTAAAAACAAGATTGGTTCAATGTTATCTACCTACAACAATTGACATTTATCCCCACACAATTATTTCTATTGGATTAATAAATAATTACTTTTTAACAATCACCTAACATTTGAGCGACTTGACCACGTCGCCCAATGCTTGAGCGACTAGAGGAGTAATCGTCCAACCGTTGGGTGACATGACAAAGTAGCACAATCGTTAGGCAACTTGGCCGCTTGTTACCCAATAGTTGGGCGACAAGCCTTAGTCGCCCAATGATTGAGCGACATGAGGTCAAAAGTGCAAAAACAAAACAATTCGCATGTATATTTATATAATTTCAAATAAAAAATGATTATTTCAAAAAATATTCGTCTATGGTGCCCATTTGTAGTATCATCCTTGGATCGAAACAGAATTTCTCAAACAAATACAGATTACAAGCCATGGTGCCCATTTGTAGTCTCATCTTTGGATCGAAACAGAATTTCCCAAACAAATACAGATTACAAACCATGGTGCCCATTTGTAGTCTCGTCCTTGGATCGAAACAGAATTTCACAAACAAATACAAATTACAAGCCAGGCATCAGATGCAACAAAAATTGTGCTAGTAAGTGTCTCCTGAAGCTCTATTTATGACCCGTACGGAAACAAAATTAATTCTCAATTATTCATTAGTGTTGATACCAGTGGTGGAGCCTAAGGAAGCTCAGCTTGTTTCGCCCAGTGACATACGTCATTTTTCACATATATTTACCCGTCATTTCACCCTCATATTCTTCGTATTTTGGGACCATTTATCATCATTTACATGCTTTTCCTATAATTAATTGCTCAATTTGGACAATTTTACATTTTTTGCAATTTTTCCACAGGCTGGCGCAATCGAGGCGCATAAATGACAAATCTGGACTTTCGGGACTACTCCGTACAGATGTGCGCATCTTCACGGATGCGTAGGATCAAACCGCGATGAAATCGGACTTCCAGAAGGCCAGAACAGAAGAAAACACCAATGGGGAAGGACCTATTCACAATTCTAGAAAACTATGAGGACTAAATCGCCAAATCCCCACTCGGCCACAAAAACCCTAGCCACAATATGATTCCACCCGAGCCCGGCATTGCTTCTGTCTTTTGCCCCCTACTTCTGCTTTCCTCCCCCACCCTCTTCTCCAGCCGCCGGCGAGGCCGGGCAGACTCACTGACACACCACCAAGTGCCGCCACCTTCTCCTCCTGCTCTTCCTCTGTAGCACCTTTCCATGCCACCTCTCACTACCATCCACCGCACCGCCGCTTCTCCTCTTGCCCCACCTCGGCGCCGCCGCTCTTCGGCTACCACCGATGAGCGCCGCTCCTCCAGATCCACCAGCTGCCGCATCCTCCCTTTCTTCTTTCCCTGGCCTCCTTTTGCTTCCTCCTCCTACTCGCACATATCCTCTGTCGTGCCCCCTCTACTGCTCCTCCGCGCCTCCTCTTTGCCCCACCTCGGCATCGCTGCACACCTCACTTCCGGCCGTCACCTTCCTTCTTCCTTGGCCCCCCTTGCTTCTCCTCCTCCCCCTACTTTCTTCACCACCACCACCGAGACCGAGCCACCACCATCCAACAGTGTGCCGCCCTGAGCCCAGCTTGCTTCTTCCTTAGCCTCCCCTTGCTCTCCCATCATTCCTTCTCTAGCTCCGACCGCTGGCGAGCACCGGGCCACAGTTCACCGGCAGATCTCCATCACATCACCCACCACATCGCCTGTCTCCGCCACCACAACACCAGCCACCTCCCATCTTGGCTCTTCTTCATCAACACCGTGCCTCTACTCTGTCGGCTGCATCACCTCTCCACCGACACTGACGGCGTCGACATCTTCCCCAACCCTGTCTTATTCCTCATCGGCCACTGCCTGCATCCACTCCACCGAGTCCGGTGACCGCTCCCTCCTCGGCTCCACTTCACTGATGGCCTCATCCTCTGCTCTGCTTCCTCTACTCTTCTCTACTCCTCGGTTAAATTTTTTTCCTCTCCCTTCCTCTCTCTGCTGTTTTCAATTAACATTCAAATAGATTGCTGTCAATTCCCTGTTAATTGATGCTTTATGAACTGTGCTTATTATTCTGTGGATTATGATGTGTGATTCGTGTGATGGTGAATTATGCACTGTGATGTATGCTTGTGTTTACTGAGATGTTATTGTGATTAGGTGTTAATTTGTTAATTGTTCTAGTGTCAGTAGGTAGTGTCTTTGTCTGTGTTTAGTTTAGTGTTCATGTCCTGTGTTTGTGCGGGTGTTAATTTTCATGATGTTTGTGTGCGCGATTTAGCTAGCCGGCGATCGTTTCCTTCCCCCTTGCTATCTCAACCTCCCCCTTGCTTCTAGACTCCCTCTTTTCTTCTTTCTGCGGTCTGTCGATAGTTAGGTCGAGCGATCGTAGTCGTAATTATTTGTTGTGTTGTCTAGCCGTCGACCGTTTTCTCCCTCGTTCTCTCTCGACTCCCTCTGTGTTTCTAGACTCCCCCAGTGCTTCTCGACTACCTCCTTCTGTCTCGCGGTCGGTAGTTAGTTAGATCGTTGGTCGGTAGTCATGTTCGTTCATGTAGTTGTCATTTGTCGTTCGTGCGTCATTTGTGTAGTTAGTCGTCGTGTTGTTCGTTCGGTCGTACGACGTCCATTCGTGCGGTCGTTCGTTCCGTCGTCTTTTGATTGTTTAGTTCGTTTGTCATTTTCGTCCGTACGAATTAGAGTTCGTTCGGCTGATTTGGTAGTCGTTTTAGGTCCCCCCGGTCCGTTTTGATTGACCTAGCTTTAGCTGAGCACCAATAGCCTCAGTCTAGTCCCTGTGGAGAACACGACACTCGCCGCTATTTCAGTGGCAACCCATGCACTTATGGGTGTGCTATTTTTGCACGATCACCCAGCCACGGGGACGTGCTCCCCACGGCCTGCGCCCTGTCAGGCGGCGGCGGATCTCCATGAGTTGCTGCTGTGAGCCCAGGCAAGCGTGGTGGCTCTATCCCTGGCTGATACCATCTTATTCCAACACACGAAGAAAGTGTATGCTTTTGATCTGCGGTTTATATCTTTTTAACTTAAAATTTTAAATTATGATTGTTCGTAAAAGAGAATACAGAGAGAAATATACTCCCGTATGATTTTGGTCGATATAGAAGAACTTAGTACAGTGCCTATTATAATCGACTTATAATCTCGCCTTAAAAAAGAAACACCATTTAAAAACTAGTCACTATAGTATAAATCAAAAGTCATAAGCATAAGGCCAAAAGAAACCAGCCAAAATTGTTGTCATTTTATTGCTGCACTACCTGTGAGAAGGGAGAAAAAAAAGGATAAAGTTCAAATCTTTGCACTAGTGCAACATATAGTCGCTCACATTTTAATTTTCCAAAAATCACATATTCTCATCTGTACTTCTAATTTTCATACTTCATATGATAGGTGGCTCTTGTTATATGGTAGATGCTCATCTGCAGAAAAGCGTGGAGACGAGACTTCTGTTGGAACTTTGATCTGCACCATCAACATTGACCATCTTCAACCTCATATGCCGCGCCTTCTCTTCAGTTAGGCTTATTTGACCGTATCAAAGGAGAATTGTAGTTTTGTATTGAAAGATTCAAACGCAGAATGCATTTCTCGTGTAATTCTGTACTTTTTCCTAAATTCTATACTGGCTGTTACAAGGGGCGACCTGCACAAGTTACAAACCAAACTCCATTGGCACAAGGCTACTTCAGTGTGCTACTAGCTATATCCAGCAAGAATACAGAAGAATTCTATTGTCCTCCATATTGTGTGCACGGTATGTTCCTGACTTTACACTGCTATGTGCATGTGAAAATTTCTTACGAAATCCTTAAGAAAATGTATAAAACACTGGCAGACTGGCCCCACCAATTGGAGGAAGTAAGGGTATTTCATTTTCGATTAATGTTTGTATAAAAGCAGCAGTACTAATGATACGGTTCCTAGCCTTGGACACGGCAGGTCTTGGGTTCCAGCCCTCAGAACACCAGTTTTTCTTATCTTTTTTTTTGTTTAAACTTCAAAAAATTCAAATTTTGATTTGTGCAAAGATAAATTATTTTGTCGGACCAAAACAAGTCTGTATCACAAATTTATCAGATGTAATAAGATCCATTGCAGCTATACGGACCACAATATTGGAAAGTAGGTAGTAAGATCACTATGCTCATCATATTTACCGTAATACACATTTAATTCTTATTTTAAACCATTTTAGGAGCAGCGAACCCACAAATTGGTGAAATTATATGGTCATTAGCTTGCAATCGATGTTTGTGTAGAGTATGTGATTTTTTGTTTTTCTTCCCGTGCACAAAGTCTTCTCGCAAGGATAAGCATGTGGTCATCTTTGGGTTGGGCACATGCTTTGGTGTATTGGCATGAATGTCAATGACAAGAATTTGAAGTAATAGAGGAAGAGAAAAGGCACCCAACAACCTTACAATGCATACCAATATGTACCAACCCAGCAAGTCACTTCTCCAACTCTTTTATACCACCCCATCTTTGAGCATGCATCAGTCCTTTCCACCACACCGACTCATTGTAAGTAGAGGCAACTGGCAAGGGACATGCAACAAGAATGGAGGAAGATGATAGAAAAAAATCATATAATTTCGGGGTGTATTGCACTGCGATAGGAATAGGAGGCATCAGGGAAGAAGTGACCAAGTTACCTGATGAGAAGAGTTCAATGCGGTGGCTTCGACGATAGTCTATTCGGCCTTTGATCTGCACCATCAACAGCGAACGTCTTTCGACTTTGTATGTGTCTGCCGTTAATTAAGAACAGAAGGTAATATGTGCTTTGCTGTGCTGTGAGACCGTGAAGCTCGGCAATGAACCATCATCTTCATCAGCAGGTCAAGCAGTCAAGCAGTTTAAGGCTCTATTTCAAACAACGATGATTTTTTATTTCTAAAAGTTAAAAACTATTTAGAACACGTTAGTTTCTTAACATAGCTTTTTTTCTTAACATGAAGATGTGATGCTCAATACCTCGTCGCTAAGATTGTATGCCTGCTTCAGGGCCGTCACTATTTGAAATAAGTCCTATAGCACACCACATCATACCATAGTCTGTGAAACCTAGTTACTTGCTACCAAGATCATACATCTACTCCGAAAACCGTCACCATATGAAATACTACACAAGTCCAATTGGCACACCACAGCACACATTTGCCTCCAGACGATCCTCGTCTTTCTTCTGTGCTTCTTCGCTTGAGATGATGCTCCACTCAGACTTACATGACACGCCATGGTCATAGAGCCCCTTCTGTAGCATCAGTCTTGCCACTGACCCAACAATCATCAAGCAACTGTGCATCAAAGAATAACCAATAGATCCGAGCACGTACAAATAACATATATTTGACTCTCATTAACAAAACATATGCATAGACACACTATGACTCACACTTGCATAGACACTGTATGACTAAATACTTGAATGGACTCCGCCATATTTAACACAACCAAAACAACTCAACTCAACACAAATCACAGAAGCCGGCCTAACCACCAACCATAGGCCAATCAAACCACCAGCAATTGACTTTAACCACCCTCGATAATAGGGGACCGGTTTGACCACTGCACCCATGCCGGTCAGACTGTCCAACACTCACCGGTCAAACCGCCAAAGACAGGTCAAACCGCTCATAATTTCTTCGTGCAACGCAATGAACACCTCTCTGAAAAATAGCTTCAGTCAACTAAGGGTCAATACTATCTCACACATGTCAGATCACCTCCACGGCCGGTCAGACCGCAAGCCAGTCAAACCACCACACCAGGGCCAGTCTGACCCCTAAAAACAGATAACAAAACCAGAGATTCAAATAGCACAAAATGAAACTTAAACAATGACAGCAAAGTATAAGCAAAGTTAAATACTCATCATCAATATAAGACTACCACGGTATGGTTTTACATCATTTGTCAGCTTCCGTCCTGCCAGGACAAGTCATCTTGCGGTCAGTTAGGTCAATCCAGCTAATTGTAAAAGCATATGAGTGCTTGTAGCAAGGCACACAAATGGGTCTGTTTTCACAGATGGAAGTGATCAGCCAAGGCGAAAGGCATTCGTTTAATTTGAAGCATTTTATCGCTTTACAACTACACAAAATGATTAATCGTCTGCATGTAAGCCTCATATCAGATTAATAGATATTTCACAAGTTAAGTTCAAAAGGCCAAAAAAGAAATCATAGTACAAAACACCAACTAAGTGCATGAAATTGATTTTATTGCACGCATACGTTCCGTACAGGATAAAATAGCAACAGAGATGTATATGATCTCGTTTTTATATTTTACTAGATAGGTATCACGCGCTACGCTGCGTGCGGCAAGCTTTGATGCACTGAAGTTTTAAAGAAATTTTGCATGTAAGTGTCACTCTTGCTCACTCTGTCCGATGCTATAGCATTAAAGAAACTTAACCCTACAATTTCAAAAGAGCATAATATCTAAAGTTTTTTTTTTTGCCATCCTTTCTCAACAAATAAGATAACAGGTAAGAAAGCTGAGAAGTCAAACAAAATACAGCTCCTACATCATTCACTTTGGTTCAGGCTTTGTATAGCAAACTCATGAGCTTCTACAATTGAACCATTTACTGCCATCGTTCGTACTCGGATAAAAATATATCATTGCCTTCATCCTATCTTCAGGTGGACGACAACACCAGTTGAAGAGTAAAGAGCATGGATTCTTTCAAAACCATGATAGCTACCAAAAGCCAAAAATACACTAAGCAAAAACATACAGATAATTTATGGTCTACTTAATCTGTATGGGCAGTGACAGTTTTTTGGATTCTACTATTCTGGCATACTGAAGTAGTTTCTACATAGGAAAAGAATCAATTGAGGAAAAGAAAACCTGAGTGTCACCTTTATGAATAGTTGAGATAAAAATGAACATAACTGCGAAACTGATCATCTTACCCTGGAAAATAATGATCTTGTAGCATATATCAATCTTCTACACCAAATATGCTAAGTTCAAAATTTTATTAAACATTGCGCATGTATATCATCTAAAAACAATCAATACATAATTTGAACTGATGTTCACAAAGGCCTCTAAGTTTTACAGACACATATATCAATTCCTAAAGCAACAAACAATCTGTAGAAAAGTTCAGAAAAATCAAAATTAAGAAGGGAATAGAATCAAATTAAATCCTGATTCGTAATTACAAATTGCAATCTCAGGTGAAAAAAGTATGATTAATCAATAATAAATGGACGAACTAATCTAAGTGAAACATCAAAACTATAAATCTAATGGAATATTTAAATGTGATTAACAAATCAACATTTGTGGTGCAACGGAAAAGGTAGGGGCAAATCGAGGCATACATGTATATATTTCTCGTAACTGCATTTTGTTTATGATGTCAAACCTGAACATGATAAATGCCTTAAACAGTGAAAATCTAACATAAGAGCAGAAGAAAAGCTTTCCTGTTAGAAGAATCATAGTATTACTCATATCACTCATTGTTGCACAGAAACACCCTGAGAATTTGCGAAGGGACACCGGCGACACCGTCCTGGCGATCGGTGAGCAGATCGAGAGTAGAATATGCCTAAAGAGAACAGCAGAATCCATCAATCGACTAAAAAGGGAAATCTCCAAACCATCAAGCAGTTTTTAATATTAGATCCAGAGATACAAACCACAAACTATCAATAACAACTAATGAGTAGATCGAAAACAGATAAAAGGGGCACAGCCACAGCATTAACATAACGGCAACATAATCAACCATACAGCGTTCCTAGCTGCGCATCATATGAATTGTGTGCACATCTATGGTCGCCACCCAAAAAGCATGTAGAATTATAAAGGAAGAGCAACGATGAAACATAACCAGTCTCGAGATCCATATGGTACTGTAGAGCATCAAGCGACTAACTCGTAGAAGTCGCATTACTCTTAGTTCAGTACTACCAGCATCGTCACAAAAATCACAAAATCTTTCACAAGCTGTAGCAGCAGAGCAAAACTTCCTGCGCATCAGAGGAGATACTACGTCTTGAGGCGGATGTTGGTGGTGGAGCAATCGGATGGATCCATGCAAAACGGGGACGTCTGTGGCTGGTTGAAATTACATCGTAATTGATGGTGACTTATTTGGTATGATTAAATTTTAAAAATAGAAAAAACAGATTAGCCCATAGACAATGCAAATGAATACGGGAAAAAACCAGCAAAAAAGCTCAAAAGTCATAAAATAACGAAATTTAGAAATAGGAAAAAATAAGTTAAAAATCAGAAGTTCAAACCGAAATGAACAAGACAAGGACGAAATTTAGGAATAGATAGGGTTGCTTGCATCTCTCCGGTACATGCTAAAGTGGCAAAAATGACAAAAATGGTCTCCTTATGATTGACCAAAGCGATGAAAAGACCCTTGATTTAATATGTTTTGTCCTATCAGCACCTTATGATCCTTCATATGATCGGACAACCTATGTTTTGTCATAACTAGGAGTGATTACCCAATAAAAACATGTTAACTATTTAATCAATCCATTTTAGGAGGACCAACCCACCAATCTATAGTATTAAGGGCGTTGGTTTACCATAGAACGTTTGTATAGGGACACATGAGTTCTTGATTTCTCTCCATGCGTAGCCTTCTGGAATGGATAAACGTTGGATGATCTTTGGGCATGTGCATTGAATCATTGGCATAAAGGCAAAGATTACAGACGAAGAGAAAATGCATCCACCAACCATCCATTGCATAACAGTACGTACCAACCTAGAATTCACTTCTGGAACTCTTTATGTACCACCTCATCGTTGAGCATGCAGCAGTGTCCTCTCCAGTCTCCACCACACCCACTCACTGTATGAAGTATAGCAACTCACTTATATATGCACCACCTCGTCGTTCAGCGTAAGGCATCCAACAAGAATGAAAGAGGAGAAAATAGTGAGTTCTAGAGTGTGGTAAGAATGGGAGGCATCAGAGAAGAAGCCACCATAGTAGCTGCTGGTCAGAGTCCAAGGTGCACATTTGGATAGGGGCGGAACCACCAATTTCGCGAGCTCGGGTGGCCGCCACATCTAAGCCGGCGAATCCTCCGACCCCACTTATCCCACCACCAGCGTAAGGTAATGAGGCCTCTGTCGTGAAGCGAGGTGAGTGGCAGCGATATGCAACCCCTAAGTCCATAATCCCTTTGGCCATCCCTACTCAAGTTTAAAACTTGTCCCCAGAAATTTCTTCAAAGTTCATTCTGAGTTTGTAGGTTGCTGTTACAGAAATGGAGAAGTACTATACCATTGTTTCAATGAGCTGCACGTACATCAGCACAACCAAAAAAACGCTAATGCTATTAAGGCGATTAATAAAGATAATAGTTTTTCATCCGAGACTTTAGAGGTGCATGTCATAGCGGTGTCTCTTCCTTCTCATCATGCTACGTGTTGGACTTTTACTACTAAGACAGCAACCAAGCCTAACACGCAGCATGATGAGAAGAAAGAGACAGTAACTATGACCTACTTCATAGAATTTGACATACTTGAGTGTATGATTTGCTTCATGTCCTTTGATGTCCAAGTATACAATGCTTTAATATTTCTCTTGTAGTTATTGAGAAATACCAACATGAATAGCCTGACCACTTTCCAGAAAAATTCGTGGGCAATTAGATCTCTTTTTCTCATCTTGGCATATATTGTTGCTACCAAATCCCATTGGAAGAGTGATATGAGATCTGATTTTATTTCTATCTCATTTAAATTGTGAGGTGTGAAAGACTATATTAGTGTTACTATGAAATATATTGGCATTATTCATCTAAATAAAGAATAAGTAAGTTATAAATTTACAAATTATGACTTTATGTTGTGTAGTTTACTACCTCAGTGTCAAAAGAGAAGCCGTTATCCGACCTCGAAGGACCTCCATGATGGTCATTTGGCTCCTAGGCCATCTTCGGTGTCGGTTGCAATTTGTCTAAGAAGAAGAAACTGGAAATATAATTCAAGAGAAGAAACACATATATGTCATGTTGAGTGAGACGAGAAATTCCAAGAACGGTTTTTATATAAGAAGCACCAACTGAGATAAAAATATATTAAGTTAGTATTTCAAGACTGGCCGAGTGGTTAAAATGAGTAAAATATACTAGTGATCTGTCGGCAAGTCCAACGTGCAATCAGATTTCCTTTAACATATAATATAACTAGAAAACATTTTACTAGAACTTATCCTTTATGGGATGAATGACAATTTTGAAATAGAAAAAAAAAAGGCAGCATGCTATTCAGATCGACTAGGTCCAAGACATGCTATAGGAATACAAAATTATCTAAGCAAATGCTATTCACATTACCAAGCCAAACATCTTAAGCATCAGCCACTCCGTTATATAAGCATAAGGCTAAGGAAAAGACAGCCACCCTAGCAACATGATATAAAGTAAAGGTACAAGACATATCACTATTTAACCAAAGTGTGTATCCATTGATGCTAATGATCATCACATCCCATGGATATATACAGTAATACACCAGGATAGCAGAAAATTAGTTGACAATAAAATGTAAAGTACACCGAAGTTACTAATAGTACTGCACCATTTTAGTTTTCGATGCCAAAACAAAAAAGTACCATGGCCTTGCCTAGTCAAGCTGAAGAATATCATCAATAGGAAGCATCAAACATCAAATGCTTTTATACCCCGATCAAATTTTAGAACCCATAATCACAAAATTATCATCATATATATTTCCCTGCTATCTACTTCGGATCAGACTCCAATCTAATTCACTCTAAACAACCAGGATCTGCAGTTGTAGTAGTCTGCAGGAATTCAGAGAAAAGCTATTTTTCTAATCTAGTATTTATAATTTTCTAAAACAAAGCATTATCTGGCCGGCCTCCTATAGTAAAATTTGTTTATTTTTTTGACAATTTGTCACCTCAAGGTAAGCGATCCCAAGAACGCATTGGTTGAGAACAAATTTGTACTTCCATTTTTTTAATCAAGAGGGCACGTTTGTTGAAGAAATTAAATCGGCTGAACCTATTCGTTGTAATTTTCTTCACAAACAATATGGAAATGATGCAATGAGTTCATGATGCACTGGTTGAGTAGAAGGGTTGGAAAAGGTGACTTGATGTGTTTTAGCGTAAAACTGGTGTGGCGGCAATTTGTTGTATAAATTGACTTCACTATTACATTTTAGTCCAGTTACACTCTACCCAGCTGCTACTGTTAATTAAGGTGTATTTAATCATCATAGATGGTTTTTAGTTGAAATCATCTGTGATACATTATATATCATAGACGGTTTCTACTAAAAACCGTCTATGGTAGTCCACTATCACAGACGGTTACGAGTTATTAACCGTCTGTGATAGACTGCATCACAGACGGTTTGAAAGCCGTCTATAATGACCTCAGATCATTATTGACCCATAAACTCAGATAGCTCACGAAACCTCATGTGATGACATTTTTGAACTATCTGTGGTGACCTTTTTTGCAATAGTGATCCCTTCCTTCTCTAGCGACTACACTCATGGCTATCGAACCCTAAATTTGCCATTCAGAACCATTTGTGATTCCACCACACTATTCCCTAGATCAGCAGATAATACTTACAGATATATTACTAAATTATTTTATACATCGCATGAACCATACAACACACTTATATTACATATCAGAGTTTAAATAACCCATAATGGGTCAGGTTTATAATATGAGCCAATTAGGCCAAATGCTTACATTACACCAAAGCGAAGCAGAAGCAAGAAGCAACAGGTGAGACCACCTTGCCACAGACAAGCGACTAGAGGTAAATAATGCCTTACTATTCTCCATAATTCTAGATAATAGATGTGCACATAATCACCATCAAAGTATGCTTAACTGAGACAAGAACTACACTACTAGATATCGTCCTAACCTCTGTCGTCTTCTTTTGCGTCTAGTCTAGTTGTGGTATAATAGGCATAGCGGTTTTGATCAATAGGCTCTAAGTTAACTAAGTGAGCGAGGGTAAGTACAAACAACGTGCTCTGTGAGCCAACACACACAATGCAATTATATAGATGTATGGGTTAACAAGAAAGGCCTAGTTTCTTTTATTTGCTAAAAACTTCAGTGGAAAATCACAATAGGAAGAAAATCCCTTAGACTTAGCAATATTAACCAAACTTGATTTTCTAATGTGTATGAGAGAATGCAATCCTAGTAAATGCAGGCTCCATCTGCTAGTTACATAGTTCCATCCACCATATGCTATTTTTGATACCTTGGTTCTATCCACCCTGTATAATCACTAAGTTCTAGCCATCCAGGGGAAATCAATACTCAGGGTTCTATCTACCCTTCATGTTTTTTATCCCAACAACAAAGATCATTTTATAAATAAACACTAACTAGAATAAATTCCCATGCCAGCTTATGATTGTGAGCACGGCTCTTCGAACAGTTTTCACTCTACAGAGGTCACATACTTTACCTACAAATGACAACCAACTTGATATATTCCACATGTTTTCTTAGACATGTAGATCAAGAAGGTCACCAAAAGGCCTTTACGATAAATCTCCCTAGTGAGGCTACACCTGCTAAGGTTTCTACCTACTGTGGGGTTCTGTCCACCCTCTCCAAAGGCCCCCTCTTGCACCATACGGAGGCTTCTATCTAGCACTCAACCCATGTCCACCGCATGGCGCAACCCACACTGGGTTGATACAAATTAGTTAGCTAGGTCATACTCGTTATAGACTTGTGGCTACACTATTTTACATTGGAAGGTCATTACAAGATTTAGTCATTAGGGTTATCTGGCTGTACCATCATAGGTCACATTCTCGTGCTCTATCGGCACTAGCCACTCTTACCATTCACCCAGATATTTAATCAAATTTAGAGTTTTGGGGAGGGAAATATCATTTTAGTTCAAAATACTAATCATTTCTATCCAATGGCTGCCCAAATACAAGTTTCATATTTGAAATGAAGTCATGACAATTTAATGCCCCAGGGTATGTAAGCAAGGATAAACATGGCGCTTAGATACGGACTTATCACTAGTATATTTACCATTATATCTAGGGTGATAAGGTTTATGTCCAAAGTCAAGGAATGGGGGTACATTAGCGCAATTATTAATTGACCTTAACTATGAGATTAACATGAATATAATTTGAATAATAATAAATTAAAGCATGCAATTTTAATAATTTTAATACATATAACTTTCATCCAAAAGTAGGTGCAAAATGATCAAAGTATTGACTCACCTTGCTCACTAGTTGTTTGGTCTTCAAGGTCCTGTATCGGCTCAAACTATTACTCTTCTTGGGCTTCGTAGTCTAATCAAATGATCACGATGAAAACTAAATAAATACTAAATAACACAAATGAATCCAAATGAAACTGTAAATGAACTCAAATTCATTATGTTACTTCCATTGGAAAGATCTTGATTTTAGATGAATTTAGAATCAATTTTCATTTAATTTGGATTTAAAACGAGTGAGAATGGGCATTCTAAAGTTTAAATTCAAAAAATTATAAAACTAAATAGACGAGAGAGACTGTCTCACTGACAGTTGGCCTCCACAGTGTTAATTTATTTACTATTTTATTTTTATATTTTAAATCCATACCAAAGACTAATATGTAGGGTCTGCTGAGTTTTAATTGGTTTATGAATTATTTTTCTTTAGTAAACTCCAACAGTGGCTGACATGTGGGACCCAAGGGGTTTTTATTTTCTTTTTAAATTATTTTTCTTAAGGAAAATGGGAGAGTGAGTGACGGGTGGGGCTAGAACTGTGAAGGTGGCCCACTTGTCAGTGACTCACAACTAAAATCCAATTTTAGTTGGGATTTTTAATGGATTGGGCCCATGTGTTAGTGACTAATTATTACTAATTAATGAGCGTCATTAGTACTAACTTAATTATTGCTTAAGACATCATTAATAATAATTAGTTATCTAAAGTGCTTCTCTCTCTTGACCGAACAGAGCACGGCTTGTTATGCTCATCACCGGCGAGGGATGTAGCGGTGGTTGCTAGCAAGGCCCAAATGGGTTGCCGGGGTTGCACCGCATCCGTAGGTGGCAGCAGTGCCGTCAGTGGTGAGCCGTAGCGACGACGCGCGCAGCAGAGGCGGTGGTCGGCCACCATGGCAGCCATGGCATTGATGATGTAGAGAGCTAATAAAGGGGGTCTGAGAGCATGTAGGGGACATGGGTTGCTCACCGGAGAGGTTGGCAAAGCTTGGGGATGCACGTGGTGGGCTGCGACAAGGACTCGAGATGGTGTAGTGGAGCATAGCGCCGACGAGCTGGAGGTGTTGCCTGCTAAAATTGGGCAATGGCGAAGTTAGAGGGAGGTAAGGAGGTACTCCATGCGCAAACAATTGGCTAGAAGCTCACTAGAGTGATGAGGACAACGGGTGGCCAGAGTTGGGAATGATGGCAGCACCATTGAGCTACGAGGGATGAAAAGGAGATTACTTGGAGGAGCACAAAGAGGAGGGTGTAGAGAGGCGATGTGAGGCTTGGGTAGCCTTTTATAGCAGGCGGAGGTGACCGGACGACATGGGTGCCATTGGCGCCGATAGGACAATACGTGGTGGAGCAGTGGAGGTCAGCGTCACCATGACGAGGCTATAGGCGGTGCGATAGGACATAGCACACGACGAGCTGGGGAAGCCAGACGGTGTAGTGCGTGCGGAGGAGCCGCTCTCTCAGCCAGTCATCAGGGTAGTGGTCAGCGCGAGGTGACGACGGTGTTATTCTGTGAAGTGCGGTGCTCTACATCGTGAATCAAGTAAATGCGGCAGGTGGGATGGGACGACAGTGACGTAGGAGGCGTGGCGCGCGTGGTCAAAAGTTGCAGCGGCGTTTGTCATGGCATAACCAACTCAGGCTGCAAGCACATGGAGGCGTGGGTTAGGTGCAGGTGAGCGACGCATGGCATGGCATTGCTGGGATGGAGGAGACGCCCGCTTTTAGGAACGCAAACTAGGCATGGTCAAGGCAGCAAGAAGCACCCGGCGCGACAGCTCGAGCGCGCTAGAGCACAGCGAGGGCGCGCCAAAGCGCAGTGAGGGCATGCTAGAGCATGGTGAGGTCGTGCTCTGGGCCAAGTTGGTGAGGAAAGGAGAGGAGGAATGGGCCGACAACCGAATGGGCCAAAGGCCGATGGGCCGATGGGAATTCTATTTTGAATTTGAATTTTCTATTTTAGTTTTGAGTTTGAATTCAATTTGAATTTGAGTGGGAAGTTAGTTTATATTTGGGATTAAATTTTTTAAGGCATGAATTTTGACCTTTGCTTTGGTAATTGAATTTGAGTTTCCAACTTTTGAATTTAACTCATATTTGATTTAAATTTGAACTAGGTTTTGCAAATGTTAATATTTTAATATTTATATTATCAGATTTTAATTCCACTTCCATTTCTAAATTTTTTCTTTAATTTTAGCTCATGACTTGATCTAATGAAATAAACTTTGAATTTCAGCTTTTCCTCAAGCTTCCCTTAAATAAGCTTTACTGTAAATTCTCCCGTGCTACTGTATGTATCATCATTTTATATTCGGATTTTTATTCTAATTTTATTTTGTTAATTGTACATCTTTTCTTGAGTTAATTTTCATAACTCACTTTTCCAGAAAAATTCCAAACAATACTTTAGGAAAAATCAAAATGTCAACAAGATGCATCAAAGGTTTTAAATTTTACACGCTAACATCCTAATTTTTGGGATGTTACAATGGTGGTGGTGGTCAAAAGGTCACTAGGGTGACCTTACCCCCACTAGATCTATCTATCCAACTGATGCAAAGAAACTAGGATTAGCCACACACTGCCTCCTACTTCGAGCTCTTGTCGTTGGAGCCAGCCATGCCCATCCATCCCAAGTAGGTTGTTACATGTGTTTCCTCAATTTGTTGCCTCATTTTCTTAATCCTTGCACAAAGTATTTAGCTCTGTTGGAGTGTGTTCTCTCAAAATTTGTAATAAGTTATTTCATATTGTAATCAAGGTGATGATTTATTGCACTTAAGCATTGTTTGTTGCAACAAGACTTATGTTTTGTTGTGACGTGTTGTTGCCTTGGACTGTTGCAATATATTATCTCAAAATGTTGTAGTAAGTTGCTTTTATGTTTGCAATCGAGTTATGATTTGTTGCACTTGAGCATTTTTTTTTGTTAGTTATATTTTGTTGTAATGTGTTGCCATTGGTTTTTGTTGCATGCTAAGCACATGGAGTAGATGTTACCTGAGGCCATATCAACGGTGTTTGAAATCCATGGCCACCCTAAGCAATCTCGTCTTGCTCCTCTCTCTCTCTCTATCTCTCTCTTCCTTCTCCGGTGGCTACAAGTAGAGGGGGCATCATAGTGGCGGTTGCCAGAAGGGGCACCAGGCTGGCCTTGCCCTGCAGATCTATCCCTCCCACCTACGCTGAGACCGTGGGATTAGCTTTTGTTGCTTCCTCCGTCAAGTTCGTGTCGTTGCCACCGGCTATGCCAAGATGCCCACGAGCGAGCGCGAGGAATAGGAGGTGCGATATGTTTGTTGTGGGAAAATTGGACGGTGAAAAGCATAAATAAAATGTATGTTGAAGAAGACCCGCAAGCTCTTCGTACAAAAAAAAGATGTGCAAGATTGTTACTTTTTTGTTGATTGAAGGAGATTTCCCAAATTTTCCTATAAAGTTGGATCTAATTTGTTGCAAGTGTTAATAAGAAATGTTGCAAACGTACAACTGATCTATTGCACCAACACGTATTATGGAAAGTTTCTCATGGTATGTTCGGGCACTAGCCGTTCCATTGTCATAATTAGGAGTGATTACCCAATAAAAACATATTAACAAGTAAACTATTTTAGGAGGACCAACCCCACCAATATATAGTATTAAGGGCGTTGGCTTACCGTAGATGTTTGTATAGAGAACATGAGTTCTTGATATATTTTTTTTCTCCATGCGTAACCTTCTGGGATGGATAATGGTTGGATGATCTTTGGGCATGTGCATTGAATCGTTGGCACAAAGGAGTAGAATTCCAAGTATCTTGAGAAACAGACGAAGAGAAAATGCATCCACCAACCATCCATTGCATAGCAGTTTGTGCCAACCCAGAATTCACTTCCCGAACTCTTATGCATCACCTCATCTTTGGGCATGCAGCAGTCCTCTCCACCACACCAACTCAGTGTAAGTAGTATAGCAAGTCGCATGAAACATCCAACAAGAATGAAGTGGAGAAAAAAGCGAGCCGTTCTGGAGTCAATGTGATGCGAATGGGAGTCGTCGGGGAGTTCTGGAGTGCTGGTTGGTCACTTGGTCTACAGGAGCAGACCCACGAATACTGGCGTGATGGTACTTGTTGAGTAAATTGACTTCACTGTTACATTTTAGTCCACTTACACACTACCCAGCTGCTACTGTTAGTGTTAAGGTGTATATGGCCATCTCAAGGCAGAAGTTTGAAGAAGCTTATACGCAGCAAGTATTTATATGTACTTCTGTACTTAAATTCTACTAGTTTTTTTTTCCAAGAGGCAACCTGCACAAGTCACAAACCAAACTTTAGTGGTGTAAACTTATGGCAAACCTGGCAATATTGATCCACATCAGGGTTTTTAAAATCAGTTTTCAAATTTTACCGGGGGGACAACGAAATTTCCTATATTTCTGATTTTCGGCTAATTTTGGCCAAAATATTCAAATCAAAATTTGAATTTTATTTGAAGCCCAAACGGAAAAAAGAAAAAATTTCAGGGTCAAGCACAAGTCACAAACCAAACTTTAGTGGTGTAAACTTATGGCAAACCTGGCAATATTGATCCACATCAGGGTTTTTAAAATCAGTTTTCAAATTTTACCAGGGGGCAACGAAATTTCCTATATTTCTGATTTTTGGCTAATTTTGGCCAAAATTTTCAAATCAAAATTTGAATTTTATTTGAAGCCCAAACGGAAAAAAGAAAAAATTTCAGGGTCAAGGACTCGAGAACTCACAACCAACTGCTCCAAGGCACGCAGCCATCCACCAAGCGATACACATGCATGTCGTTGAAAATGGTTATGAACATTTTTATACTGAACAAAAAAATCCAAAACTGAAATTTTTTTTACCAAAGCCAAAGTATACCGGAGGGGCCGATATTTTCAGTTTTTGGGAAAATCGGATGATTTTCGGCCAATCTCGGAAACTCTGGTGTATATGCATTCGAATGTACTAACGCCAACAAGTCATTTGCCCTCTCACCTAGACCAGTGAATTCTTAGTCATTTTGCCAAGCAAACAAGACTCGCATGTTTCAAATAATTAAAAATCAAATGACTTTAGAAGAGCAACTTTATGGAGTTTTACCATGCACTTCTCATTTATGTGACCCAAACTACAATGCCAAATATAAATGTAATTCAAATCATTAGTTAAAGCCTCTTAGTATTAATATAATAAACAAGTACATGCACAAGATTTAAAATATATAATCCATTTATCAATGGAGTATAATCATAAATCATATCATTCAAATAAATTGAACAACAAGTGTTCGTTATTATGAACTCATAACTTTTTGCTCCCAACATGAAGCAGAAATAATGTTTTTTGCTTCAGGCAGGAGCATAATAATAATTATTTAATTCCAAAACTAACTATGAGGGTAAAGATAATGGTAAAGTGCCAATAGCCAACGTAGTAACTCTTACTCCATTTTCCACGTGAAGATCAAGCTCTCTTCTTGCTAAACTCCTACTCCTTATCAGCCCATGTATTGAATTGCAAATATAAGCAACCGATCTGGTATCTAATACCCAAGAACTAATATGAGAAGTAGCAAGGTTTATTTCTATAATATTTATACCTGAGGTAGAAGTCTTACTTCCCTTCTTCATTTCCAATTCTGCCAAGTACTTCTTGCAGTTCCTCTTCTAATGTCCAGTCCCTTGGCAATTGTAGCAAATGGGATCAAGTGCAGCACCAATCTTGAGCTTCTAAAACTTAGACTTGAAAGTTGAGATCTCATCTTGAGTTTTACCCATGCCCTTTCTTTTGTTCAAAACTTTAGACTTTTTCTTTTTAAAGTTGGTAGTCTTCTGAACCATTATCACATGATTAGAGCTTTTCTTAATGCTCTCCTCTGTCTACTAACTTAAGCATCCCATTCAACTCGGTCATTGACTTTTTCATGCCGTTCATATGAAAGTTCAAAATCGCTACCTCAAAACTCGGAGGGAGCGAGTAGAGAATCACATCAGTAGCCAACTCTTGACAAAGGGGAAAACTAAGCTTTTGTAAACTCTCAATGTATCTAATTATCTTAATCAAATGAGGGCTGACTGAACTTCCTTCAGCTAACTTGCACGAAAACATTGACTTAGAGGTATTGTACCTTTCAGCACTAGCCTAGTTCTCAAACACGCCTTTAAGACTTACAATCATATTGTAGGCATTCATGTTTTCATATTACTTCTGAAACTCAGAGTTCATGGTAGCAAGCATGAGACAACTAACATCAAGTGAGTCATTGTAATATTTCTCATATCCATTCTTTTCAGCACGAGTAGCATCTTCAGCTGGTTCATTTGGATATAGAATCTCTAAAACATATTCCTTCTTTTCTTGCTTGAGAATAATTCTCAAGTTGTCATACCAGTCAATGAAGTTTGTACCATTTAGTTTTTCTTTCTCAAGAATAGATCGCAAGTTAAAACTAGGTATGGAGGAAGTATGGCCTTTGGCATTGTCTACAACATAAAAAAGTATATACAAAATTTCAGCACTATGTTTATGTGAAATCTTTCATTAAACAATTTAATAAATGATACTCCTACTATATGTTTAACAATCATGTACCCTCTAATAACATATAGTGAGTCAAGATCCATATTTCACTAAGTCCTAGTAAGCTTTGGCATCACTGCTAGAAACCTAGCGACGTAGGTAAGCAAACCCTTACTAATTACATTACATGTAGCTCTTACTTATTGAGTGACATCCATATGTCCTAGCCTCAACGCTATGCCCCTAGACCCAAAACTATTTTGATAGCTTAGTCAAGTTAAATCAATATTATACATAAAGTGTCTGACATTTTACCTTATCTTATTAAGATAATTAATAGCACCCTACTTTGGTAGACCTACCAGTTAATGATCAAAATCTTGACAGGTGCAACTATTGAAAAGGCATCAAGTTTTACTTAATTTTTCTAGAGCGATACTATTCTGTCATGTTAAAAACACCTAAGATAATAATAACATGAATAATAGTATAACAGAAACATAAAAATATTCACAATAAATCATATTAAACTGTGAGATAGTATGGCCCTTAGCACGGCAATCTCCATTAGCACGCTTCATGTCCACCAAGCCATCAATGCTTGATGTCACCACATTCATCTATTTAGCTATTACTCGTAACAGCTAATAATGAATTACATATGAAAATATCAAGCACCACAAGTCGACATGCAGACCGTTATACAATAATATATAGCACATGGCTATAAATCAGCATGACACGCAGGCCATGAAGAATTCATACATGCATCACATACACAATAGGCTATACTATTCACACAACCCTACAAAAACGAGTTATGTGTAGAATCAAATTCTATCAAGCAATATGAACACATAACACCTATAATACATGGTACAATTACCTACCGCGGTGATCCTGCTAGCCGGTTAGCGGGCAAGAATCGAAGGGGCAGTTGTTGCCTCTTTTTTCGAGCTCATGTCGTTGGCACTGGCTACACCTATCCATCCCAAGTAGGTTGTTGTATGTGTTTTCTCAATTTGTTGCCTCATTTTCTTAATTGTTGCCCAAAATATTTAGCTTTGTTGCAGTGTATTCTTTCAAAATATTGTAGTAAGTTATTTTATGTTGTAATCAAGGTGATGATTTATTGCACTTGAGCATTTTTTTTGTTGCAACAAGATTTACATTTTATTGCAACATGTTGTTGCCTTAGACTGTTGCAATGTATTATCTCAAAATATTGTAGTAAGTTGTTTTTATGTTGTAATACAGTATGATTTATTGCACTTGAGCATATTTTTTATTTCAACAGGAGTTATATTTTGTTGCAATGTGCTGTTGCCATTGGTTTTTATTGCATGCTAAGCACATGGAGTAGACATTGCCTGAGGCCATGGTCACCATCAACCATCTTCTCTTGCTCCTCTCTCTCTCTTCCTACTCCAATGGGTGCAAGTAGAGGGGACATCACGGTGATGGTGGCCAAAAGGCGCACTAGGCTAGTCTTGCCCCGCAGATCTATCCCTCCCACCTATGTTGGGACCCCGGGATTAGCCGTCATTGCTTCCTCAGTCAAGTTCATGTCGTTGCCACCAGCCACGCCTAGATGCCCACGAGCGAGTGTGAGGAAGAAAATAGGAGGTGAGATGTGTTTGTTGTGGAAAAATTGGACAGCGAAACGGATAGCTAAGATATAGGTTGAAGAAGATCTGCAAGCTCTTCGTACAAAAAAAGAGATGTGCAAGATTGTTAATTTTTCATTCCTTGAAGGAGATTTCCCAACTTTTTCTGTAAAATTGGATCTAATTTGTTGGAAGTGTCAATAAGAAATGTTGCAAACGTGTAACTGATTTGTTGTGCCGACTGATTACCCAATAAAAACATATTAACTATTTAATCAAACCATTTTAGGAGGACCAACCCCACCAATCTATAGTATTAAGGAAGTTGGCTTACCATAGATGTTTGTATAGGGAACATGAGTTCTTGATTTTTTTTTTCTCCATGTCACTACTACAAAAAACAGTATTACAGACGGTTCAAAAATGTCATCACAGACGATTTTCTGAACCATCTGAATTTATGGGTCAGTGATAATGGAAGGTTATCACAGACGGTTTTCGAACCGTCTGTGGTGTAAATATCACAGACGGTTTGTAAGTAAAAACTGTCTGTGATTATCAGTTATCACAGACGGTTTTTAGTTAAAAACCATCTGTGATATTCCTTTCCACCCCTAAATCTATTTCTATTTATTGGCTAGCCTCAGGAAATGCTAGCCATGCCCTCTGAAAACAAGCAGATATGCATACAATTCACATCTCAATTCATTTCACAAACATAAAACATCCAATTCACATCACACTTCATTTGACAAACATACAACATCCATTTGACAAACATAAAACATCCATTTCGCAAATCAAATAATTGAAATGAAATAAAATATCCATTAACAAATATACAATTACAAAAGATGTACGTTGCATTTGCACTCAGATGGTAACATTGTATTTTTTATTGCTCTATCACTCCGGAAGCGAGGTCTCGCGAAAGTAACAGATCCATAATCAATGAATTTGTCAGGCTGCACAAGTTATACTTAGATGGCACATAATTGTCATCCAAGCATTGCTTGTGCAGCTGACAAGTTCGTTGATTATGGATATCTTCCTTTCGCGAGACCTCGATTCCGGAGTGATAGAGCAATAAAAAATCATGGTGCGCAGTGGAACTCTCCAGCTGAGTTTATGACGTTAGCCACCAGAAAGTACGCCATCTCTCCTCGAATTCGTGAAAGGTCGGGCTGTTTCAATGCAGTGGATGGGATGGACACAACCTGTCAATAGGAATATCAATGTGCGTATATATATAACGTGATAAGTATGAAGTAATTATGGGAAGATTGACAAACCTTGGAATTGGTGATCCTCGAGGAATCGAGGAGTAGTTCCATATGGTGGCAAACGTAGAAGCCACATGTGTTGCCCGGCGGCTGCTGGTGGCACTGCAAAAAAATAGAATGTGTTAATTCAAGAGACATTACTACCAACTGTTGCATAGAATTAATTAATGTGTAATAGCGAATACCTTAAAATCTCGAGCATGGGTCAGGCCTTTGGCCCCTTACATCGAGACACCTCCCATTGCAATGTACATCGTGAACGCCCTACGTGATTCGAAAAAGTTAACCTTAGTCATTCGGAAGAAAAGAAAGAGTACAATATAGGTATGTATGGAGAAAATGTACTTACATATCGATTACTTGGCTGACAACTGTGAAGTCCATTTTATTCTTACTTAGGGAATCAAGGTAATATACCTTGTTCCATTTTGGTACAATTACTATTAAAATCCAATGATAGTTCTGGTTGTAGGGCACAAGTACATATTCCTTATTGCGGTAAGCCAGCAGTCCTGCTGCAATGTACCTCTCGACAAAGGGTGTATCCTCGTCGATGGTATACTTGGCGACCAAGTGTGGGTCCAATAAACCAACCGATGATGATTTGGATGATCTAGCTTTAGTCAGCATGTGTCTATATATATACACAGGAAAGCAACAAATAATATATGACATTTATCGGTATGACATGAACGGAGACTGTGATTGTACACACTTACAGCGTCCAGCATCGAATGAGTGAGACGTCGAGAGCGTTGAGCGTGAAAAGATCGAATAAATCCACAAAGGTGACCACAAAGACACATTCATGAATACTGTGATGTAAGTCATTCGGTGTGAATTTGACAGAGATACTTGAGCTCCGTTCTCGCTCTGGTTTATTGGACTGTTCCATATACCACTTGTGCAATTGCAGGCAACTATATGCTAGGGTTTGGAGGCCCTTCTGCTCGAGCAACGGCCCGCCAAGCACGAATTTGCAGGCCAATGGCAGGTACGGGATATCATCATTGGTCTTCTTTTCTTTGCCCTTGCTGCCCTTGCTGCCTCGGCTGTAGGTCGACTTTACAGGTAGCACCGGTGGTGAAAGTTGCACTGGTGGAAGTTGCTGCACCGGGAATAGCGCCCGTGAACAAGACACCGGTTCAGGTTGCCCTTATGGAGATGGCACCAGTGCACGTAGCTGATCTGCCACCGGTGAAGAAGCCTCCAGCCAGATATCGCTTTTGGGCCACTGGATGAAGGATCCAATAGCTTGCCCTAGAGTCACGAGATCGTCGTTGGTGGGCTTCGGTAGCGGGACGATCTCGAAATTGGCGTGTACACCACCTACTGACACTTTTGCGAAGCCTGTTGCTAAAGCTTGATGGTGCAGCATGACCCCTTGAGCAGACGGATATGCCATGCCCCAAGCAGCGCACAAGGCAACGGAGGCATATCTCACTTGGAGCTTGCACTTCGTAAGCTTCTACATAACGATACAAAATTAACTACTCCAATTAATAGGCCTATCAATTATTACCAGGATGTCGTCCACAGGAAATCTGGCCTCGCTTTCCGTCGGATTGGACGCGCAACTACTTGGACGGTTGTGCGGGCTAGCTAGCACAGGAGCGGCGGCGGCCTGCTGATTTTCTGTATATCTCCGCACCTCATCTCTGACATAATCAGCCAACTCCTATCTAAGAGATGCCTTGATCTCTTCTCGTAGCCGTGCCTCACGCTCGGCTTAGGTTCTCTTCCTACGCCGATACTGCTCGGAGTCATCTTGGAAACCATGTTTCCAAGGAACGTAAAGCCCAAGGCCTCTCGTACGACCCGAGTGCTCCTTGTTTCCCAAGGCCGCGGAGAGTATATCTTTCTCCCTCGTTCCCTGGAATGATCCCTAGGAAGATTCAACACTCAGCGCTTCCTGCAAGAGCACGACATGTCATTTCACTTCCTACGATGTTGCAGGGTAATTACAAGCTACGTAGTTCGATCGATATCTTACCAGGCACTGGGACACTTGCTGGTTTGCAGGGTTTCGAAAGAAGACGTCCCCCGATGTCGTTGTAGATGACCTTGCTCTAATCCAATTTCGAGCGTGGTCATCCGGGATATTGGCAAATGGCGGGGCGGTGTCCTGCAGGACTGCCTGTTCGTCCTCTCTCCTCCACTGCAGGATTTTACCCGCATACCCAGCTGTGCTAAGCCTGTGAGGGTGTGTGTTTTTTGCTTGGAGGACCTTGTGTGACACACTTGTTCTTTTGAACTCTTCGGTCGTCTTCATCGCCTTGAACTCTTCCCATTGTGGTTCCAGGAATGGGTATTTATAAAAGGACGTTTCGTCCTTCTCCACGTAGTCCTTGACAGGCGTGCTCTTGAAGTTCTTCCATGCTTTGCACGCTGCTAGCAAGGCTTGTCGTTGCACGGCGTCCTGGTGTTTTTCTGGGATCTCGAACGATGCCAAAATTTCTGTCAGCAGCTCATGTTTTCGAGTCTCAAGCACGCTCTTCCACGAATTGAATGTGATCTCAATTCGTTCTTGTGCAACTATTCCGATCATTCTTCGGAATGCGCTTACTGCTTTGGTTGGAAGGAGAGGGACCCCAGATCGATCGACCTCTGTGATGGTAAATCGGCCCTCAGGCTTCTTCGACAGCCCTCTTCCTTGGCGTTTTGATTTTGAAGCAGACGCCTCCAGCGATGATATTGAAGAATGTGCGGATGACATGTTGCTCAATTTGTGGGTCTATTAGGATAAGATAAGAAAGTGACATACCATAAGATAAGAAAGTGATCATATTGAATTGGAAGATGAGGAAGAAAAAAGTGAAACATGATGCTCAATGTTAGGAAGAGAGGAGAGGAGTAGAGGGGAGGGGGAAAAGGGAGGAAATTTAAAAGTTGGACTTGCAAAATGTCAAGCTTTAATTTCAGCAAGAATGAGGAGGCTTATGATAATCCAATTAAAGGGAGGACTGTGCACTATGACAATTTCTGTGTACTAGTGTCTCCTGTTTCAGTCCTAGTGCACATGAGATCGAGGATAGGGTTCCTTGGTTGGTTCTATTTGGCTAAAAATTTACACGGCAGTTGATAAACGTTCAAAGTCCTGATCATTTATTTGGCTGAGTCCAAGGTAAACATCAAGCAAAATCAAACAATCTTTCAGCTCTATCTCCCCCCAAAAAATGACATACAGCTACAAAGCAGGCATAGGCATAATATTGTTTCTGCAGGGCAAATGAATCCATAAGAGATCCCTTGTACTTAATGTTAATACAATGTGCAGACAATGTACATTGTTATAAGTACTGCTACAATGTACCAATTGACAGTATCAAAAATAAAGTAGATAAATCTTGTAGAGAGCCCAAAATAATGACAATGAAACAATCACAATGAGAGAGAAAGATTTAGAGAAGCAGATCTTTGGATCCTTGCCTTATACGGCGACGGCGGCGTGGACGGAGAGGGGCTCGGGGAGGCGGCCGGCGAGGGGCTCGGGGGAGGCGACCGGCGAGGGGCTCGATGGAGGCGGCCGGCGAGGGGCTCGGGGGAGGCGGCCGGCGAGGGGCTCGACTGAGGCGGCCGGCGACGGGCTTGATCGGGACTTCGGGAGAGCGACGGGCTCGATCGGGACTTCGGGCTCTAATGACTGCGCAGTGTATGAGCAAAACCCTAGCGGGGGTTATATATAAGCTTATCACAGACGGTTCTCAGTTTAGAACCGTCTGTGATAAACATAGAACCGCCTGTGATATTTATACTATCACAGACGGTTGTAAACTTAGAACAGTCCGTGATATTAATATCACAGACGGATCTAAACTGAGAACCGTCTGTGATAAGCCTCTGCCCCCAGCTGTAGTTATTAAGACAAACACCAACCAGCTGCATTCATATACAAACACCAACCAGCTGCATTCATGGACAAACACCAACCAGCTCTTTTCACACAGTGTATTTCTTTACATATTTTCTCACACAATGTATGTCTTCACACATTTTCACATATACATAAATGCAAATTCACAAATACATCACACACATGCATTGTTGTATACATATATGTCGCACATTCTCATTCTACTTGCTTATTTCCTTTAAAAACTAGCCCTTCATGATGATCAATGCGTACATAACTAGTTGCCGAAGTACATCCTTGTGCTGGTCGACATAAGGCGCCACTTCAGTCATGTGTTGCAAGACCGTGAAATGGGCTTGAGTATACGTGTCCATATCTGCAGTGATTGCTTTCCTTCCGATAGTTCCGATACCCTTCAGCCTCCCCTCATGACGAGATCGAGGCACACCTATCGGTTGAATCTGGGCCATATAATCGACACAAAACTCAATGACCTCTTCGCTTGCATAACCTTCGACGATGCTGCCCTCCGACCGAGATCGATTTCGTACGTAAGACTTGAGAATTCCCATGAACCTCTCAAATGAGTACATGCTACGTAGGAATGAACGTGAACAATGAGATGGACCATGATATGGAAAAACGAAGGAGGGAAATACATTTCAAGATGACATAGAGTCATCACCACCTCGTCCTGTAGAGCATCTAGTCCTTCGGGATCGATGACCTTCTCAGCAATTGTGTTAGAGAAATAACATAGCCTCATGATTGTCTCTCGGACTTTGATCGGCAAAATATTTCTAATTGCAATAGGGAGCATCTGTGTCATCAGCACATGACAATCATGAGACTTCATGTCATTTAACTTCAAATCGTGCATCAAAACAAGTTTTTTCACGTTACCGGAGTAACCAGACGGAACTTTGACACCACGCAAGCACTGGCACAGTTCTGTTTTCTCGGCCTTGGACAGAGTGTAACTGTAACATCCCCAAAATTTTGAAATTTGAAAATGTGAAGTTTTTGAATTATTTTGCAATATGCTTATTTGAATTTGGAGTTTATGATGTTTTTCTGAGAAATTTGGTAAAGGTTCCAAAATTTAAAAGGATCCCGAAGAAACAAATACAATTAATTAATGGAGAATTAAAAAAACTTAAAATGCGAATATGATAAGATAATCCATAAAAAGAAAGGGGAGAAACTTGGCTTAAAAATACCAAATCTCATTCTAAAAATAATGGCATGAATAATAATGAAAGCAAGCAAATAAAACATATGTGGATATAGATGTAAATAGAGATATTACAAATTCTGCATCTTCAAATTTAGTGCCAAAATATATTTAAATATAAATAAAATAAAAATATGTATATATATATATAAAAAAAAGAATCGGAGTCAGGCCGGCCATCAACCCGGCCCAACCTTCCTTCCCACCCCGCCGGCCCAGCTCCACCTCTCCTCCCGCACGCGGGCTCCCTCTCCCGACCGCACCCTCTGCCCGCTGGGCCCCGCTCCCACCTCTCGATTCCTCTCTCTGGCCGTTGGGCCTTCTCCTCCCCGCGCACACGCACGGCCAGCGCCCGCCCGCGCGCGCCCGCCAGCCCCAGCTCGCCCCGTCTCCGCTCCGCGCCAGCTTTCTTCCGCCTCGTGGCGACCATGCGCGCGCCTGCTCCCGTCTTCCTCCTGCCCTGTCCCCTCACGCCCGGCTCCTGCGCCCTCTCTCTTCTTTCCTTCTCTCCTCCCTGCTCTTTTGACCGAGTGTGCGCCCGTCGTCCTCCTTGCGTCAGCGGCGCTGCTCCCGTCGCCCTCCGCGCCCCCGCACGCGCCTCTCTCCCCTCTGCCGTGCGCTCAGATTCCTTCCTCCGCGTGGCAGCCATGCGAGCCCGCCTCCGCCCACTGTTTCCCCGCACCGCCCACCGTTTTCCTCTCTTTTTCCGCTACCATAAGAAGCTTGGCTTCCTCCTTGGTCACCTGCACAGCTCCTCCACTTACCTGGCCATCCCACCGTGACAGAAACTCTCTCCCCGAGCTCCCCTTTGTTCCCTCGTGCCCCAGCCGCCCCTTATTGGCCCCTCTTGTTTTGTAGCTTGCCGGCGCGTCGTTCTTTCTCCAAATCCGGCGACCCTCCTCGCCGTCGGGCCAGACCACCGCCGGCCAATTACCTCCGGACAAAGCACCCCCGAGGCCCCCTGAGTTCGATTCCAGCGCCCGATTGGGGAACCGCCGCCTCGTCTCCTCCGGCACCAAGTGCCCCTCTCCGCCGCCCGGACCCCACCGCCGGCAGCTCGCCTCGGTGCTTCCCCAGCTCGGCCAAACCCACGGTAAGGTTCCCCTCCGCTCCCTCCTGCTCAGGCGAGCTCGAATTTCCTTCCTCATCCCACCAATCGCCGGCGCATCATTCCACCTCCGCCACCGGCCACCGAGCCTTGCCGCCGACCCGCCTCGCCGCCGACCCGGCCGTGGTGCCGACTCCGGTAGCTCCGCCTAACTCCCAACATTCCGTTCTTCCACTCGCCCCAACCTCCCCGGCCCTTCCCCTCCGGCGACGCCGCCGCCTACCGTGCGCCGGCCGGCTCCTCTGTTTTGGGGCTCCCAGCAACGCCTTACCTTTTCTGCTCTGTGGAAGCAACCATATCCGTCCAGGGCCTTCGCCCGGTTGGTTATCAGCATCGGCTGTTAACTCAAGGGTCCTGGGTTCGATCCAGCCAGCCGCACCCTTTTTCTCTTATTTTTATTTTAGATGTTTGTGGTCATTTCCAATAGGATAAATCAAGGAAAATAGGGAGTAATTTAGAGAAACCATAAAAGTTAATTGGAAGGTAAATAAGACTGTTGAGATTTTAAATTTGGAACTAATCCGTGGGAGTCAATAAATTTTATTGGGATGTATATGAGGCTAATTAAGGTTAATATTTGATTAAGTACTACATATGACAAATTAATGTGTCCTAGCTAATAGTCCAAAAATAATTAGTGGTTTTAAAGGTATTGATAAAAGATGACTTTAGTTAATTATCCAAAGACTCATAAAAGGTATTGGACATCACGTTTAACAACAACAACAATAATAATAAAGGATAATTTGCATAGACATGCCATGTTAGAAAAATATATATATTTGAGGCAACTATAATAACGAAAAGTGGCTTGGTTAAAGATCCAAATTTAATGAAGATACCTTTAATTATAAGTAGCATAGATGCATTACCATTTAACATGCTATCATTAAATAAATCCCGGTAGTGGTTTAATTTAAATAGCAATATTAAAGTATGTCCTCGTATGATAACCCTTGCCTAGGTAATGGTATAGAGAAGCTAATAAAATTTATTAGGATATATATGAGCTTAATACATGTCTAACCATGGATACTTTAATCTTACGAACATATAGATACTTTGAAGTAAACAGGTAATTATTAATGCAAATAATTAAGGTCACATAAAATGATACTTACCAAACATAGCTAAATTAGAAATAAGGCTAGGCCTAATAGTAATTAAAGCGTGGATAAAAATGATAATGGAACCATTAATTAAATCTTGATACTACATTTAGTAAATAGTAATGATGAGCATGAAATAACAAGTTAGGACCCATATGAGTGGATCCTAATTCAACTTAAATTTAGCCTAGCCATGAATGAAGATACATAAAATATGATAATGGGATTATTAAAGATTTATAGAATAAGTACAGATCTCATCCGTTAGCCCAGGTTGCCTTTACCATAACCTAAGTTGCAAGGAATACATACCCAGCCAGACTCGTACTTCGATACATAGGTCTATCCTAACCCATGGAACTTCCTTGATAAATACGAAAATAATAAAAGAGGTTATTAATAAAAAGATCGAACCTCGCCTTTCTCCAATCGGCTACGTTGGGCCACTTCTCTTCCAAAGTAAATAACTCCTGTAGATACTTCCTTCCTTTTGATCTCTTATTATCCTAGAATTTTCCCTCACGGTAAAGCTATTCAGATAACTCATTCTCTCACCCAAACCCAGCTACTGCTGTGTTTGCAACACACTAAGCCAAATCATCCTCCTATTCTCAAACCATAATAAATGCATAATTTAAAGTAAATCGGGCATTTAAAGTATTTGGAATTATTTGGATCTTTTGAGTTATTTGCCTTTATTTGTATTCAGTCATTAGCGTGTAGCTAGATAGTGGAGTCCTGAAGAATCAAAGGATCAGGCATGATCAAGAGCGAAGCGAAGATAAAGACCAGAAGCCCAAGAGAAAGCTATGAGCAAGCTCAAGATCGCGGTAAACCGCGCCAGGCGAGTCAATACTTTGATCATGTTGAACCTACATTTCTGCAAATTACTTTGCTTTAAATTATCAAATTGCATGCGGTTATTTATATGCAAATACATGTTAATTTAAGATTCTAGTTATATCCCATTGTGTACTTGGTTAATATTACCCCTCCTTTGAAATATTTGAACATGTGAACATTGTCGCCCTAGCACAAATTATAATAGTAACCTTTCGAAAATAAGTCCGTAATTGTATGCCATGCGTAGTATTGTTTAGGTACTCATGGGCGCGAAAGCGCCCAAGCATCACTTTTTAATCATGAGAAAAGTTGGTTGGGCAGTCATGGTGATAATGACTGGTGTATGTTGGATATGGTTATTTTGTATTCCCAAAAACTCTCAATTTGCTTTAATATCTGAGCGGATGGTTTGGGGGCTGGTATGTGGTGCGAAGGAATGCACAAAATTGTGGAGTGTGGTAGAACCGCTCAGATAATACTAAGGACTGAATCTCGTCATGTCAACCCGTGTAAAACAGTACAACCACAAGTCTGTAAAATACAACTTGGCCCAGTAGATTTATCGAAATCCCGGACTCATCTCACTGGTAGTGGATTGATGGGGTTATGCTATGGCAAGGGGGCCGAAGGGACACCAGGTAGGGTGAAGTTTCTCAGTCGTACTAGCGCAGAGGGGAGTGGAGCCCGTACGCTAGTAGTAGTGAGAAACATCCCGCGCACAGATGGGACCCATCGCAAATGGGAGGTTACCCATAATGTGAGATGGGAGAAAGGACTAGATACTTTGAAAAGTCACTGTGATGGTCTGCTCAACCACACGTCTAAGGAATCGTGTGGGGTAACGAGTTGATTGTCTCTTGTGGTGAAAGTGTACAAACTCTGCAGAGTTAAAACTATTCGAATAGCCGTGCCCACGGTCATGGGCAGACATGGGAACTTAACTGGATATAGTTCTGTTTACAAAATGTTTGAAAACTGGGAATGGAAAAGTGGAAGGGCGAAGGACTGCCCTGGTTTGGAATTGTCCTGGGCGTCGTCCCAGTGGTAAGTTAAGCGGCTATAACGCTGAAGAAATTGCTATATGGTGCAGATGCCATGTAACGGTGGATGGAATCTGAATCGATATTAATAATGCATTTCCTTGTACATTATGATTTGTTCCAAAATTGCTAAGTCATAGGACATTTTAATTAATTGTATTCAAAAGCACTCTGCGCAAAATAAAATAGCCCGAGCCTCTCCTTTGTTAAGCCATGCATACTATTTATTTGCATTCTGTGTATTGGCTCGCGAGCACGGGGTCGGAGTGCTCACGCTCGCTTTGCGACAAAATTCAGAATCAGGAAATCAAATCACCTCGCCTCAGCAACAAGGTTGGACAAGCTGTCCAAGAAGATGAAGATGTCAAGGGCTAGGTCGCGAACCTCCAGTTGGCTGCCTGTGGGCAAGTCCTGAAGGTCCCACCTGTGTGCTTCATTCCGCTGCTGCAATTTATTGATTTCGGCCTAATCGGCCCATGAGTAAGTCTACTATTATAATTACGCTTCCGCATGATATGAATTTTGATATTCAGAACTGTAATCTGTGAGCACTATCTACTGATCCAGGGAATAGTGCGGTGGAATCACAGAGGAATCCGGATTGTAATATCTGGGCTCCGACAGCGATGGTATCAGAGCCTATCGACTGCAGGTCGTGACCTAGTTAGCCTTGCCGTTAGTTTCATGACTAGAGTTATTTCTTAAAAATTATATCAAAAGATATAAGTAGTAATGCTCATTCTCATCTCTCTTAGATGATTCCCTCTCATCTATATGCTGCCTGAACCATTTTACTTCTAATGTTCTCTCACCCCGAATTCAAAACGATAACACAAGAAAGAGTGTTGATATCAATCAAAATACCCCAAATACTTCCCTCTTCTTTCTATTGATTTTAAAAAGGAAAGTTTTGCTCCTCTTCTCCTACCCCTACTCCAAATCTTAAGGTTAGGAACGTTGAAGATATTCAGGAAGATAAGGTGGTTCGTTTTAAGCGAACTATGCAGATAAACCCTATGCCCTTATGTGTGCTCCCGAGTAGACGTTGTATTGTTGCAAGATTCTATTTGGCCCTTTGCACTGCCTCTTGCCCTCGGGCGTCCTATTTCAGCCACAGGGAAAAAAAAAGCTTGCTTTAAAAAAAAATTGTGTGGCTCAGTATCACTCCAGTTTTCTGGATGTGCTCTTTTAAAATTAAAATGGGTTCGGATTACCTTATCCCCACGATTCTGTCCTTACCTTATGCTATTCCCTCTCACCTCTTGCTGAAAACCCCATCGGATCCAAAGGAACGAAATAACAAGTAACCCAAAACCAGGGCAATCAAGAAGAAGTAAAGACTTTTCAACCTCCCAATATTTGAGGAGAACAACATCATTGTGAAGAAGACCACCCGCCAATCTCGTGACGACCAAGACAGCTAGAGCACAATGGATGAATAATGATAACCATCATTTATTTAAGGGGGGTAGCACTACGAGATAAAACGTCAAAAAAAAAAACTACGGCAAAATCAAGGAGCAAGCACCCTGAAGACGACGACCTCTCCAGAAGAATAAAGATCTCCTCCTTCCCTTTTGCCTCCTTTAAGTGCAGATCCTCTCCCCTTCTGTCTATCCCTACGCCACAGACCATTGCTACCCACCTATTAGTATGAAAGTTCTACAACCCTATGTCCAATAGACGATGCAACTACTCCATTCCACGACGACATGAAGACAACAACGTCAAAAAGCAAGTGTTTGGAAGTCCACGACTTATCCAGAAGAACAAGGTTTCTCTCTTCCCTTTTGACTTCTCCAAGTGCTAACCCTTATTGTGCAGATTTTCATATCTGTGTGGAGCTAAAGAACTACACGTCGAACAACGCTCCGAAACCCATTGCTAGCCAATATAACCCCTCCTATTTCTATCTACTCTACCGGAATCTCGGGGTCGAGATTCATTTTAAGGGGGGTAGGTTTGTAACATCCCCAAAATTTTGAAATTTGAAAATGTGAAGTTTTTGAATTATTTTGCAATATGCTTATTTGAATTTGGAGTTTATGATGTTTTTCTGAGAAATTTGGTAAAGGTTCCAAAATTTAAAAGGATCCCGAAGAAACAAATACAATTAATTAATGGAGAATTAAAAAAACTTAAAATGCGAATATGATAAGATAATCCATAAAAAGAAAGGGGAGAAACTTGGCTTAAAAATACCAAATCTCATTCTAAAAATAATGGCATGAATAATAATGAAAGCAAGCAAATAAAACATATGTGGATATAGATGTAAATAGAGATATTACAAATTCTGCATCTTCAAATTTAGTGCCAAAATATATTTAAATATAAATAAAATAAAAATATGTATATATATATATAAAAAAAAGAATCGGAGTCAGGCCGGCCATCAACCCGGCCCAACCTTCCTTCCCACCCCGCCGGCCCAGCTCCACCTCTCCTCCCGCACGCGGGCTCCCTCTCCCGACCGCACCCTCTGCCCGCTGGGCCCCGCTCCCACCTCTCGATTCCTCTCTCTGGCCGTTGGGCCTTCTCCTCCCCGCGCACACGCACGGCCAGCGCCCGCCCGCGCGCGCCCGCCAGCCCCAGCTCGCCCCGTCTCCGCTCCGCGCCAGCTTTCTTCCGCCTCGTGGCGACCATGCGCGCGCCTGCTCCCGTCTTCCTCCTGCCCTGTCCCCTCACGCCCGGCTCCTGCGCCCTCTCTCTTCTTTCCTTCTCTCCTCCCTGCTCTTTTGACCGAGTGTGCGCCCGTCGTCCTCCTTGCGTCAGCGGCGCTGCTCCCGTCGCCCTCCGCGCCCCCGCACGCGCCTCTCTCCCCTCTGCCGTGCGCTCAGATTCCTTCCTCCGCGTGGCAGCCATGCGAGCCCGCCTCCGCCCACTGTTTCCCCGCACCGCCCACCGTTTTCCTCTCTTTTTCCGCTACCATAAGAAGCTTGGCTTCCTCCTTGGTCACCTGCACAGCTCCTCCACTTACCTGGCCATCCCACCGTGACAGAAACTCTCTCCCCGAGCTCCCCTTTGTTCCCTCGTGCCCCAGCCGCCCCTTATTGGCCCCTCTTGTTTTGTAGCTTGCCGGCGCGTCGTTCTTTCTCCAAATCCGGCGACCCTCCTCGCCGTCGGGCCAGACCACCGCCGGCCAATTACCTCCGGACAAAGCACCCCCGAGGCCCCCTGAGTTCGATTCCAGCGCCCGATTGGGGAACCGCCGCCTCGTCTCCTCCGGCACCGAGTGCCCCTCTCCGCCGCCCGGACCCCACCGCCGGCAGCTCGCCTCGGTGCTTCCCCAGCTCGGCCAAACCCACGGTAAGGTTCCCCTCCGCTCCCTCCTGCTCAGGCGAGCTCGAATTTCCTTCCTCATCCCACCAATCGCCGGCGCATCATTCCACCTCCGCCACCGGCCACCGAGCCTTGCCGCCGACCCGCCTCGCCGCCGACCCGGCCGTGGTGCCGACTCCGGTAGCTCCGCCTAACTCCCAACATTCCGTTCTTCCACTCGCCCCAACCTCCCCGGCCCTTCCCCTCCGGCGACGCCGCCGCCTACCGTGCGCCGGCCGGCTCCTCTGTTTTGGGGCTCCCAGCAACGCCTTACCTTTTCTGCTCTGTGGAAGCAACCATATCCGTCCAGGGCCTTTGCCCGGTTGGTTATCAGCATCGGCTGTTAACTCAAGGGTCCTGGGTTCGATCCAGCCAGCCGCACCCTTTTTCTCTTATTTTTATTTTAGATGTTTGTGGTCATTTCCAATAGGATAAATCAAGGAAAATAGGGAGTAATTTAGAGAAACCATAAAAGTTAATTGGAAGGTAAATAAGACTGTTGAGATTTTAAATTTGGAACTAATCCGTGGGAGTCAATAAATTTTATTGGGATGTATATGAGGCTAATTAAGGTTAATATTTGATTAAGTACTACATATGACAAATTAATGTGTCCTAGCTAATAGTCCAAAAATAATTAGTGGTTTTAAAGGTATTGATAAAAGATGACTTTAGTTAATTATCCAAAGACTCATAAAAGGTATTGGACATCACGTTTAACAACAACAACAATAATAATAAAGGATAATTTGCATAGACATGCCATGTTAGAAAAATATATATATTTGAGGCAACTATAATAACGAAAAGTGGCTTGGTTAAAGATCCAAATTTAATGAAGATACCTTTAATTATAAGTAGCATAGATGCATTACCATTTAACATGCTATCATTAAATAAATCCCGGTAGTGGTTTAATTTAAATAGCAATATTAAAGTATGTCCTCGTATGATAACCCTTGCCTAGGTAATGGTATAGAGAAGCTAATAAAATTTATTAGGATATATATGAGCTTAATACATGTCTAACCATGGATACTTTAATCTTACGAACATATAGATACTTTGAAGTAAACAGGTAATTATTAATGCAAATAATTAAGGTCACATAAAATGATACTTACCAAACATAGCTAAATTAGAAATAAGGCTAGGCCTAATAGTAATTAAAGCGTGGATAAAAATGATAATGGAACCATTAATTAAATCTTGATACTACATTTAGTAAATAGTAATGATGAGCATGAAATAACAAGTTAGGACCCATATGAGTGGATCCTAATTCAACTTAAATTTAGCCTAGCCATGAATGAAGATACATAAAATATGATAATGGGATTATTAAAGATTTATAGAATAAGTACAGATCTCATCCGTTAGCCCAGGTTGCCTTTACCATAACCTAAGTTGCAAGGAATACATACCCAGCCAGACTCGTACTTCGATACATAGGTCTATCCTAACCCATGGAACTTCCTTGATAAATACGAAAATAATAAAAGAGGTTATTAATAAAAAGATCGAACCTCGCCTTTCTCCAATCGGCTACGTTGGGCCACTTCTCTTCCAAAGTAAATAACTCCTGTAGATACTTCCTTCCTTTTGATCTCTTATTATCCTAGAATTTTCCCTCACGGTAAAGCTATTCAGATAACTCATTCTCTCACCCAAACCCAGCTACTGCTGTGTTTGCAACACACTAAGCCAAATCATCCTCCTATTCTCAAACCATAATAAATGCATAATTTAAAGTAAATCGGGCATTTAAAGTATTTGGAATTATTTGGATCTTTTGAGTTATTTGCCTTTATTTGTATTCAGTCATTAGCGTGTAGCTAGATAGTGGAGTCCTGAAGAATCAAAGGATCAGGCATGATCAAGAGCGAAGCGAAGATAAAGACCAGAAGCCCAAGAGAAAGCTATGAGCAAGCTCAAGATCGCGGTAAACCGCGCCAGGCGAGTCAATACTTTGATCATGTTGAACCTACATTTCTGCAAATTACTTTGCTTTAAATTATCAAATTGCATGCGGTTATTTATATGCAAATACATGTTAATTTAAGATTCTAGTTATATCCCATTGTGTACTTGGTTAATATTACCCCTCCTTTGAAATATTTGAACATGTGAACATTGTCGCCCTAGCACAAATTATAATAGTAACCTTTCGAAAATAAGTCCGTAATTGTATGCCATGCGTAGTATTGTTTAGGTACTCATGGGCGCGAAAGCGCCCAAGCATCACTTTTTAATCATGAGAAAAGTTGGTTGGGCAGTCATGGTGATAATGACTGGTGTATGTTGGATATGGTTATTTTGTATTCCCAAAAACTCTCAATTTGCTTTAATATCTGAGCGGATGGTTTGGGGGCTGGTATGTGGTGCGAAGGAATGCACAAAATTGTGGAGTGTGGTAGAACCGCTCAGATAATACTAAGGACTGAATCTCGTCATGTCAACCCGTGTAAAACAGTACAACCACAAGTCTGTAAAATACAACTTGGCCCAGTAGATTTATCGAAATCCCGGACTCATCTCACTGGTAGTGGATTGATGGGGTTATGCTATGGCAAGGGGGCCGAAGGGACACCAGGTAGGGTGAAGTTTCTCAGTCGTACTAGCGCAGAGGGGAGTGGAGCCCGTACGCTAGTAGTAGTGAGAAACATCCCGCGCACAGATGGGACCCATCGCAAATGGGAGGTTACCCATAATGTGAGATGGGAGAAAGGACTAGATACTTTGAAAAGTCACTGTGATGGTCTGCTCAACCACACGTCTAAGGAATCGTGTGGGGTAACGAGTTGATTGTCTCTTGTGGTGAAAGTGTACAAACTCTGCAGAGTTAAAACTATTCGAATAGCCGTGCCCACGGTCATGGGCAGACATGGGAACTTAACTGGATATAGTTCTGTTTACAAAATGTTTGAAAACTGGGAATGGAAAAGTGGAAGGGCGAAGGACTGCCCTGGTTTGGAATTGTCCTGGGCGTCGTCCCAGTGGTAAGTTAAGCGGCTATAACGCTGAAGAAATTGCTATATGGTGCAGATGCCATGTAACGGTGGATGGAATCTGAATCGATATTAATAATGCATTTCCTTGTACATTATGATTTGTTCCAAAATTGCTAAGTCATAGGACATTTTAATTAATTGTATTCAAAAGCACTCTGCGCAAAATAAAATAGCCCGAGCCTCTCCTTTGTTAAGCCATGCATACTATTTATTTGCATTCTGTGTATTGGCTCGCGAGCACGGGGTCGGAGTGCTCACGCTCGCTTTGCGACAAAATTCAGAATCAGGAAATCAAATCACCTCGCCTCAGCAACAAGGTTGGACAAGCTGTCCAAGAAGATGAAGATGTCAAGGGCTAGGTCGCGAACCTCCAGTTGGCTGCCTGTGGGCAAGTCCTGAAGGTCCCACCTGTGTGCTTCATTCCGCTGCTGCAATTTATTGATTTCGGCCTAATCGGCCCATGAGTAAGTCTACTATTATAATTACGCTTCCGCATGATATGAATTTTGATATTCAGAACTGTAATCTGTGAGCACTATCTACTGATCCAGGGAATAGTGCGGTGGAATCACAGAGGAATCCGGATTGTAATATCTGGGCTCCGACAGTAACACGCAGGGGGAAGGTACGTTCGTCCATTATCTGTTATTATCGGTGCTAACTCAGGCCTGATGTCCATATCAGCCAAGTCAAGCCATGCGTTGACGCCGTCCTTTGTTTTATCACGAATGTTCAGTAAAAGACCAATCAAGCTGTCACATACATTCTTTTCTACGTGCATGACGTCGATGCAGTGTCGAACATCTAGGTACTCCCAATAAGGTAAGTCCCAAAATATTGGTCTCTTCTTCCAGGTGTTCTTCTCATGAGCCCTCAATTTACGTCCCTTTCCGAGGACAACATCTAAATCCTTAACCATATCATAAACCTCGTTTCCTCTTAAATGCCTTGGAGCTGAACTGTCTTCCTTCTCTCCGTCAAATTGTTTCTTCAACTTGCGGTATGGGTGAGCCCTCCGAAGGAACCGGCGGTGACGCATGTAGACAGTTTTGCGTGAGTGTTTCAGTCACACACTCTCGGTATCATCTAAACAGTGGGTATAAGCTTTGACACCTTTTGTACTCTGGCCCGATAGGTTAGCAAGGGCAGGATTATCATTTATGGTGCAGAACAATAAGTAGCACAAAGTGAAGTTCTCTCGTTTGTATGCATCCCAAACCTATACCCCTTCGTTCCACAGTAGTTTTAGATCTTCCACCAACGGTGCTAGGTACATATCGATACATTCCCAAGTTGCTTTGGCCCTTGGATAAGTATCGACAGCAAAATATACTTTCGCTTCTGAGAGACCATGTGGAGGTCATCCCGTGTGTGTGATGAGTAACTGACAAGGGTTTAGGAAAGTCGAGTTTAGTTTGTGTGGTCGGACCATGTCGTTGCATGGTGCAACGGACTCGGTCAGTCTTGGTCAAACTAGGTCGAACGTGTTTAAGTCGTTTATTCTTCGTTTCGATCGGTTTGGGCTTTGAGTATTTCTTCTAATATTATTGTATGGTTACAATATGTCGAGTGGTGCTATGTGATTTGTTTCTTGTCTGTGATGGCTGCAGGACGTCGAGGTGGAGTCGTGGCGAGGCACGGGATGACCGGACTAGGCGCGGGCGGTGCCGAGGTCAGAACCGTCGAGGTGTGCCGAAGACGGCAAGGACTCGAGGTGGCTGCATGGCTTGGAGGGCAAGGAATGAGGAAGCTTCCTGGAAGGTGCGCGAGGGGCGTTTTGGTGAATACGCAAAGCAGCACTAAAGGAAGTGGATTGTGGATAAAGCGCCATGAGTTGGTGGAGGCTTAATGGGTAAAGCGTGGTGTGAACCCATTATGGAGGCTATAAATAGAGAGGTGCTCTCTAGTGCTGAAATAGAGAGAGTGGGTGTAAGAGTTAGGGTTTTATTTGGTTCTCTCCATGCAATGAAATGAGCATGAAAATGAGAGTAATTTTTAGAGAGGAGGTTTGAGAGATGGATTAGGGTTTTTAGTCCTTCTTTGCTTGAGAAAGAGAGAAAGAAAGAATGTGTGAGGTTCTTTCTATGCTCTCCATGCGTATCGGGTTGTATCGAGAGTGATCTACCGTGTAATCCTTCACTCAATATGAAGAAAACCCTTTTGTTCGGAGATATTATGGCTATATATCTCTCTCTGCGCTTTTCTTTTGTTTTTGGTTTCAGCTTCTGGTATTTGGCTCTCTCTTATCTCTGTCAACTCTTCTTTTGAATTTGCATTTTCCTGCAGCAAGGGGTGCACTCGGCTTGCAGCAAGGGCTGCACTTGGGGCCTTCACAAACCGATTGGCAGTAATCTGCCTTGGCAGCAAAATCAGCAGCTCTTTGATCCTTCCTTTCCTTTTGTTCGGCTGCAATTTTTTTTCTTCTAGTTGCTTTCTCTTTTGGCAGCAGCTTGCAGTTTTTGGACAGCAGAAAGAACTCAGTTTTTGTGCCCTCTTTTGATCTCCTTTTCTGCTATTGGTCCAGCAGTTCAACAACTGTGCAGTTTCAGCAGCTTTTTGGGAGCAAAACTGCTCACGGCAGGCAGTGAAAGACAAATAGTCTCTTGGTTCTTTTGCTTCCAACTAGTACTCAATACTTTCAGCAAATTGGGTTTAGTCTGCAGCAGTTTTCATTCGGTTTTTTCTGTCGTGGCGGCATTTCTTCGTTGTTTCTTTGCCGTGGCAGTCATTATCTGTTGTTTTTGTGCCGTGACTGCAGCGTCTTGCCATGGTATTGTTTTAAGCTGTTTCTCTGCCGTGGCAATGTTTTACTGTAGTTTCTTTGCCGATCTGCTTTCTCTAGTCTGCCTCCTCGTCTTATGATTTGATGTTTCGGTCTCCGGTGAACTTTCATTTTATTTCTTCATAGCATCAATTGCTATCGGAGAGAAACGTGTTGAGAACACCTTGTGGGGGATTTGTTTTTTAAAAAAACGACATTCACCCCCCCTCTGTCGCCAACTTCGATCCAACAGCTTCATACACAACCAAGGAGGAAGGTTATAGATGCAGAGAGTCACGGGCCATGTGCTATGTCGGCTGCTTATGCTACTGAAAGGATTCATTCCATCTGTACTCAGTCCAAACCTTATATTCCTTTTTTCTGCACCGAAGTCTGCAAAACTCCTATCGATGTTTCTCCACTGGGCGGAATCAGCAAGGTGTCTTAGCATTCCATCCTTCTTGCGCTCCTCCGAGTGCCAATGCAGCAGTTTTGCCTCCTTTGGATTTGCAAAAAAACCTTTTCAAACGAGGAATTATAGGAAAATACCATGCCACCTTAGCAGGAGGTCCTTTCTTCGCCTCTGTTCCCTCGCCGTCATCTGATTGATTGTTACATTTGTATCAGGATGCGTTGCACACCGGACATACATGCATGTTTGCATACTCTTTACGGTACAGGATACAGTCGTTCGGACATGCATGTATTCTTTCTACTTCCATTCCAATGGACAAAGAACCTTCTTGGCTTTATACGTGGTTTTAGGCAACTCATTTCCCTCCGGAAGCATGTCCGCTAAAAGACCTAGCAGCGCCGTGAAACTCTTATCGGACCAACCGTTGCTTGCCTTCAATTTCAACAGTTCAAGTACGGCCGACAGCCTCGTGTACTTTGACCTGCAACACGTGAACAAAGGTTTCTCCGAGTCCTCCATCAACCCCCGAAATTTAACATACTCTCTTTCATCATAATTCTCTTCTACATCGCGAAGCATCTGATCCAGATTGTCATCGTGCAATCTATCCGAATCCGAACAACAATCGACATCATTCGGCGGCATGTCATTCACTTCACCGGCGATGTTATCCGGCGGCATATCATTCACTTCACCGGCGATGTCATCCGGCGGCGTATGTTCGTTGACTTCACCATGACTGGTCCAACACGTATAATCCTTTTTGAAACCCCTCCGAATCAAATACGCTTCAATTTGCCCTCGATTCTTAAACATTTTTAAATTCTCGCAGTCAGTGCATGGACAGTACATATATTCCACCCCCTTATTCAACATATCCTCCTCGGCAGCTCTTGTAAAAGCAGACACGCCATTAATGTACTCTTCACTCACACAGCTCGCGGCATACATCCAGCTTCGGTCCTATGTTATGTATATATATAACAACTTAGTATTAAAAATTAAATTAATTAATTATTACTACATATATACCGGCCACATGCATTGAGGCTTAATTTTCTACCTTAATTCATATTATAAACACAACAGCTATTATATAACCAACAATTTTGCAAACCATCTTCAATAACACTCACCAATTACTTACATCTAAATTCTAATGCAAAGAAAAATAAATTTCATTACTAATCATATCTAGAGCAACCAGGAAAGTATGAATCTTCAAAGCTCAATCTCTGCCTCCTCCCACCAAATTAATTGGAATCACCTAACTTGCCTCCTGAACGAAAGAGTGCGGCACCGGCTAGATCTGGATCGAAATTAAGACAGATGCGGTTCTGAGCAGCGCAATAAATGCCTAGCGTCATTATCACAGACGGTTTTTTAGTAAAAATCGTCTGTGATAATAAGTTATCACAGACGGCTTTTTATTAAAAACCGTCTGTGATAATTCCAGATTATCACAGACGATTTTTAATACAAACCGTCTGTGATACTTTAGTATCACAGACGGTTCATCGGTACGCACCGTCTGTGATACTCATTTTCTCCGACGCCACTAACACAGATGGTGTCCAAATTAAAACCGTCTGTGTTAGTGTCGATCACAGACGATTTGATAAAACCGTCTGTGATTGGCCGTCTAGTATTGGGCTTTCTGTAGTAGTGTGTGTAGCTTCTAGAATGGATAAATGTTGGATGATCTTTGGGCATGTGCATTGAATCATTAGCATAAAGGCAAAGATTCCCCCATGAGTAGAATTCCATGTATCTTGAGAAGCAGAAGAAGAGAAAATGCATCCACCAACCATCCATTGCATAGCAGTACGTGCCAACCTAGAATTCACTTCCCGAACTCTTATGTACCACCTCATCGTTGAGCATGCAGCAGTCCTCTCCACCACACCAGCGCAGTGTAAGTAGTATAGCAAGTCTCATGAAACATCCAACAAGAATGAAGTGGAGAAAAAAGCGAGCATTCTGGAGTCAATGTGATAAGAATGGGAGTCATCGGGGAGTTCTAGAGTGCTGGTTGGTCTACAGGAGCAGACCCACGAATACGGCGAGCTCGGGTGGCCGCCATAGCTAAGCCGGCGAAGCGTCCGACTCCTCTGCATCCACTAGCGTCGGCTAAAGAGGCCTGTCAGCCGAGCTCAGTGTGGCAGCGATATGCGCCCCCAAGTCCATAATCCCTTTGGTCATCACCTAGTCCTATATTTATTAGTCTCTAATTAAAAACATCTTTAAAGCTCATCCACCACAGATTAATTTTGAGTTTGTTTGTAACTTTTATACAAATGGAGAAGTATTATAACATTGTTTCAATGAAGTGCACGTACAACGGCAGAACCAAAAAAAGGGCTAATGCTATTAAGGTGTTTAATCCACACGTGACATTTTTTTATATTAGACTTCAGTTATAATTATTGAATATGACTTTGACAATAGAGATGGAGGGCATGTTTGTTAAAGAAATCGGCTGAGCCTATTCGTTATAATTTTCTTCACAAACAATACGGAAATTATGCAAGGAGCTTTCATGATGCATTGGTTAAGAACAAGGGTTGGAAACAGTATGACTTAATGTGTTTTAGTGTAAACCTGGCGTGATGGTAGTAAATTGACTTCATTGTTACATTTTAGTCCAGTTACACTCTACCCATGCAGCTGCTGTTGGTGATATGCCCTAGAGGCAACATGGAGATGTTGAATATATCACATACTATGTTTATGATACATTGCCTTGTTCCTTGAAATAGACATTATCATTATTGATCAGTGAGTATGTGACTTATTCATGAGACTCTTAATGCCAAAATGTTGCTATTTCTAAATGATCCCTGGTCATATATCATATGAGGAACAAATATGATTCAAAGATTAGCATATGTATTGATTGATGATCATGTCTCATGGATCATGGTATGGAGATACCAAATCAATAATATGGACATGTGTTAGTGAACATATGTTGGATAGACCCGCCATGAGACACTGCAGAGATTCCATGTGTCATTAGTTGGTTTCAAGTAGTGTTTATGTAGAATCCTTAGACTTGAGATCATCATGGTTCCCAACATGCGTAGTAGCTTATTTTGGGACTACTAAACACTACTCCGTAACTGGGTAGTCATAAAAGTAGTCTTCGGGTTTGCTATGAAACATGTAGTGGGATGTGAATGATCAAGATAGAATTTGCCCCTCCTTATGGGAGAGATATCTCTGGGCCCCTCGATGTAATGGATTATGAAAGTGCATGGCCATGCCAAGGTGATTGAGGAGTCAATCACAGTTTATAATCCATCACGGAATCGAGAGAGTGATTGAGCTATTAAGAGGATGACACAGGTCTCGCCTTGAGCTTAATCTATATCGTGAGGCAAAGGGATTCGTACATGAGAACATTACAGGTTCAGCCGATATGATCTTTACGTATACTTTGGGGTTAATATGTCTTGCTAGAGGCCGCTATTAACAGGGTGACCGGAAAAACGTTTCCGGGTCGCGATCAAGTATACGTGAACCTACAGGGTCGCACACTTAACGGGTTGGAACACTAATTCGAATGTGATTCGGATGTGGGCTCAATTCGGATAGAGATCCGAATAGACTCCTATTGGGCCTCGGTCCACGAGGCCCAAGTGAGGAGGTCTATATATATGGAGGTGGGGGGCTGAGGGATGTACGCATCTGTTCCTCCCGAGCAAAACCCTAGCCGCCACCTCCCGAGCCAAACCCTAGCCGCTCGCGAGTGCTGGTACACTCGCGACCGGCGTTCCAGCCCCGGACGTGTGGATACCGGTGGAGGCGCTACTCGTTGTGGCGTTGATCGGCATCGACAATCTACAGATTGGATCCGCTCGTGGTGTGGTTGATCGCGTGGAGGAGACGATCTGTTCAGGACGATCGGCTACTTCCACTACTACCTCGACGCGCGTGGTTGGATCGGCTTCTCCAACTCTTCTTCCGCTGCGCTGCGCGTCTAGTGGTAACGATCTATGATCCCTCCTTAGCATGATGTCCTGGTGTGCGCGGTAGAAATTTTTTATTTTCTGCTATCGTAGCCTACGCGCGTTCCTTCAGTGGTATCAGAGCCATCTTGCTTAGTTTGCGATCTGGATCAGCGCATATGTTGATATGCGGTTGTAGTAGATTGGATCTATTACAGTCTAGATCAATCGGTTCATGTGATGAATCGATGGTAGCACGGGTTGATGAGATCAATCGGTGAATCGGGGTTAGATGAGGCGCAGATTGTATCACTACTAGTGCCCTAGAGATTGTCTCGGATCGGCATAAGGTGGTTATGTCGAATACTAGTAGGATATGAATCTGATAGCCTCGGGCCAATGAAAAAAAAACTAGTGTCCTAGAGAATATCTCGGATCGGCATAAGGTGGTTATGTCGAATACTAGTAGGTTACGGATCTGATGGCCTCGGCCCAGTGGAAAAACTAGCTTCCTAGAGAATGTCTCGGATCGGCATAAGGTGGTTGTGCCGAATAGTTTTTCCATTGCGATTTCATAGATTGGATCTGTAAATACCGCCGTGCGTACCCGCCTTGTATAGCGTCATGGGTTCACATCGTTAGGTAGAATACGATTCTACGTCTAACTTGTTTTTGCAGAGAATGATGTGAATAGTATGGCCCTATATCTTATTGGAATGTATGAGATGTATGTGATGCATGTAACATTCGTTCGTGGCCTGCGTGTCATGATTATTTCAGCTATTGTTAGCTGTCTATATTGTATTTAACGACCTGCGTGTCGACCTTAATGCTTGAGTCTATCTTTGTAATCTTCAATTTCTAGCTATTATAGGTAGTAGCCTAGTTTTGAGGTTACAAGCTTTCAAGCATGGTGGCCTAAAGGAGTGATGTGGAGGATGGAGATCGTCTACGCCTACATGGAGATGGATATCACCTTTTGGGTCATACTATTTCACAGTTGAATGTGTTTATCTGTGATGTTATCTATCTTATTCTTATGCAATGATATATGTGATATGTTGCTTTGGTAGGATAGAGTCCCTCATAAAAATTAGGTGTTAATGCCCTTCCATATGCTGCACCAAAAGATAATGATCACTGTATGGTAGGTCTACCAAAGTAGAGTGCCGTCGGTTATCATCATTATTTGGGGTAGATGTTGGACATCTACATACGGAAGCATTTGGTTTACTTAACAAGGTTATCAAAACAGTTTTGGACCTTGGGGCATAGGTTGGGGTCGGGGCATATTGATGTCACCCAACAAGCAAGAGTCACATAGGGATGTGATTAGCAAGGTGTTGCTTACCCATGTCACTAGTTTTCTAGCCGTGATGCCAAAGCTCACTACGAATTAGTGAAATGAGGATCTTGACCCACTATGTAACTTAGAGGGAGTTTTGTTGCAAAACACATAGTGGGAGTCTTTTGTTAAATAGTTTAATAAAAGATGAACATAAACATAGTGCTAAACTTTGCATATTCTTGTGTTGTAGATCATGTCAACTAACGCCGCATCCAGCACTTTTAATTTGCGATCTATTCTTGAGAAAGAAAAACTCAATGGAACAAACTTTATGGATTGGTATCGCAACTTGAGAATTGTTCTCAAGCAAGAGCGCAAGGAGTATGTCCTTGAGTCTCCTTACCCTGATGACTTGCCTGATAATGCTACTGCGGCTGCACGGAGAACTTATGAGAAGCAAACGAATGATTACCTTGATGTGAGTTGTCTCATGCTTGCCACAATGTCCTCTGAGCTTCAGAAGCAATATGAGAACACAGATTCCTACAATATCATTGTGGGGTTGCGTGGTATGTTTGAGAACCAAGCAAGGGCTGAGAGGTTCAACACTTCAAAGTCCTTGTTTGCGTGCAGGCTTGCAGAAGGGAATCCCGTCAGCCCTCATGTGATTAAGATGATTGACTACATTGAGAGTCTGGAAAAGCTTGGTTTTCCCCTTAGCCAAGAGTTGGCTACTGATGTGATTCTCCAGTCGCTCCCCCCGAGCTTTGAGCCATTCATACTGAACTATCACATGAACAACATGGATAAGACCTTGGCTGAGTTGCATGGGATGCTAAAAGCTGCCGAGGAAAGCATTAAGAAAAGCAGCAATCATGTGATGATGATGCAGAAAGGCAAGGGCAAGCCCAATATCAAGAAAGGCGCGGTCAAAAGAAAGTTAGCTCCCGATGAGATCGCGAGCAGTTCTAAGGCCAAGCAAGTCAAGAAGGGCGCTGCTCCTAATGCAGATTGTTACTACTGTAAGCAATCAGGGCATTGGAAAAGGAACTGCCCAAAGTACTTGGAGGATCTTGAGAAGAAGAAGGGAAGTACGACTTCCCCTCTAGGTATAAATGTTATAGAAATCAATCTTGCTACTTCATCCACTGATTCTTGGGTATTTGATACCGGATCGGTTGCTCACATATGCAAATCGTTGCAGGGGCTAAGAAGAAGTAGAAGTTTGAGGAGGAGCGAAGTGGATCTTCGCGTTGGCAATGGAGCAAAAGTTGCTGCGGTGGCTGTTGGCACCATGCCATTGTCTTTACCTTCAGGATTAGTTTTGGAATTGAATAATTGTTATTGTGTTCCATCTCTTTCCAAGAACATTATTTCTGCTTCATGTTTGCAAGCAGAAGGTTATGACTTTAGATCTATGAACAATGGTTGTTCTCTTTATTTCAAAGATCTGTTCTATTGTCATACTCCATTGGTGAATGGGTTATATGTTCTTACTCTTGAAGAGTCACCAGTCTATAACATTAATGCAAAGAGGCAACGTTCGAATGATTTGAATCCCACGTTTATTTGGCACTGTCGCTTAGGTCACATAAATGAGAAACGCATGGAGAAGCTCCATAGAGATGGTATTCTGCACTCATTTGATTTTGAATCATTTGAGACATGCGAATCTTGTTTACTTGGCAAGATGACAAAGGCACCTTTCACCGGTCAAGGTGAACGGGCAAGTGACTTATTGGCGCTCGTACATTCTGATGTATGTGGACCAATGAGCTCAACAGCCAGAGGTGGTTTTCAGTACTTCATAACTTTTACTGATGACTTTACTAGATATGGGTATATCTACCTGATGAAGCATAAGTCTGAATCCTTTGAAAAGTTCAAAGAATTCCAAAATGAAGTGCAAACTCATTTAGGCAAGACAATCAAGTTTTTACGATCTGATCGTGGAGGCGAGTATTTGAGCCATGAGTTTGGCAATCATCTGAAGGATTGTGGAATTGTTCCACAATTGACTCCACCAGGAACACCTCAATGGAATGGGGTATCTGAACGGAGAAATCGCACCTTATTAGATATGGTGCGCTCCATGATGAGCCAAAGTGATCTTTCGTTGTCTTTTTGGGGGTATGCTCTTGAAACAGCCGCTTTCACACTAAACAGGGTTCCATCAAAATCAGTAGAAAAGACACCATATGAGATGTGGACAGGACAACGTCCTAGCTTGTCTTTTCTTAAGATTTGGGGATGTGAGGCTTATGTAAAACGTTTATAATCTGATAAGCTCACTCCTAAGTCTGATAAATGCTTCTTTATCGGGTATCCTAAGGAAACAAAAGGATATTACTTCTATAATCAAGGAGAAGGCAAAGTGTTTGTCGCCCGACATGGTGTCTTCTTAGAGAAAGAGTTTCTCTCAAGAAGGGATAGTGGGAGCACGGTGCAACTTGAAGAAATTCAAGAAACACCTGAAAACGTTTCAGCTCCTACAGAACCACAACAGGATGAACAAACTGTTGAAGAACCTGTTGTGGACACACCGGCACCACGTAGGTCAGAGAGGTCACGTCGTGCACCTGAGAGGTACATGTTCTTGACTACTCAACAACGGGACATATTGTTGTTAGACAACGATGAGCCTAAGACCTATGAAGAAGCGATGGTGGGACCAGACTCTGAGAAATGGCTTGAAGCCATGAGATCCGAAATTGAATCCATGCACAGTAATCAAGTTTGGAACTTGGTTGATCCACCTGATGGTGTTAAAACCATTGAGTGCAAATGGATTTTCAAGAAAAAAATAGACATAGATGGAAATGTTCACATCTATAAAGCGCGATTGGTGGCCAAAGGTTTCAAACAAATTCAAGGTGTTGATTATGATGAAACTTTTTCGCCCGTCGCAATGCTAAAGTCTATTCGGATCATTCTAGCGATTGCTGCTTTTTTCGACTATGAAATATGGCAAATGGATGTCAAAACAGCTTTCCTTAATGGAAATCTGAGTGAGGATGTGTACATGACACAGCCCACGGGTTTTGTCGATCCGCAATCAGCTGGAAAGATATGCAAGCTGCAAAGATCCATTTATGGATTAAAGCAGGCATCTCGGAGTTGGAACATTCGTTTTGATGAAGTAATCAAAGGGTTTGGTTTCATCAAGAACGAAGAAGAGCCTTGTGTTTACAAAAAGGCTAGTGGGAGCGCACTCGTATTTCTGGTCTTATATGTGGATGACATATTACTGATCGGAAATGACATTCCTATGCTCGAATCTGTTAAGTCTTCATTGAAAAATAGTTTCTCTATGAAAGACTTAGGAGAGGCGGCATATATTCTGGGCATCAAGATCTATAGGGATAGATCAAGAAGGCTAATTGGATTAAGCCAAGATACGTACATTGACAAGGTGTTGAAATGGTTCAACATGCAGGATTCCAAGAAAGGCTTCCTACCTATGTCACATGGTATAAATCTTAGCAAGAGTCAGTGTCCTAGTACACCTGATGAGCGGGATAAAATGAATGCGATTCCATATGCTTCGGCTATGGGGTCCATTATGTATGCCATGCTTTGTACACGTCCAGATGTCTCGTATGCTTTAAGTGCTACAAGTAGATACCAATCAGATCCAGGTGAAAGTCACTGGATTGCCGTAAAGAACATCTTGAAGTACTTGAGAAGAACTAAAGATGTGTTCCTCGTCTATGGGGGTGAGGAAGAGCTCGTTGTAAATGGTTACACCGATGCTAGCTTCCAAACTGACAAAGATGATTTCAGATCGCAATCTGGATTTGTGTTCTGCCTGAACGGCGGTGCGGTGAGCTGGAAGAGTTCCAAGCAGGAGACGGTTGCTGATTCTACAACAGAAGCCGAGTACATAGCAGCTTCTGAAGCTGCTAAAGAGGCTGTTTGGATCAAGAAATTTGTTCCTGAGCTTGGTGTGGTGGCTAGTGCCTCCAGTCCAATGGACCTCTACTGTGACAATAGTGGGGCCATTGCGCAAGCCAAGGAGCCTAGATCGCACCAGAAGTCCAAGCACATTCTACGGCGATTTCATCTCATCCGCGAGATTGTGGAGAGAGGCGATGTGAAGATATGCAAAGTACAAACGGATTTGAACATTGCAGATCCGTTGACAAAGCCGCTTCCCCAGCCAAAGCATGAGGCTCACACTAGGGCAATGGGTATTAGATACCTACATGATTGACTCTAGTCCAAGTGGGAGACTGTTGGTGATATGCCCTAGAGGCAACATGGAGATGTTGAATATATCACATACTATGTTTATGATACATTGCCTTGTTCCTTGAAATAGACATTATCATTATTGATCAGTGAGTATGTGACTTATTCATGAGACTCTTAATGCCAAAATGTTGCTATTTCTAAATGACCCCTGATCATATATCATATGAGGAACAAATATGATTCAAAGATTAGCATATGTATTGATTGATGATCATGTCTCATGGATCATGGTATGGAGATACCAAATCAATAATATGGACATGTGTTAGTGAACATATGTTGGATAGACCCGCCATGAGACACTGCAGAGATTCCATGTGTCATTAGTTGGTCTCAAGTAGTGTTTATGTAGAATCCTTAGACTTGAGATCATCATGGTTCCCAACATGCGTAGTAGCTTATTTTGGGACTACTAAACACTACTCCGTAACTGGGTAGTCATAAAAGTAGTCTTCGGGTTTGCTATGAAACATGTAGTGGGATGTGAATGATCAAGATAGAATTTGCCCCTCCTTATGGGAGAGATATCTCTGGGCCCCTCGATGTAATGGATTATGAAAGTGCATGGCCATGCCAAGGTGATTGAGGAGTCAATCACAGTTTATAATCCATCACGGAATCGAGAGAGTGATTGAGCTATTAAGAGGATGACACAGGTCTCGCCTTGAGCTTAATCTATATCGTGAGGCAAAGGTATTCGTACATGAGAACATTACAGGTTCAGCCGATATGATCTTTACGTATACTTTGGGGTTAATATGTCTTGCTAGAGGCCGCTATTAACAGGGTGACCGGAAAAACGTTTCCGGGTCGCGATCAAGTATACGTGAACCTACAGGGTCGCACACTTAACGGGTTGGAACACTAATTCGAATGTGATTCGGATGTGGGCTCAATTCGGATAGAGATCCGAATAGACTCCTATTGGGCCTCGGTCCACGAGGTCCAAGTGAGGAGGTCTATATATATGGAGGTGGGGGGCTGAGGGATGTACGCATCTGTTCCTCCCGAGCAAAACCCTAGCCGCCACCTCCCGAGCCAAACCCTAGCCGCTCGCGAGTGCTGGTACACTCGCGACCGGCGTTCCAGCCCCGGACGTGTGGATACCGGTGGAGGCGCTGCTCGTTGCGGCGTTGATCGGCATCGACAATCTACAGATTGGATCCGCTCGTGGTGTGGTTGATCGCGTGGAGGAGACGATCTGTTCGGGACGATCGGCTACTTCCACTACTACCTCGACGCGCGTGGTTGGATCGGCTTCTCCAACTCTTCTTCCGCTGCGCTGCGCGTCTAGTGGTAACGATCTATGATCCCTCCTTAGCATGATGTCCTGGTGTGCGCGGTAGAAATTTTTTATTTTCTGCTATCGTAGCCTACGCGCGTTCCTTCAGCTGCTACTGTTAGTATTAACAAGTTTATACGCAGCAAGTATTTGCATGTACTTCTGTACTTCAATTCTATTAGTTTTTTTCCAAGAGGCAACCTGCACGAGTCACAAACCAAACTTTAGTGGTGTAAACTTATGTCAACCGAGTACCTGCACGAGTCACAAACCAAGCAGTCAATACTTCTGTTTTTGACATAGTTTACTGTATTTGATATACACGTCTCTCTAACACCACAAGAAAAAGGCATTTATTTAATTTTATAGTTTTAAAACTATGCAAAAAATTTTACCCAACAAGCAACAAAATTCAAATGCGCGACAAGCACTACATTCATGAAATTGATTTTATTGCGTCAATATCTGTAGTATAGTGTTGTAATATTCTAAAATTAGCTCTCTTGAGAACCTATACGTAATTAGAGTAAAGGAGATACCTGAAAACGGGATGGAGAGATTAAGGGGGTTCGGTTGGAGCCAAATTTGGATTTTCCGTGCGTTCTGTGTGCATTTCGTTGTGGGCTATCATTATAAAGTCAAAGGAGGCGTGGGAACCCTCCAAACATTACTACAGAAAAGGTCATCACAGACGGTTCAAAAACATCATCATAGACGGTTTTGTGAACCGTCTGAATTTATGGGTCAGTGATAATACGAGGTCATCACAGACGGTTTTCGAACCGTCTGTGTTGCAAATATCACAGACGGTTTTTAGTTAAAAACCGTCTATGATATTCCCTAAACCTATTTCTGTTTATTGGCTAGCTTCAGAAAATGCTAGCCATGCCCTCTGAAACAAGCAGATCAACATGTACATGTATACATCCAATTCACATCTCAATTCATTTCACAAACATAAAACATCCATTTTTATTAAGATTAGAGCCTACCATTACAATATCCCAAACAACAAGCAAGTTACACAACAAGAATAGAGAAAAAGAGCAAATATCTATGCCTTCTCGCCCCTGATGCAACGCATGAGCTGGATGTCTTTGACGTCCACCATCGTCGGCGTTGATTGAGCATCTGCACGGTTGGCACGAGTTAGTTGCTTCTGCGGTGTCTTGCCTCCCGTAGACTTGTGTGTCGTCTGTAAGGAGGAGGAGGACAGTAAGGAGGAGAAGAACATACAGCAAGAAGAACATACAGCAAGGAGGAGGAGAACATACAGCAAGGAGGAGGACGACAAGGAGGAGGAGGAGAACAGCAAGGAGGCTGGGTTTTGGTTATATTTATAGGGGAGGGAGAGGCGGGAGTTCAAAATTTTTTGGTGCGGGGATCTGTGGGGTGAGGCTTGGTGGATTTCTATTGGCTAGGATTGGGTTGAGAAGGATCGACTGGCCCAGCTGTCAGATTATCATAGACGGTTCTACATATAGAACTGTCTGTGATGAATGAATATCACAAACGGTTCTACATATAGAACCGTCTGTGAATTAGAGCACACAATTTTATATATCGATGCAATATAAACAACTAGTCTGAAAAGATAAAATAGCAAAGTTCTATATGACTTATATATACTCATTTGAAAGGTTTCGACGAGATCTACAACTTTTCATTTGAAGCAAAATCCAAATTCTAAAAGGAAAACCAAGAAAAAGGGCAAAAACAGAAACCAAAAACTTGCGACGCAGATTTAAGTCCAAAGATAGCAGATTTTTGGGATCTTGGAGGTCAACTAGTGCAAGCTGGTGATTTTTTTGGATCGGGCTCGTCGTTAGCTTTCCAACGAGTACAAGAACGTCAAAAACGGACACCGTATGCAAAAGTTATGCCCGTTTTACTGAAGGTGTGTCAAAATTGAATCATATTCGGACTCAAGCGGGAAAATATGAAATTTTGAAAGATTGCAAGGCGGGAAATATATCACAGACGGTTTTTTATTATAAAACCGTCTGTGATACTGAAATATCATAGACGGTTTTTATTATAAAACCGTCTGTGATATTCTAGTATCACAGACGGTTCAGCGGTAAGAAGCGTCTGTGATACTCCTTTTTCCCGCCACAAACATCACAGACGGCCTCCAAATTAAAACCGTCTGTGGTAGTGTACATCACAGACGGTTTCACAAAATCGTCTGTGATTTGACGTCTAATATTAGGCTTTCTGTAGTAGTGAAACCCTAGCTGCCTCTGCCTGTCTCCTACCCAGGGTTCAAAGTTTCGATTTGAAAAAACTTTCGGAGGGCAGCGAGATGAATGAAAGAACGAAATTTTGTTTATTTGATTCAAAATTTTGGATGAAATTTAATTGAAATTTGGATGAAATTTGGACAAAATTCAAATGGAAATAAATTCGGCTAAAATTTGACAGAACCATTCTTCTTTCGGGGTAGCGAAATGGACAAAATTTCCAAAATTTCACCGAAATTTTGGCGAAATTATGAACCATGCACCTGGTATCGTCGTCCCGGCAGTAGCCGCACTCCAGCTGCGAGTCGCCCGCACACGCCGCGCCTGGGCTCCAGTGCGTGTGCCCGCGCTCCAGTGCACACCCACGCCCGACACCGGCGCGCGCCCACACCAGCAGGCTACCGCCGCCACCGCCCAACAGTGGAGCAGAGGGAAGTAGGGCAGCAGTTGGACGTACAAATCAGGAGGAGGAGAGAGGGCTATTAGTTCTTGTGTATCATCTATGTACTAAACCCAATGCCTCTCCTATTCATTGCCGGTATTAGATGAGTACTTGGTTTTAATCTCACAGAACCGTGTTAGTCTCTCTATCAGGGTTGCTCTAGCTCCAGTTCCGTGTGCTATAGATTAAACTGAAATTAGAGGATGCTTTAAGCCTCGGATGGGAATAGTGTTGTTATATAAGATATAGATAATTCAATTACCTTTCCAAAGAGCCAAATAACATGAAATTTTACTGGGTAGATAAAAAGTTACGGTGTTTTGAAGTCGTCTATCTCGCAGTGCATTCAGAATCTACGTCGTTACCTTGTGATGCAAATTATTTATAGTAGAGGAAAGAATTAAATTGTAGTGATAACTAAAGAAAGATATATAATTCACTGCAATTCTGTAAGTACTATGGTTTATTGTATTTGGATGGTTAATTTAATAGATATGAGATTATTAAGCCTACTATCCAGTGAGATAGCAGAACTATCTTCAGGGTTAAAAACGAGGGGTTAAACGGTTTAATCAGGATTTGTGGCCAACTAAAAAATTGTAGGAAATCTTGTGTAGATTGCAGGACTGGTGTGATTTGCCATGTTAGAGCTTGGATGTCAAAAGTTATGCTAGTTTTAGTACTAGGACAGCAGGGGAGACTGTCCGATGAATGGGGGCATTGCGGAATTGAAGAACGTGTATGAACGATGTTGCTAATTGTTGTTCTTGTACTGTTGTGGCTTATTGTTAAGATTGAGTATTTACTGTAGAAGGAGTAGCGTTGGAGGTGTTGTCATTTTTTAATCAACCCGTTCCTCGTAACAGGAAAAGATAAGTGCATGGTAGAATAGTACACGAGTGGTTTGCTCTTATTGTTTATATTACATAAATACTTTCCATGATGATCCACATGTTTATACTTATTTCTTCTAATGCTCATATTGTTATGGTTAAATGATGATTATGGTTAATTGATGATGATGCTAAATGATAAATGTTGATAAGTGACTAATGAATGAATGAATCACTACATTGTATGTTAAGCATCCTTGTTGCAAAGAGGTGACCTATGTGGCCCTCTACAACCTACTTTGTGTCGACGACCCACGGGAATGGGTAGAGAAAGATCTAATTTGGTAGGCACTCCACAGGAGTGGAGTTGAGGTTCCCACATAAAAAGGGTGGGCTTAAGGGGACACCGACAGGTGTAACACTATGCTATACTAGTATAAGTAAAGAGAAGTGAAGACATATGCATTTGCATTCATTATAGAATAAATGAGATGATGAGATATGTGTGTGAAATTTAATGAGAAGAAATATGTGAGAGACCATGTGGAGGTCATCCCATGTGTGTGATGAGTAATTGACATCGGTTTAGGAGAGTCGAGTTTGGCTTGTGTGGTTTGGACCCTGATGTTGCGTGGTGCAATCGGGCTCAGTCGGACGTGGTCAAACCTGGTCAAGGTGCTTAGAATGCATATTCTGCTGTGTCGACAGGTTTGGACTCTATTATGCGTAAGTATGACTTACTGACACCATTTATGCTTTCATGTATCGAACGGTGCTATTTGATGTGTTTCTTGTTTGTGATGGCTACAGGACGTCGAGACGGAGTCGTGGCGAGGCACGGAGGACCGGACTAGGCACAGGTCGTGCCGAGGTCAGAACGGTCGAGATGCGCCGAAGACGGCGTGAACTCGAGGTGGTTGCGAGTCGTGGACGACAAGGAATGCGGAAGCTTCCCGGAAGGTGCAGGAGGGGCGTTTCGGTAAAAACGCAAAGCTGCACGAGTGAAGGCCGGTTCCGTTCGGGTTTAGCGGGCATAACGGGGTGGAGACCCGTTAGCCAAAAGCTATAAATAGGAGGGAGTGGCTGCATGCCCCCTCATGGTTTTGGGAGATAGTTAGGGTTTGTCTTGATCAAAAGAGTCTTTAGGAGGTGGTTTTGCCTTTGCTCTTTAGTGGTTGGAAGTGGGTGAGAAGGGCAGAGATGTGTCCCCTGTGTGAGTGCTCCCCTTTGTTATCTCCTCTCCAGGAAGAATGTAGAGAGGGTGTGTGTTCTTGTGTTTGGGAGAGGATGAGGAGAGGGATTGTGTAGAGATTCCATGCAATCTTCCCTGTTCTAATGTCCATGCGTATCGGGACTCCTCTGTATTCCTCTTTTGTTGGAATGAAATCTCTGAAGATTTTCTCCCGAGCTCCTGTGTTCTTTGATGTCCCCTGTGCTTGATTCTTGAGGTTTTCTTTTTCTTGTTGTTTCTTGCCCAGGAGGTGCAAAATGGGTTGCTCTATGTTGGGATGATGCCTCAAAATCATTTGATCGATTTTCCCAAGAGCCAATCGCATTTAATCTCAGATTTCTCTTTTGGGGTTTCTCTGTTCTTGTTTTTTGCTTTCTAGGGTTTTGTTGCATTTCTAGTTTCCCTTCATGAGATGGCATGAAATTTGGACTATCTATTTCTGAGGCTATTGCTAATCTATCTGCAAAGTTTCATGACCAAAGATGCAAGGATTGAATGGGAATTTAGATTTTTGTCTAGCTCTCTGTACCTTTCAGTTATTTCGAGCAATTCTGAAATTCTTGGTTGAGAGTTGATCTTCCTTGGTTCCCTCTGCTCTTTTGGCTATTTAGGTCATTATCTGTTATTTCTGGGCTGAGAAATCAGGTGGAAAGACCTCAATTTTATCTCTGTGCAAAGTCTTGTTGTTGCTTTGAAATTTCAACTCTCAACTGCCCTGATTTTTCGTCGAGTGGTCAGACCGGTGTGGGTGAGGCGGTTTGACCGGGTTTTGACCGACGGTCAGACCGGCGCTATACAACCGGTCAGACCGGCCTTTAGCGGTCAGACCGCCCGGTCTTCAGCGGTCAGACCGCCCATGCTATTTCTTCTCCGGTCTGTGTATTACTTGGCTCTTGTTTTGGTCTTTGCTTTTCACTCTGGTATATTGAGACTTCAATGTGCATGAGCATATCCTCTTCATAGTTATTGTAAGTATCGGAGGGGATTCTCATTGTGAGGTACTTGTGGGGGTCAAACTGTTTATAAAAAAAGACGACATTCACCCCCCCCCCCCCTCCCTCTGTCGCCATTTCGGTCCAACAATATGTGAAAGATTGAGATAGTTGTGAAATGATATGAATATTTAGTACCATGTTTTATGTCATTTATTATTCTATTGTGTACTTGCTAAGTCATAGACTCACCCTTGCTTTTGTTGTTGTTTTTAGGTGATTGTTGAGGACGACATGCATGGGCGAAAGGTAGCACATGATTGATCTTACACTGCTAGAGTTTCTTTATTCACTTAGGTCCAATTATTCGTTGTTAGAAATAAAAGGATACTATTTATCCAAATCTTAGATGAATAATGATTACCTTTAGAACTTATTGATATTACATTATGGCTACTTGTCAAAGTTTCCTTTGATTAAATTTATAATTGGTTCATTCTAATGTCATTAAGTGATTTCTTTACTGTTGTTATATCTATGGTCTTGGTTATGTTGTGGAATTATAATTGAAGTCTAGCTAATGGTAATTCGTATTTAATGGTTAAAATTGATATAAATAGTAGTTATGGGTGACATTATGACCTTTTGTTAAGCCAAGGTATTACAGTTGGTATCAGAGTGGGTGTTAGGTCTGTGATGGACAAACTGATAACTTATTTAAATAATTAACTAAAAATTTGGCATTGGATTGGTAATTTAATGATGATGATGATGATATGACTTAAGATTGCTTATTGCTAAAATTTTGACTTAGCGTAATTAATTGACTTAAAATAAAAAATTGACACACTGGTGCACAGTAGGCTGGGAATGGATCATGCATTGCATTTACACTTCCGTTAGTTTTACATATGTTAATGAGTATTGAGATTTTGCCTAAACTAGTGTTGTGTGATTGAGACTTTTGTTCTTAAGTTGAGTTCTTGGTCGTTTTTTCTAGTGGTCAGTTATGGTGAAGGGTAACGGCCGCAGTAGTGGTTGTGAGCATGGCCTGATGGTTCTACTACCCCTGATTGAGAAGAATGTGGGTGAGTTGGGTGAGGAGGTCGCTTCGGCTATTCAGCCAGCCACTGGTGCTCAAGTGGGATCGTCCACCCTGCTAGGAGATCTGTGTGCTTCGTCAGCTGGTGCAGGCAGCTCCTGCTACTACCGATGCATCTATTGTGTCCTTGTTGCTACACCGACCTCACCAGAGCTGAGGATGAGCCTTCGAGAGTGGATGGCCCTACATCTGGACACGTTCAATAGAGTGAACACATCGGTCCAAGTAGCAGACTGGCTATGCTACACAAAGAGACAGTTTGAGCCCTAGAGATGACCTCACAGTTGAAGGCCTGCTTTGTGGCCTTTCAGCTAAAGAGTCAGGCGAACATTTGGTGGGAAGGGATTCTATCAGCTAGGACCCTTGCCTAGGGATCGATCACTTTCGAGGATTTTGTCAAGTAGTTCAGGGTAAAGTTTTATGAGTCCTTCCTTGAGAGGATGGAGCATGCCCTGTCAACCTTTATATAGGGGAAGATGACTATTATGGTGTATGAGGAAAGTTTCAACAACCTGGCTCGCTTCATGCTAGCCATGGTTGGTGATGACTGCGAGAAGGCCAAGAGGTTCTATAGGGGACTTAACCAGGAGTATCGCCATGTCTTGGGTGCGATAGGTCTGCATGACTTCAACTCTATGGTTGATTAGGCCAAGGTATGGAGTTTGAGAGAGCACTCACTAGGGAGAGGAAGGCTACTGGTGGTTCTATTGCTTCTGGGGGGGAGTGGTGGCTAGAACAAGAGCTTCGTGGAGGGAGTGAGTCTTCTCAATAACCTATTCCCGAGAGGCTCCATGGGGTTAGCGTCCTCTGTCGCCATGCACTCCCTCATCCTCTTAGGTGATGCACCCTGTCCCTGGGCAGAGCCTGATGTGCTTCAAGTGTGGTGATGGACCTCGTGCTTCAGAGTGCTCCTGATGGAGGAGATGTCACCTTTGTGGGCAGGCGGGCCAAAAGGTAGCAATGTGCTGCAGAACTCCACTAACATCATCAAGCGGGAGCCAGTACATGCGTCATCTTTGGCCATGTCTTCTCATGGTTCTATTCAGATGTTGGTGGTTCCAATGCCATAGCATCCTCCAGCTTTGGCGCCTCCTGCCGAGTACTACTAGCAACCTGCACCATCTGCTTCACTTCAAGTCGTTGCACCACCACCCTTGCACTTCCACCATCGAGTGTCAGGGCTCTTGCCACCCTGGTGTCACCTAGAGTCTACTCCATGGCTACCCCTGAGACTGTGGGGCGTCCTGTCGCGGTGATAGGTATACTACTTATGGATTCTCATAAGGCCTTTATTCTTTCTGATTCTGGAACTACCTACTTGTTTGTGCATTAGAGTTTGCTAGGAGAGTGAACTTAGGCATACAGCAGATTTCTCAGTCAATTCTCCAGGGGGTCTCATCGCTAGTTCCACAGTTTGTCATGATTGCATTGTTACCATTGATGATAAGGATTTCACTGCTAATTTGATGGTCATTCAGCTAGCACTCTTTTATATTATCCTCTCCAAAGACTAGTTGTTTAGCTATCATGCCAGAAGACTGTTACCTTGAAACCTCTATCCAGACAAGAGATGGTCTTTCACCACTGGATTGTCTCTTTGTATTGGGCAATCTGTTTTCTAGCCGATGATCATCGAGGATTGGGTTGCTTTGGCCTCTGGCCACAAAATCAAGTTCATTGTTGCGCATCGAGGAGATTCTAGCGGTGTGTGACTTTCCAGATGTGTTCTCTGTAGAGCTTCTAGAAATGCCTTCAAAGCGGAATATGGAATTCTAAATTGATCTTGTTTCTAGTACTCGGCCTATTTCTTTGTCTCCGTATCATTTTGCTCGACCCTTCCAAGATGAATGGAAGAAGTAATTGGATGATTTGGTATCCAAGGCATGATCCGACATAGTGTGTCACCATCGGGAGCACCTGTCATATTCATAGAGAAGAAGGGTGGGAGTTGGCTCATATATGTTGATTATCGCGCTCTCAATCAGGTGACTATCAAGAATAAGTATCCTTTACCCCGTGTTGAGAATTTATTTGATCAATTGAAGGGAGCCAAGGTGTTCTATAAGATTGATCTGCAGTCTGGGTACAATCAAATCCATGTGCGATAGTAGGATATTGAAAAGATGGCTTCCTCCACCAGGTATGGGCATTATGAGTATAAAGATGTGTTTTGGACTAACGAATGCCCCTACTATTTTATGGAGACAATAAACAGTATACCGTATTAGTACCTTAATGTATTTGTGGTGGTGTTCATTGATGATATTCTAATTTATTCTAAGACTACAGAGGAGCACGAGCAGTATTTTAGACATGTGCTCAACACATTGAGGGAAAAATAGTTTTATGCCAAACTGAACAAATGTGAGTTTTGGATCTCGAAAGTGGGCCTCGTTGGTCATGTGACAAACCGAGAAGGTATTTCTATTGATCCTAGCAAGATATCTTTAGTGATAGAGTAGAAGAGGCCATCTAATGTTAAGGAAGTGAGGAGTTTTGGGCTTAGCAAGATATTATTGGTGTTTTGTAGAGGGTTTGTCTATAATTGCCAAGCCAATGTCTCATCTAACATAAAAAGTTATGAAATTCCAGTGGACAGGAATTGTGAGCACAGTTTCTGTAGCTTAAAGGAGAAGTTGGTGATTGCTCCTATTCTCACCCTCCCTAAACCTAGGAAGCACTACATGATCTATTATGATGCATCATGAGTTGGGCTTGTTTGTGTGCTCATACAAGATGGCTAGGTGATCACTCATGTATCAAGGAAAATGAAAAACCATAAGCAGAACTATCCTACCCATGGTTTAGAGCTCGTTGCGGTGATCTTTGCTCTAAAGATTTGGCAGCGTTATCTATATGGGGAGACTTTTGATATTTTCACCAATCATAAGAGTCTCAAGTATATCTTCACTTAGAAAGATCTGAACCTGAGGTAGAGGAGGTGGCTATAATTGATCAAAGATTATGATAACACCATCTAGTACTATCCAGGTAAAGAAAATGTTGTGGTTGATGCTCTTAGTTGTAAGGCGACACCCCTTACTATGAGTTATCTTATTGCTGATTTTAAGCATATAGAAATCTCCTATTATTTTGCGGGCACCGTGCAGGCTAGGACTTGTTTGCTTCTTGAGTCTACCATTGTAGAATGGATGCGGGAGGCACAACATCATGATCGGATGCTCTAGCAAGTGAAAAAGCATCTAGATGAGGGTTAGGAAGGGGATTTTGGCATTAGTGAGCATGGCACACTGCCATTTAAAGGCCACGTTTGTGTGCCACAGAAGGCTCAAGTTAAGGCTAACATTCTAAAGAAAGCTCATCATACTCTGTACACTGTGTATCCTGGTGAGGCCAAGATGTATCATGATTTAAAGAAGAGTTTTTGGTGGAAAAGAATGAGGATGGATATTGCTCAGTATGTGGCTTCCTACGGGGTTTGTCAGCAGGCCAAGGTAGAACATAAGCATCCAGTAGGATTGTTGTAGCCTTTAGAGGTTTTGGTGTGGCCATAGGATGATATTGCCATGGACTTTGTAGTCAGTTTACCTCACACATAGCAAGGGAAGGACGGTATTTGGGTAGTGGTGGACTGGTTTAGCAAGTATACACATTTTATTCTCATCGTATGATGAAAATGACAAGTGATTTGGCTTCTATTTATGTGCAAGAGATAGTGCGGTTGCACGGTGTGGCTAACACTATTGTTTCAGATCGAGATGCAAAGTATGTCTCCAAGTTTTGGGAGAGCTTGCAGAGTGTATTGGGCGCACAGTTTCGGCTTAGTGCTACGTTTCACCCACAGATAGATGGGCAGTCTAAGCGCATGATCCAAGCACTAGAGGACATGTTTAGGTCCTGTGTGTTGCCATGGAAGGGAAGCTGGGAGGATCATTTGGCATTGGCAAAGTTTGCCTACAATAATAGCTATCATGCCAGTATTTGAGCTGCATTGTTTGAAGTCTTATATGGATAAAGTATGGGATAGACCTAACTGATTAATTTGTAATGTTTCAATTTTGGTTCGTCATTGAGATGAACATGGATGCTAATTTCCATGAGGCGCAAGGGGGGACTATCAGACTAGGCAGTTAACCTACTCGGTCATGAAACATTAGCGGGCGGAACTGGATTGAGATTGAGCATTGTAAAGGCCTTGTGATAATCACTTAGTCGCATGCTCAAGGAAGCGTGTATTAGCCGACATGATAAGTGCAATATCTCTTGTGGGTAAAATTGTGCAACCTCTGCAGAGTGTAAAACTATTCGAATTACCGTGTCTCTAGTTATGGACAACGCTCGGTGATTTCACATGAGGGGTAGAGTTTTCATAAAACCTAGTTGGGTTAAGTTGGGAAGTGAAGGGTTAGTTCACTAGTGATTCATTGGAGTGAATAGTTAATTCACTTGTGGTTACTCTCAATTCCTTTAATTATTTACTTATTAATCATTTTCAAAGTGCGCTTTCAATTTATTTATTGCATTTACTTTAAATTATAGCTGCCTGCAAAATAACCACTCAGCTATCATTTGGCAAGTCTTGTATACTATATTGCATTTTTGTTGCAAACGACTTGCTGAGTACTCTATGTACTCATGACTATATCTATATTTGCTCAGTTGCTGAAGAAGAGTCATATCAGACAGAGGAATTTAAGGAGGTTTCTTCGACGACTTCGTGGATTAGGACTTCTCTTCCCAGTCGATTTCCTGTGGGCATGTCGAATGGCTACTAAGCTTATTTGTGGTTTTCGTTGCTAGTTTTCTTAAGCCTTTCACGCTATTATCTGTAAACTTGGTCATAAGGTCACAACTCTGATAATTAATAATAATTGAGTCTTTTCTTAGTAAATCATGATGTGGCTAATATTCCATCTATGTTTACACTATGTGCACTAGCATGATTCTAGATTAGTGCAGAATACAGAGAGGTCTGGTGCATATTCGGGTCTCTACAATGCAACTCTTAAATGAATAATGTTTCTCTTTAGAACTTATTGATATTACCTTGTGGCTACTTGTCAAGGTTCCTTTGATTAAATTTATAATTAGTTCATTTTAATGTTATTTAGTGATTCCTTTATTGTTGTCATATCTATGGTCTTGATTATGTTGTGGAATTATAATTGAAGTCTACATGATGATAATTCAAATTTAATGGTTAAAATTGATAACAATTATAGTTGTGAGTGATATTATGAGCTTTTGTTAAGCCAGGATGTTACAAGTGTTATATTCTCTGTTTTATGGCCTCACATGATCATATATATAATTACGTTACTCATACCTGGAGAAAAAAATGACAGCAACTGGCCAGTTACCACTGGTTGCCGGCCATACTGGCCTAGACCATTAAAAAAATGCTGATCAGAAAAGTGTCCCGCGAAATAGACGGAGATGAAAAATGCACACACCTACCTTCCAGTACATAGCCATAGCTACCAACCGAGCAATTCACTCCTCCAACTCTTCTATACCACCTCATCTTGGAGCATGCAGTAGTCCTCTCCACCACACCAAACTCATTGTAGGTAGAGCAACTAGCAAGCGACCTCCAACAAGAATGGTGAAGAGAGAACAGATTAAAGAGATTTGGGGTGTATTGCGCACAATGTGATACGAATAGGATGCATCCGGGAAGAAGTGACTATGCGAGCAACTGGGCAGAGTACACCGTTGCCGAGTCGGGGCTCAACGTTGGAGTAGTATTGGGTCTCTCAAACATACACAGATTACTAGACCAGCATCATATGCAACAAATCTCTGCTGGTAAGTGTCTGCCAAAGCATTGCTTATGATAGCAGATGCAAAGCAAATGAATATTCAATGGTATTCATTAGTGCTGCCACCATCTGATTCCGGTACAGAAACAAATTGTTGCACTACCCGTAAGAAGAAAAACGTTTTTGCAACAGCAGCACATAATCATTCAAGCCTTCTAAAAATCACATACTGTCATTTGTACCTCCGGTTTTGACAATTTATCGCCTTATTGTAGATGATCCCAAGGACTTCAGAAGCTGCTCATCCAGAGAAACAACGCGGAGCAGAGGAGCTGTCTTGTGGAGCTCCACACTTGTGATGGATCCCTGGGTCTTCGGCTGCACTTGTCCACAGTGACTGTCTCCAACCTTGGTATGCTGACTTGCCGTTTCTGCTACTTAAGACGTACTTGACCATCTCGAGGCATAGGTTACGCAAAAAAAAAGATGCTGAAAGTCTTTCTCATGCAATTATGTACTTGTTTCCAAAGGCTAACTGCACATCAACCTCTTGCACTACCAAAACCTGGAAGTGCAAGGTTCCATTAAACTGCACAAGGCTAAGACCGACCATATCAAGTGTACTATGACCATTTCATAAATTATACAACATTGGACCAAACAATTTTTTCACTCGCAGCGGTCCCAAAAAAACTTCTTCACTCACAGCAGCGAAACTCACGAGAATTTGTTCCTCGACCAAGACAGGGCAAAGTAAAAACTAAAAGTGTTAGCGATAAATCTAGTGACACTGACCGTGTAAGTTCACTATGTAAATATATTTGTTGAATTCATTATTTACAATGCTAGCATCTACCTCAGAAGATTTACAAGGCAAAAGCAGCGCCGGGATTTTGGGGGGGGGGGGGGCGTCTGAGTACGATCTCAGGTCAAATGCCTTCTATGAATACTCAACACAAAAAAAAATCATCATTCCAAACATCATGTGATGGTCAAGAAACGGCGATTGTATCATTTTCAGCTTCCATTCTGACTGTACAACATGGAACCAAATTATTCTGGAGTCAATTAGGTCAATCTAAACAAATGTGAATACGTACCAATGCTTGTGACAAAGAATGCAAAACAAGAGTCTTGTTACGATTAGAGTTGATCAAAAACAGAAATAAGACAGGTAATTTAATTTGGATCATTTTGTCCCTTCATAAATATGCTAAAGTTAAACAAGATGCATGTAGGATGTAAACAAAAATCCTAAAGGCATTCCTAGTGCAGATACCCCCAAAACCATTTCTAATACTCTCCACATCGTCTAGCAACAACATTAGATACAACGTCCTCAATGCATAATATGCAACCTCCTCCCACATTCTCTCACTCCCTCGCACATCTCACACCACCGCAACCATACCTGTTCTCCTCGCTAAGTGCACCGTCTCCCGGACTTACGCCTCGCTCATTTCAGTTTGAGTTTTTGACTTTTGATTTATTTTTTACTATTCATAAATTTTGCTTTTTTCTGAACTTTTGGTTTTTTTTTTAGTTTTTTTGCCGGTTCTTTTTTCCCGTATTCGTTTGTATTGTCCATGATAAGTTAACCTATTTTTCTATTTTTAAATTTAATTATGCCAAATAAGTCATCTTCAGCTACAGTGTATTTCCAATTAATTACAGTGCAATTTCAGTCATAACCTACTATTTTTCAGCCCAATCGAACGGGGCCTAATTAGATCTTCATTTGTTGGTCTCATGCCACCTACTTGAGTTATGTTTGTACACAGAAAAACTGCACCGCCGTAATTTAATCAGATCTGCACAGGTTTTCCACTTTGCCTCTAGCAAATTAGAAATGTACGTAGTACATACTACACACCACTCCGTGGTGTGCTTCAACTACGCCTACTTTCCTAATAAACTTATTCCTACTCAAAAATTTCTGAAAGATTTTCCAGCATGTAACTGATCTATATATCCTGCTATCAACATCATGACACGAACCAAAGTTTATTATTTAGTAGTGTTCATCCCTAATTCAAATGATTTTCGCAGCGCACAAAAAAAATCCAAATTTATATATTCCAGGACCTTCAAATTAATAAACACCCTTTTATTGGTATTGTCATTTCGTAACAAAACGGACTGAAAAGAAATATAAAACTAAATGAAAATATTGAACACATTGCACCAAGACCAAGACTAATGTGCCAAATTGAACAAATCAGGTTGACTACACGATTTATATGCAGATCCAAGCTCCTCCTTTGAGACTGCTTAACTTACTTTGCAAAGAAGAGATCATGTATATATTTGTGCTATCTATCAACTCCGGAGCAAAACTGTGTGATACGAATAGGAGGCATCAGGGAAGAAGTGACCAACGCTGGAGCAATACTGTGTCTCTCAAACAAATACTCCGTCAACAAACATAGTTTGTTTTTGACATTTCCCAGTCTCCAATTTAAGAATTTGACTATCCTTTTGTATCATAATATACTAACGAAAATTAATAAAAATTATGTTTTATTAAAGTATCTTGCAGGACTAATCCGGTAACACTAGTTTTTTCATGAAGCCAATTTACATACTTTTACATATATTAATGTCTTTTGATTGGCTGAAACGACAAAAAGACCCTTTATTTACCCATGAGAGAAAATCTAGCCCTATCAACACTATGACCCTTCAGGTGATCGGACACCTACGTTTGTCGTAACTACGAGTGATTACCCAATTAAGCTTCAGTATACCTCTTTTAGAAAAATTTACAAATCTTAAAAAGAAAAATAGTAAATATTAGGTGATGGCAAATTTGTACCAACCTATAAAAAATAAATCAAATCGAACATTAGATATGAGATATAGAGTTGAATATATTAGGTAGGGGCAAATCATCAATTTCTTTTTTTTTTAGGTTATGAATATTTACCATCATCTAATATTAACAATTTTGCTTTAATATTCACAAACTTTTTAAAAAGAGGTGTACCGAAGCATATCATAAATCGTACTTGTTTAATCAAACATTTTAGGACCAACCCCACCAACCTATGGTACTACGGGCGTTAGTCATTTTACCATCCATGTTTGTATATATAGAACACGAGTTCTTCACTTTTCTCCATGCCTAGTCTTCTCGAATGGATAAAAACGTTGGATGATCTTCCGCCACATGCTTTGAATCAGACGGAGAGAAAATGCATCCAGCAACCTTCCATTGCATTGCAGTAGGTACCAACCCCGAATCTACTTCTCGAACTCTTTTATACCACCTCCTCGTTCAACATGCAGCAGTCCTCTCCACCACACCAACTCACTGTAAGTAGTGGCGACTAGCAAGTGACATCCAACAAGAATGAAGAGGAGAAAACGCGAGGAATTTTGGAGTCAGTGTGATAAGAATAGGAGGCTTTGGGGAAGAAGCGACCATGCTAGCTGCTGGTCAGAGTGCAAGGTGCCATTTTGTCGGGTCCAGATTTAGCCAATCATGAATTCTCTGTAAAATCACTACCATATTCCCTAAATCAGTAGATAGTGCTCATAGATACAATGTTGAATTATTTCATACACGATGTACACCATACCGTATATTAATATTATATGATATCAGAGTTCATATAGACCATCGGGTCAAATTTACAATAAGGGTCGGTTAGGCGAAATGGTTACATTACACAAAAGTGGAAACGGCAGCGAAAGCAAAAGGTGGGAAGACACATCTTGCCACAGGCAAGCGACTAGGATGACCTGTGTGCGACCGATATTAACCAAAAAATTGAATAATATTGGTGCACGCAAACATTCATTTAGTTGGCCAGACTAGGGTGAGATCTAGACTACTAGGGCCTAATCTAATCTCCACGTCTTCGTCACAATCACCTCCTTCATCCTCGTAGTAGACGTAGTGATCTTGATCCATAGGTTCTGAAGGGTTTTGAGAGCGAAGGTGAGTACAAACAACGGTACTCCATGAGCCAACACACAGATTGCAAGTATTTAATTCATGCAAGGCTTAACAAGAGAGGCTCAGGTTCTTTTATTTGCTAAAGGCAACCTTTCAAGTTATCATAATTAGAAATTCCTATAACTTAGCATTTTAATCAAATCATATTTTGTTAAAGAGAGTGAAATTGTGCAATATTTATAGTGGTGCAGGTTCTATCCACCTGTTGCATGGTTCCATCCACCATATACTTAATTAGAGTTACATCTACCCAACTAACAACACTAGGTTACATCCACCCAGAGAAAATCAAAAGTAGGGTTACATCCACCCGACGAGTTTTCATAACACCCACAAAGGTTTTTGAAATAGAAACTAACTCGATTAAGTTCCCACGCTGGCCCTTAACTATGGACACAGTTGTTTGAACAGTTTATACTCTGCAGAAACTGTACACTTTATCTACAAGAGATGATCAACTTGCTATGTTCCACACGTTTTCTTAGACATATGAATCAAAGAGATCATCACAAAGGTTTTACAATGCATCCCCTCGGTGTAAACTACACCTGCTAAGATTTCATCTGAGAGTGGTTACGTCCGCCACACACTAGCGATACGACCCATATCCACGACGGCTTAAAGCCAGCGACACGACTCATGGGTCACTCCAATGATGCAACTTACACTAGTGGATACAAATTATTTAGCTAAGTCAGCACCATTATAGACTTATGGTTGTACTGGTTTGCAATGGAAGATCATCACAGGATTAAGTCATTAAATTATCTAAGTGGTACGTGCCACAAACCATATTTCTCGTGCTATATCCACACCAGCCATTATACCATCCGCCCAAATGTGGTAACAACAAGTTTAGGGTTTTAAGAAGCATAAACTAAGTTATCCCAAAATACCAGCTATTTACATCCAATGACTACCCCAAAACAATTTTCATGTTTAAAGGATTATGATTAGGGCAAATTAAAGTTCTAGTACTTAAGCAAGACTAACATGGCACTTAAGTACGACTATAGCTAGTAAAGTTACCACTTAGTATCTAGGATGGTAAGGATCATGTGATTCAAGTGTCAAGGATGGCATCATAATATTACTACATTATCAAGAAGACATGTAACTACTTTAAGGTTGATATACATTTGTACAATAAGTTAAGCATGCAATTTATTAATTTCAATAAACATAAATTGGCATGAAATATAGGTTCAATATGATCACAATATTGACTCTCCTGATCAAAAGAAGGTTGGTCTTAAAACTCCTAAGTTTGCTTGATCTGGGGCTCATCCGTGTCCTCGTACTCTACTCAGACGGTTGCATTGAAAAATGAACAACACATAAATGAGAACAAATAAATACAAAAAAATTCATATACACTCTAAATTTAACAAAACTAGCACTATTATATAAAGCTTGAATTTAGAAAGATTTAGAAACAAGTTTCATTAAATTTAGAGCTAAGACGAGTAAGAACGAGCTTTCCAAAGTTTAAATTCAGATTAAATCCAAAAATAAACAAAGCAGAGAGATTTTTTTCTCTGATAGGTGGGGCCCACCTTTTAATTAAAGTTTTTGAATTAATTTTATACTAGAAAAAGTCAACTAGGGCCTATTGGATTTTTAATTAAATTGATGTATTCTTTAAAAGGGAATGGGCCTAAGGCTGACTTGTGAGACCATTTTATTGTACAAATAGTCACTTGGGCCCGCATGTTAATGACTAATTTTTAGAATCATGTTTAAAAAGGATTTAAAATGTGTTGGGGCCCACTTGTCAGTCAGACATTAAATTAAATAGAAGAGGCCCACAAGTCAGCCACTAATTAACCCAAGCACTCAGGATGGTCATTAATGCTAGTTAAACATGCTTAACTGCTAATTGCGTCACTACAGGGCTTCTTCTTGACCCGAGGGAGGAGAGGCTCGCCGATGATGAGGGGAGTCAGGGTGGCCAAAGGCAATGGTCAAAATGGACTCCACGGTCCTACACACATCTCCTGACAAGGCGGCACTGCCCAATTTGGCCTCTAGGATGGTCAGTGGCGACGCTCAGCAGTGGTGGAACTCTAACCATGGCACGGCGGCACCCCATAGCGTTAGAACTGATTCCTCTCTAAGGGAGCTTCTACGGGCATGGGGAACTTACCAGGAGGGAGAATTGAGTAGTAAAACGACCTGGTTTTCTTAACTCTGTCGCGGGAGTTAAGAAATCTTGTGGGTAAAGCTGGGCAACTCTGCAGGGTGAAATCAATGGTATTCGAATATGCCGTACTTTCTGTTAATAAAGCTGTGTTAATTGGGTGATTCCAGCAATGAGGCATAGTAGATTTCATAATATTTTAATATGTGCAATTGTACAATTAACTGTTGAAAGAAAACCCCCTTTTATCTTAAGGAGAATTTTTTTGGTTTTACCTGTTTGCTAATAAAATTGCATCCACTCAATTTAATAAAACTAGTATATTCCCTCCCTTTGAATATCCTTGCAAGTAGTAAGTTAGGATTTACTCTTGTGACTTGTTGGGTACGGTTGTACTCATTGCTTACTAAACAACAACAGAAGACCAATGTAACCAAGAAGCTCCAACTGAAGACGAGATTCCTGAAGAGCCTTTCTTCTCTGAGGATGAGTGGTTTTAGGTCTCAGCTGCGCTCAGATCGCCTACGAGTTTTTGTGTTGTAAGATAGTTTTGGGCTTGCACGCCTGCTGTATAAAAACAGGTTGTTAAACCTTATCTTTACTATTATAAAAGTGTGAGTTAGTGGTTGGTCCATTCTCCCTCTTCTCTTCTCAGCCATCCGATTTGATCTGGACCATTCGTCTCTCTCCTCCTCTCTCTCTCTCTCTCTCTCAGGATACAACCGCCCACCCCCTCCACTTTCCCCATCTCCTCACACATTCTAGTCACCCTTCTCTCTCTGTCGCTTGCTCTCCAATGTTTGATGTGTGAAGTTGGACAGGCAGTAAGTTCCGTCTTATTATTTTTATGACTCCGTTGGAACGCACGAGTCTCTAACTAGTATTGTAATAAAAGTTGACTCTTTTGCTGTAAGCATGTACTGTTATGATGCACACTCATGTTCAGTACTCCGCAACTGTTCAATGTTGAATAGCTGCGGGAATTACTAGCGCCTTTAGAAATGGAGACGTTACAAAATTGTTATAGCAAGCTAATAGACATTTTCATACTAAAAGAGTACGTACTAAAAGAATGAGAATCAAACTCGTGAAAACTCGGGATCATTTCACCTCCGGAAATTCCAGCTCTCCCTATCTGTCCTTTTTCCTTATCCATCCCGTTCAAATTCAACCCAAACAAAACCCAAAAAACCATCCTTCCAAAAACGGCAGCTCCACCTAATTAACCTGAAAAATAAGGGAGAAAATTTGCTGAGAGAAGATGAGACCTTCTCCATCCACTATTGAACCCATAGACCTTCCCCATAAGGAAGGCGAGGCCCTCTCCCATACGCATGTTTTCCAAAAATAACCTCTCTCCCGCTTCCTCTCCCACCCTCCCCATTTCTAACCCCACCCGCGCGCACGTACGCCTCGGATGCGCCCCCCTCCCCGCGGACATGGCCGACGCCGGCGAGCCACCGCCCCCTTTCTGCCCCCTCTGCGGGCACCCCACCGCTTCCCTGTCCAGCTCGTCGTCGTCGGTGTCGTCGTTGTCGGGTACGAGGCCGTCGCCGCTGAAGAGGAAGTCGCCGCCCGAGGCGCCCCCCACGGTGGTGCGGGTGGAGATCGGCGACGAGGCGGCGGCGCTGCGGGAGGCGCTGGCGCGGCAGCACGCGGCGCTGGGGGAGCTGCAGGCCGAGCTCCACGCCGAGCGCGGCGCGGCCGCGAGCGCCACCAGCGAGGCCATGACCATGATCCTGCGACTGCAGCGGGAGAAGGCCGAGGCCATGATGGAGGCGCGCCAGTTTCGGCGATACGCCGAGGAGAAGATGTCCCACGACGCCGCCGAGCTCGCCGCGCTCGAGGAGGTCCTCGCCACGCGCGACTCGGAGCTGCGCTCGCTCCAGTCCCGCCTCTGCGCCGCGGCAGCGTCGAACGCTTCCTCCCCGCACGTCTGCTCCTCGCCTTGCCACCCTTCCACGCCTCCGCCAATCGCCGCCGCGGCGGCTGGCGGATACTACCCGGCGCTGCGGTGCTGCATCGACCACCCACCGACCGCGTCCGAGGCGGACGAGCTTGACGTGCAGACCCCGCGCGACCACCTCACCCGCTTCGCCCACGGCGTCCACCTGCTCGATCGCCCGACGGCCACCACCACGCCCATCATCCGCGTTGCGCCGGGTTCCGCGTTCCCCCACCACGCGCCCGCCTTCTCTGACGCTAACAGCCTCGACTTCTGCGACGGTGAGTTCTTCCCGGACGACGACTGCGGCGCCAGCGACCGGGTCTACACCGTCGACGCCATCCACGGCCGCGGCGCTCCCCTGGCCGTGCCCGATGGCTCTTACTGCTGCGGCACGCCGGCCGGGAGCGATGCCTGCCGCGGCGCGCCGTGGGCGGAGGACGAGGAGATGCGCCGGCTCAGCGCGCGCCTACAGGCGCTGGAGGCGGACCGGGAGACCATGCGCCAGACCATCATCTCCATGGGCGCCGAGAAGGCGCAGGTCGTGCTGCTCAAGGAGATCGCCCAGCAGCTCTGCAGGGAGACCGCACCGCCGCTGCCTGCCGTAACCGTCGGGCAGCACCACTACAAGGTGGGCGCCGCACCACCGGCCATGACCGTCACCGTGCCACCGCCGCAGCCGCCGGTGGTTATGCACAGGATGGTGATCAAGAGGCAGCCATCCACGGGGACATCCTACTTTGCTGCAGTGGTCAAGGTAATCTCTTATGATCTTACGAATGCTCAGGATTTCCATCTAGCTTGTTCGGTATGTTAATTGCCTTGTGGTTGGGGAAAGCTATTGCATTGTGTCATTAGCCATTACAATGTTCTACACTTTTACAGTTCTACTATATATGCAATGCAACACATGCGCATAATAAACAGGAATGATTTGCTGAACCTGAATAGTTTATCAGAAAGACAATGGGAGTAGGATTGTTTGCTGTAGTTTATAATGTACAGAGAGGCTGTAAGTGGTTTACTTTGACACCTGTTGTATCTTCAAGATTCAATGATTGTGGCGCCATTGCTTTGTTATAATGCCTCAAGATTACGTGGAAGATATTTATGCGCTTACCAGTAATCATGTTTATTGAGTTTGCTGGTTGCGAAATCCTGCTTACACATCTATATCTGAGAAGGGTAATAGGTTGCTAAGTTCGAACCCTCTTTTTTTGTGAATGCAATGAGACTATATTAATTACTACAAACAACCTTTCATAGTTTTTAAACCAATGTTTCTTTTTTAAAGGAAGTATGGTTCTACTTCTACGCTATGGGTAGAGATTTCAACATTTCTGAGGAGTGCACTTACTTTTTTCAAAAAAAAAAAAAGAAAGAACCGTGTAGCAAATGTTAGCATCACTCATTAGTCTTTGTTTACTTACTTTATTCTCCAAATTTCAATGCACTATCCATTTGCACACTGGAATACTGGATTGAAAGCTTGGCATTGCCTGCCAATTTTGAGGTTCGGCCCTTTGGTTAACATAAGTATATGCTTTGTTTTTTCGATAGACCTGGGTCCTTTGCTAAGATGGCTTGACATTTGACAGCTGCAAGTTTTCATAAAATTGTTAGTCATGTTGAAGCTTGCTGAGATTAGTAATTAAATTATGTGGTACCTGTGCCTCAGTAATGATCTGGACAAATATGTCCCTCTTTTTATTGTTAATGTGAGGACATTGTTATTTGTGCTTGCATGTGTCACTGCAGTTGGCTGATTGCCGTTGAAGGGAATGAATTTCCTTGTTTATGTATTCTATATATAATAGCGAGTTTGGTACACACCACAAACTATGCTAAAACACACACTCGAAATGTGCTAGATTCTGTAGCTACTCGATACAGGACAATCTGTGTAATCAACAAGGAAACTGAAACCTAACTGTGATCGGCATTTGGTGATAAGTATGTGATACTTATTCGTTGTGCACATAATGTTGCTCAGATTTGTGAGATGCGCATACCTGTTTTCTTTGTGACTCCGATTCATGTCTTTCACCAGGAATGTATCAAATGAGAACTAGTCTTAAAATAGGATAATGGTAACTAGCAACTTTAGCATTGGATTGCATGTAGAAGGCCCAAATGTTTGCTGAAATTAGAGTTTCTCGTTATCCTATTTTAAGGGTACTTCCTACCGGATATGCTCTCCTCTTTACCGTATTCTACAATTAAACATGGCTGCTTTGACAAGTAACAGCCCATTTTATTAAAGTTCGTTGAAATTGGAACCTAACTATCTTGCTTCTAATTCCCTTGCAGTGGGTCGCACCGATCATTTGGTGGCGAAGGAAATCGCCCCGTATCAAGTGAGTTCATCCTCGTTACCTTTGTCACTTTCCGCCGCGCGTCGTCCTCTGTTTACCGTTCTTCTTCACCGAATATGGCAGGTACCCCATCGGTCAATGCGGTAACAACGCCGGGTTGCTGCTGCTGCTGCTGCTGGACAAGGCTCCTCCCAAGGCAGGGCATGGGCATCGGAGAATTCCCAAGGGAATTTAGTAGATTTCATCCATCGTGAATATATACGGCTCATTTTTGTTTGTAAAAAAGAAGGGTGGCTTTCGCATTGTTGTCGCTTTCGCCCTTCTCTGGATGCGTTCTTCCGTTGATCGCGTCCGATAAATGTAGTTTGCAAATGGAAGCCATTTGTCGTTGTCGCTTTTTGTCTCTACCACTGTTCATATGTTACCCTTTTTTTTGCTAACCTCGCAGTTGGCGATGTCCGGTGCTACCCTTGGTTTCAAACATCTGCTATTTGGGCAGCTTGGTTGACCGCTCAGCAGATATAAGTTGTAAGGTTTACGCGAAGGCTGAAAATCGAGTTTACAGCATCTCATTGTGACAAAATGCTATAGTTTAGGTAGTTCATTTCCACAAGAGAACAGCGCAAGAAGAGAGCATGAATTTCAACTGACATGGAAGCTCATAGGTTACCTTACATGGTCATTTCTAACATGGATATCCCAAACAAGATAGTCTTTTGCCAAATCTCTAAGAGCTGTTGCTCGAGAACACGCATGCACACAAAAGTTACAGGAAATATAGATCATTTGTATTTCATGGACAATCTGACTCTTTCAGATGTTCTTCACATCCACGTTCACTCAATCATCGCCTCTGACTTTAAAGGGGGTGGAGGCAAAACCTCCTTTACTAGCTCCAAAAATTCCTGGACTCGTTCATCTTCGTTTTGTGCTTGTCCTTGCTCGTCCTTGGAAAATCGTCTCCCACACTCCTCTATCATCTGCAATGGGGAGAGAAACCTAATATATTAGGGAGATTTTAACAAAGATATAGAATAAGGAGAGGATATGAAGGCCAGAAAAAACCTAGCAAATTGCAGTACTTATTTGCGAATAAATTAGTCTAATAGAGACTCAAATTCTCTGGACAGACAGACCAGTTTCATAATGATCAGATAAACTTTCCTTGAGTGATCAAGGAGTAGTTATTGGAATGAATGAGTACCTGGTACTCTAACACACTTGCACAAAAGATTTTGCATGCATGCAAATTTATAGGTTTGAGGAAGACCCCCAAGGAGCTTATCCAAAATAATTTTTTGTCAATTATTGCAAGGGAAATCCAAAGCGTCATTGAGATGCATGCACACACGTATGAATAAACAACATAATGTAGAAGTCCAACTTGTGAATAATTAAAAAGCTCTTAACGATATGAATCAAGTACATATGTCATACAGAAGGTTTAAGGGTTTAGAAAGCACAATTTCTTGATGAGTATATTGTAAACATTCAGGTTCATGTGCTTTTTATTTAGAATTAAATCTTGGCTCCTGAATTGGACAATGCCCAGTTTTTCTCCTCCATTATGCTAAACTTTACACAAAGTATTATCTTTTTTTCTCAAAACCACTAAACAAACTAATATCATAGCATGTAGCATAGTAAACCACTTTCATGTTGTACCAAACTATCAATAAGTTCTAACTGCATATCTTAGTTTGCAGCAACTAAGTAAAATAGCACAATTAAAACTCATGTCCAATATCAGCAAGATAAAACATGACAGTACCGCATAAGCATCAGCAGCCGAGGATGGTCTCCAGTTGATTACATTTAGCTTGTCAGCATTGGTAAGCTTGAAACTCTCACATCTTTTTGCAAATTCACTAATTGATTCCCTTGACTGGTTGCAAGCAGGAGTTTTCAAGAGGTACTCGTATACCTGGGTGTCACAACGATGACCATGAGAATCAGTTTACGTGTAAAAAAGAACATAGACGAACAGGCCATCAGAGTATAAAATATTGGGATAAAAAGCATCAGAGAAATAACTGATCACCTTACACTCTGAAGCAGCAACAGCCCCCAAACATCCCATGGGGTCAGTTTTTGCACCTCTAGATCGTAAGAAGTCAAGAACTTCAAAGTTTGTAAGAAACCCTGCATTTCCTTTCTCTCTGCAGAACAACAATGAGTATAGGTTATTCTGAGCTTTAAACTAAACAATGGCTGATAAGTACTGCATGACAATTAAGATATGCGACCCCAGTCCTCTTTGCTAAGGGTTGTTTATTTCATATTGAGTAACACATTTGAAGTTCACTCCAGGATACCCCAACAATTCTCAGGATCCAGCTTTTAAATTTGAGATTCAATACTAGCACAAAACAAGAACAAAGCTAGAACAGTACACTATTTATGACCAATTTATAATTATTTTGCCAACAAATTAAGCAACCAATCCTCAAAAAGAATATCATTCAAGGTTGAGCTACAAGATCAACTAGGAACTTAGAATCATACATCCAACAGTCCCAACTTCCAAACGAATGGAAAACTCATCCACAGTTGATTCTTATATAACAATATGCTACCTCGTGGAAGAAAAACGAAAGGACAAAAAAGTAGCCAAATTATCTACACCATTTCTTTTAGAAGAGAACTTCCATTTAGGAAGGCAAAATATAGCAGGTGTACATGGCTCCAGGTGCCTCTACATGTTCCTATAACCTATATGCTCCAATCCAATGGACTTGGAACAGTATCCGAGGTGCCCCCTTTCAGACGAAGACAGTGTGCCTCGCTCTCTTTTGCCCCCATGAAATCGCATAACAGAGATGATGTACAGCTACAAGAACGGCCTAGCGCACGACTATACGAGAGAGTAATTTGCAACAAATGCTGCACAAAAAGATGTTCTCTTCAGAAGCTCTAAGCCATGGATGGACAAGCATACACACGGCACGCTGACCAAGAGCGCGCAAGTTGGCAAGAAACACCCACATCTTCATTCCTGCGGCGGCGGCGAGCGCGGATGGTGGAAGGGGGTGGAGTTTGCGGCGAGCCCGGACGACCTCCGCTGGCCTCTTCCCCTGCGAGGAGTTCTCCGTAAGGAAAGCAAGCTAGCTAGGGCTAGAGCGCTCGGTGCAGGGCGGCAGAATCCGAACGCATCGGTCGTTGCCTGGGACCTGCACGCCGGCCTGGCCTGGTGCTGGCACCGTGTGGCGGCGGAGCAGAGGACGACGGCGCGGGCGGGACTGGAGGAGGAGCGGAGTTATGTCGGAGGCAACGGATCGAGCGCCGGCGGACTGGAGAGGAATGGATGGAGGTAAAGGTGGCCAAATGGACCCGGCCTGGCCCATATAGGGATGGGCTCGTTTGCCTGTGCTAGCTCATAGGTACAGATAACCTTACAGGCCGTGACGCCAGCACAGTTAATTTTTCAAAAAATTTGTAAAAAAACTTAGAATATATATAATTCAAAAGATACAAATAAAATTACATATGCTTACAAAATAAACTATATAAAATCGAAAAACTATAAAATAAAATTATATAAATATTAAAAGTGAACAGGTCTAATGGGCCGTGTCTAGACCATGTTGTGCTAGGCTCGGTACTATTCGTATTGTGCTTGCTGGGTGGAGGTCTCAACCTAAGCATGATACGGGTTATTGGGCCAGATCAACCTGTTAAGATGGTGATCTATGTCGTGTCTAGATCAGAACAATAAGATCGTATTTCAGGTTAGTCCAGCTAGATCAGCCATTTGGCCACCTCTAAATAGAGGGTTGAGAGATGTAGGACTGTGCAATCGGTTTTTTCGGTTTAATCGGTTCGGTATATACGGTATATACGGTAAATACGGTGTTTGTAGTTCGGTAATATACGGTATTTTTATAAGTACGGTTCGGTATCGGTAAATCCCAATTTATTTCGGTGCGGTATCGGTAAATACCATATTTACCAAAGTTGACGTAAATTGCAAACGATATAGCGACTAGCGAGACGAGTAGGCGATAATACATATACTATTGGCAATGGAATAGGTATCATCAGATGGACGTGAAAGGCTAGCTACATCCATGCAAGATTGCTGGTGACATTAGATCTTCACAGCATCTGCATGCAGTAGAGCATGGCTATGCTTTGCAAAAAATGAGAATCGAATCAGATAGGGAGCACTAGGGCGGGCAATATTTGATGAACTATTAAATATGCAAAGAGAGTTCCAGCCAAATAGAAACAATGAGAATGCTAACTCAGATACGAGCGTAACAAAAGAGATTGTTTCAGCAACTGATGAAGAAATACCCGACGAGCTTGAGGTCTGAAGCAATATGTGTAAATATGTTACTCGCCATCTCTGTTAATATGTTACTTGCCATCTCTGCTTGGAACGATGAAACCGTGGAACTAAATTTAACTAAGTTGTGCAATAAGAACCGAGTAGAGAAAAAAATATACATCACGTTTTATCTTTTCACTGAGTACAATTGTACATATTTTGTTCTTTTCTCTGGAAAGCTAACAAGTTCATCAAATATTCCTGAATTCCACCGGGCATGGAGCGGGCCTTAGTCCCTGTGGGCTGGCTCTGCCACACAGCCCATCATCCGTGGGAACAGCAAACAAAACAGGGGACTGAAGCCGGACGCGTGGGCACAGCACATCTAACATCACTGGACGAGTCACCGGTTTTAGCGCTATTCGGTATTTCGGTTTTTTCGGGTTTTAATCGGTTTTTCCCGAAAAAACCGAATACCAAAATAACCCAAAATTTGAAAACCGAACTGAATACCAAAAACCGGTCAAACCGAGTTGACCGATTCGGTTCGGTTTTTTCGGGTCGGTTTTTTCGGTTCGGTTGAAAAATGCACAGCCCTAGAGAGATGGAGGGTTTGGAAGTGGACCTGGCCTCTCTTGGGCGTGGCCTCAATGTGGCCTTTTTTCGCAGTTGCGCACGGGCCTACTCCCTGTGCCTCCATGTACTGCTTTTGACCAACGCACATGTATTAAGGCCAATCATTTCAAAAATGCCCTCCAATAATATATTAATCATGTAAAACGAGGGAGTAAGGTTGGAGGAATATGTATATGGGTAGTTTGGAGAAGTTCATCCGGGGGAGTGCCGAGTGTTCGGAAACGGAGGGGGTATTTGATTTGTACCATTTGTTATCTGTTGTTTTGAAATCAATTCGTTCATTCACCTGGAAATGCTAACTGAACTATCTGGAGCCAGCGGCGGATCCAGCGGTGGGGCGGGGGGCTCGAGCCCCCCTACCGCTACCGGACCCTTGGAGCCCCCCTAAATTTTTAGCTATGGATGTATAATGTAGAAGGGGCTGAGGTCGAGCTAAAGGTACTTCAGCCCCTCCAAAAAAATTTCCTGGATCCGCCACTGACTGGAGCCATAAAAAGTAGTGATCCTTAGAACAAAAGGATAATTAAGGAATGTTGTACGGTTAAAATTATATATGAAATTCCATGCGATGGTGTTCAGATCGTAGAAATGGTCTAAAAAAATCCTAGGTGAAACTTCCTTTGTACATATATTGGACGAATACAAACATGCACTTGAACCTTGTGTGAAGTTTTCTTTTTGAGTTCGGTTTTCCTTTCGCTTTCGAGTAGTTAAATGTGTTTGGGCTCTCTTTTTTTTTCCCATACCCTCACTATATTCAATAAGGGGGGCGTCTATGGGACTTTTTGGCTGATTTAGCGTGATTTTGATTCGCTATTACAAAAGTAGCCGCCGCACAGTGGAATATGCATATGTAGCACCACAGCAGGGCAGGCAAGCTACGCAAGGCACTTGCAGTCCATGGTTTCAGCTTTTTTTCAATAATCATCATTTATTATATTAATAGATTATAGCTAAAATCCATAAGCCACGTTCCAAATACATATACCCAACTTGCTTTGCACTAGGAGCACGATAGGACCCAACTTGATTCTTTGTTTGCATGGTGTGACCAATCTGCCGTGATATGAAAGCACTGTAGGTGCAACACAGCGCCTAACTAGGCTGTTGCGGTGCCAAATGAGCCTACTTTTGCAATGTCGGGCTACTCTTGCAATGTTGGATGAGGAAGGGCATTTATGTCAAAACAAACCAAAACCAGGTCAAGTCATCCAAATGTCATGTTCACTCCGACTTCACCATCTGTCTTTTAGCTTCTAAAAGCCAAAAACCATAATAAATGTGCTGGCTTCTTAATTTCGGCTTTTTCTTTTTTGGCTTTTTTTTCTTTTTTTTCTTTGTATTGTCCGTAGAGATATAACCATATTTTTATTTCTTATTTTTCTTTAATGGAATGACTCAGAAAAATATAACAACAACTATAATATAATTTTAACCAAAAGTTAGCAGCCGGAAGCCGCTAAAAAAATGGATTGAACGGCCCCAAAGACTCCACCTAGGGAGCCATCCCCTCCACCACCTGTGTTCCAACACCCTAACCGCCAGTACCACCACCTATTGTAGCCATAACAAGTGGTGGGTTATTTTAGGTTGCGGTTATAACTTTTAATTTATGGCTTTTGAATTTTGGCTGTTCGTGAGAGACAGTACGCAGAGGGAAATAGCCGTAAACGATTTTGACTGGTATAACTAAACTCGATGCAGTGTATACTATAATCGATTTATAGACCACGGTTTTAAAAAAATACATAATTTAAAAGTTAGTTACTGTAACAAAAAATAAAAAGTTATTGTAACAAAAAATAAAAAGCAAAAGCCGAAGACCAACCGAACCCAGCCAGTATTGTTGCTATCTCCTATGCTCTTGCCATCCACCTCTGCCGCGTCGCTCTACAGCCTCTTCACCCGTCACAGTCATCGCTCCTAAATTTTAACATGGCTCTCGTCTCGTCCTAATCACTGGCCACACTCTGGCTCACCCACATTAGACCATTTTTTGCCGGTCAAAACCAGGATGCAAGGCCAAGGGGTCAGGTGAACCTCGACGGTGGAGAACCACCGAAATGCACCACCCACCAGCGCTTGCCATCAAGGTTTGTTGCTTTCGCAGTTACAATCAGGGTCGGAAAATCGCTGAAAATCGGTTTGTATCGGCCACCCTGGTTGTTTTCTGTATCAGCAAAAAAAAATGGTTTTTGGATTTTTTTTTACCAAATATAAAAGAAATTCGTAAACACTCCTAGCCTTGTATAAGGAAGGTCTTGGGTTCAAACCCTCAAAATTGTACTTTTTGTAGCTTTTTTATTTTAACTTCAAAAAATTCAAATTTTGATGTCCGGAATTTTCTGAAATTCAGTAAAATCGGTTCTATTTGTGACCTCCGGTATTCTGCAGTTTTTTTTAGCCTTTTCGTTTGAACTTCAAAAGATTCAAATTTTGACGATCAAAATTTTACGAAAATCGGTTCTGTCGTGACCTCCGGTAAAAATTAAAACTGGCTTTCTAAACCCTAGCTACAATAATAGTCGTTGTGTGTGCGATGATAGTAAAATCTTCAATGAACGTACCCCTGTCCCTGCACCTGTTTTGATTTTTTTTTTTGTGTTTTCAAATTTTGTTCCCATATTCTATATTTCTTGTATTTCAAACGGGTCCGTGTACGGTGTGAAGACAGTAAGGCATTGACTAGAAGCATCAACTCTTGCAGACTTTAATCAAAACTAGATAGAATTATCTAAGAGCTAGTGTCCCTTGCGAAAAAAAAACTAGCGTATAGGGCCATGCTATGGCAGGTTTGGCAACATTTTACATTGTGACCCAAAGTTTTTAACCCAGACGTTAGTAAACGTAGAGCTGGGTCCATATAGGAAATTATTGTGATTTGCATATATTAAGGTCCTATTTGATTCGCAGATTCTAAAACGCAGGATTGGAATGTCACGACTTGTTGAATCCTGTAGGAAACAAAACTCAGGAATTGTTCAAAAGATGTATTTGGTTGACTCACAAGAAAAATACAGAAACTTTGAGATTAAATATTAATTGATGAGAGAGATAATAGAGAGAGGAAGAGAGAAGGTGCATTGTAACTCTGGAAGGTATTGCTAACATGATGTTAGACCTCATGTTAGAATTCCTTCAAAATTTGTAAGAATTTTTTCTATCCTATGAAATTGCTTTAAAACAATCCTACAAATAAAACACCCCTCATAGTAATTTTTCCTTTGGACTAAATTCCTCTCTTTTTTTTTTTTTGAAATTCCTTTGAATCAAAGAGGCCCTAAAGGGAAAATGTGCTGGGACACATTGAGCTTGTTCATATAGATCAGGTTCCGTTTGGGAAAATTGTGTCAAAAATCTATGTGAAACTAAATATACTCCAAAGCTACACTCATATGAATAGAGGCTTCCAAAAAATGTATACTATCTTATTCCAGCTGAACCTGTCGATCTTGACCAGCAAACGTATATCGATGTCAAATCCGACAAGACAGTCAGATGTATTAAAAATACTAGCTAACAACATGACAAACCCCACCTCGTAGGATATAAATGTCATTAAAAAGTTACAACTTGTAAGGATACAGAAGAGCATCCGATTGATTACCAACCTGATAGCACAACTCATAATTATCTCCACAAAACCTCTACAACTCCGCAATTTTCAACACGTCGTCTAGAGTGGCCCAAAATGTAGTTTCCTCCAACAAGACAATTCCCCCTTCTTTTTTCCCCTTTTCTTACTTAATTTAATTTGATACTTTACCTATATTTTTCAACATATGATTCTTATTACAGGGTTATACATTAGTGTTGCACTTTATGCACCTAGCTTGAACTGCATCCATAGTGTAGTGAACTCCAGAAGACAATTCGAAGGTGTAAAGTTAGAACTTCCTGTTCTTCAGGTAAGTTTTTGACAGAATTCTCTTTCCAAAAATGTTGTTTCGAAGAGCAGCAGCATGTGGCTTGATAGCTGCGATCAATGCAGCACGTACTGCAGCATCCTGCACATTAAACACAGTTTGAGTGAATTTGTTTTAGAAGATTCAAAGGAGATTTTATCGCAGAGTGGCAGAGCTGTTTGTACCTCGCACTCTCGTAGTGCTGTTTGAATCACATAATTCCCATACTGATCAAGCAAGATCTGTAGTAGTTTGGGGTCATTGATAAGCTCATGGATTATTTTCACACGTTTGTGCTCCTGCACTTCTTTTAGACATTTTTCGACCACGTTGCTGCTGCATTTTTTCATTGATAGATATCCGTGGTGACCCTCAAGCTTGTCTAGTATTTCATCCGTCACCCATGTGATGTTGAGCTCGAGTATATACTGTATTACATAGTTCCTGCAAGGGTTTAGGTCTAGCTTAGTATTCAAAGGCAAAACAGCAACAGGATTGTAATTAGATTACAATCTGTGATTAGTATTCGAAGGCAAGACAGTAGCAGGATTGTGATTAGATTACCATCTGTATTGAATTTCGGAAGGCAAAAGAGAATGTGCATACCCGTACTGATGTTCTGAGAGGTCAAGAGCCCTGGATGTGATATTGTACAACAATTGGTTCTTCTGCTCCTTATTTGCATGAACAATACATTTTTGGATGATGCAACAGCCTTGACGATCCTGCGCTAGCTCAAAATAATGTTCTATAGCCGCATTGAGAAGGAACTGCAACAGTAACACCAGTCCAAAATTGAGGGTAAAAAATGGCAATTATGAGAACAAACAAAAAATTGTACTAAGCAAGATTAGAGAATTAGTTTAGATGACAATAGTGGAAGTCAGTAGAGATGTCTACAGTAAAGCAAACTGAGAATTCAAAGCCAAGTCCGAATAAAGATAGTTAATACAGGTTTTCAACAGGGATGTACTATCTAGATTCGCCAATTCTAGAAAACCGTTTTTCCGCATGATGCCGCAAGCCATAATGATTAAGTAACTTAGTATTGCTTTTAGTCTAGTGACATCGTGCAGGTTTTAATTGTACAAGACGAAAGAGCAGTTGAGGTTTCTTTTAAATGATGGAAGATTGTCCTACTTGGTAAAGGGTAAAACAACAGGAGCCAAAGCGGTCAAATTCTAGTATTTACAGTAAGGCCATTCAATGTTTTGAGTTTCCTTGCAACAATAACTACAGTTTGCGCACCCACTAAGCACAAAAGTTATTATTGGCATTTGATTAGAGGCTGGCTTTGTCGTGAATGACAATAGAGTTTTTCTCTCTTTCTTTCTTTGCCAGGTTACTTTGAAAAGATGCTATAATTGTCAAACACAACCATACCAGTAAGTCTTTAATAAGATCATATGCAGGGCAATCCCATTTGTACCTCTAGCCAAGACCGTTTATTGCATCAAAACATAAGTCTATTGTGTGAACCGAAAGGGCCTCTAGCCTAGCGGTTAAAGCGCCTCAGTAGCACCCCCAGGTCCTGGGTTCGACTCCCAGTGGGAGCGAATTTCAGGCTGGGGGAAAAAATCCCCTCGCTTGCCCCATAAGCCAAAGCACAGATCTAAAGGCTGGCCCAGGTTGCTGGTAGCGCCAGGTTGTTGGTCTAGGGATCACCCTGGATTGGTTGTTCTCACATGGGCTGATGCCGCTGTGTCAGGATGGGGCAAGGGTTCGGGGATTTTCTCGGTCTGCGTGAGAAGACCTTCTTCTTAAGCAAATGCCCGGGGGGTTTCTTCCCCCCGCAGGTCGAGTTTTTTTTTTTTTTTGATCATTTGGAGAAAGAAAAGAAGTCCAATACATGCATAAAAATAACCATGATTTAAATGTTTACCATAGTTGGAGATGGAAAAGAAAGGCCATGGGTATTAAGCAATAGTTAATAGCATACTAGCCATACAGGGTATTTAGTTGCACATAGCAAAGTTATAACAGCATTATACAGTGGATATAGGTAAGAGTTTGCACAGCCACCATATAAAAAATAAGAGTACATCCGAGTTAAAGCAAATAGGTCTTACTGCTTTGTACACGGGTGAAAGTTTCTGCAAGCAACGGTGTGCAACATGACTGCCATTTGGATCCATCATCAAAGTGACCGCACCGGGGCTCAGACTAGATACAACCATTGAAACTTCATCTGACGTATTTATAGTTTCTATCACCTTTTGCACTGCACGTGTGCTGCAGTATATGTTCAGAAAAATAGTGAGGTAATAACAATAACACTAAATTATAAGCGAAACAATTAAAATCAGAGCATTAAACACATACCCATGCGTGTTGCATGCAATGTTAATTAACCAGCCTGGTCTTTTGGTTATTTCATAAATTACATGCATCCTTTGATCATCATTGCACTCTTCAAGTAGCTTTTGCACCAGGTAGTTTCCAAATTGGTCCACCATAAGTTGACCAAGATGTTTGATGATTACATCGAAGACCTTTTTAACATCCTCTGGAGTACCTTCGGTAAATATCCTCTGTAGAAAGCGGCAGCCATTCTGATCCTTTGCCAAGAGGTAGATTTTTCCTACAACTTCATCCTCTGAACTATACATCAGCTGGGGAGTTTTCATGGCCAAATCATAAGATTCCACGGGTGACAGAACCTGAGAGTTTTGCCAGTCAAAATGCAAGGCATCATTGCTCTGGATATTAAGATGGTGATTATGTCCACGCCAGTCGATTCTTTGATTCGCTTTGGCACTGCAATTAAGTGCAAAGCCAGACTCGATGTTTCTAATTGAATTTACACCTTCAGACTTTATCAGGATCTTTTCAGGAGAATTTTTCATCTTGACTTTATCCAAAATCTGATGCTGGAAGAAGCCTTTGGATGAACACCTGAGCCCATATGAATGTTTGAACTTTTCAGATTGCTGAATCTGGCAATATTCACAGTTTTCGCATGCGCAATCAGGGTAAATTATACAGGGGCAATTGTTCACAAGTGTAGAATTCAGCTGGTTATATCCATTCGGAACAATAGCATCGCCATGTCCCAGCTTATCAACACTGGGTGTCCCAAGATAAGGTGAAACTGCAGCCAAACTTGAGGAGTGAATGACACCACGTTGATTGCTCCTACCCCAACGAACATCAGAGCCGGCAACCTGTGGCATTTGCTGATAAGCATACTGTGGTTGCACGAAAGAATACTTCTCTGCATCTGTATCTTGCCACCTGAAATTTGAGCCCGTCTGCTGATAAGTTGCATATCCTTGTGACCGCCCATCAGTAAGAAACTGTTGCGGGAAAGGTGAAGCTGATGGTAGATTGCATGGAGCCCCAGAAACATTATCCGAGCCATGCATCCCAGTGTACATTGGACAATTTCGTCCACCGGACTTTGGCTTTATGTGCTCAACGTCATTGATCTTCAGAGATGAAGACATGAAACCATCTTGAGCAACTTCCAGCTGATGTAATGTGTTCGCTGTGCTGTTGGCAGATGAAATCACAAGACCTGCAGGGTAGTATCCATTTCTGGATGCAACACTGCCTGGATTAGCATGAGTGTCAGCAGCACCATCCCTGAAGCCCAAGCTCATGCTTTCAAATGCCGACGCCAACGACTGGTCACCAATCAAATTGTCATTGCCAAGGAAGCCCACACCAGCTGGTCGGTTACTCCCCACCATTGCCATATCACACAGAGCAACCTGCGTATGCGATGGCCTTCTCGCGATCATGGGAACCCGCCCAGCCTGGGGAGAAGAACTACCTGCACGATGAAGCTCCATTTCCCCATGGTTTGCAAACATGGCACCAGTGATCTTGTCAGTAAAGTCTCCCTGTTTGGGATCATCCTGATTACTCTGCACTTCTTCCATATCAGTAACAGGACAATCCGCGAAGCCGCAGGCAGGGCACAGCTAATGCCAACTCGATCAGACAATGCAGCTAGAATCACCAGTCCTGCGACACCGACAATTCGATGTTACACACAAATACCACGAAAGTGCCTACATGATCACGGCATCAAGGACAAAAATCTTTACCAAATAAAAATAAAGCATTTGTACGGACGATTTGGCAAAAAAGACAACGGCACGAGACAACGCAGCCTCCGGATAAACTCTGGGAATCGCCACATGGCAAAAGAATTCCAGCAAGGGGATGGAATGAAGGACAAGACTTTCGATCCCATCACCCACACAAAGAACCCCAAACGATCCGTATACACAAAAAAAAATTACGACAAAATTTTGGGAAGAAAAACAAAAAGAACCCGTGATTTTTGCCATCGATTCCACGATCGCATTACGCAAAGACCACGAAATATATCATGAAACGCGGGGTACTAATCGGGCGCCAATAAATCAGCCCATGCAAGCCAAGATCGCAAAAACCCCAAGGAAAAACCCCCCATCACCACGCAGAAGAGGCCAAAACCCCATCAAGAACCGCGGGCGAAAGGCACCCACCACAAAAATCCCGATCTCGGGAAGAACCCAACGAGCAAGCCGATGGAAAGAACCCCGCACGCCCGATCGAGCCAAACAAGAGACGCCCGAGAGAGAGGCGGGGAAGAGATTACCCAGAAATCTCAGGAGAGAGCATGCGCATTAGCACGTGAACCGCGGCCGCGCGATCCCGGGATGGTTCGGTGAGCCGATCGCCGCGGATTGGACGGGGAATGGCGATTTCTGACGGAGATTTTTGGAGGAAGAAGGCTTGCAGGAGAAGGAGATGAAAGGAGGAGAGAGAGAGAGAGAGGGGCATTCCTGTGAGAGAGTTCGCTTGTGTGATGTGTCTTCTTCTCTTCTCTCCTCAAATGTGGATGGACAACTCTACCCCTCGCTGTGTGCGCAGCCTTCGGGACTCGAGTGGGGGCAGCCAGGGAAATGTTTGTAGAGAGAGAAAGAGTGGTAGAGAGAGAGGGTGGCACGTATACCGCTGCCATGCATGCGTCCATGCACGCATCGCCTTTGCATGTAACGGAGAGGCCTGTCGAATTTTGTGCGTGCGTGCGTGTGTGTGTTTTCGTATCATGCCTTTTTTTTGGAGTGTTTTGTGTGGAATTTATTTAGTTTAAACTCTCTCCGTTCTTAAATTGTAAACCTTATATGTTCTTTCAGTGTTGCTTCGATGTATAACGTGTCCATATAATTACGTGTAATAGCTTATATGTTCTCTCTACGGATCTCAATGGTTTGTGTTTGTTTTGTTTGCAGTATTTACGTGTAATAGTTTATATTAGTACTTATTCTTTCTCTCTCTCTTAAGGACGATAGTTCCTCTTGTTCTTTCTTTGTTCCCAAAATATTTATAGTAGGAACATTAGAGTTATTTTGTTTTATTGTTCTTTCTTCATTACCAAAATATTTATAGCAGGGACATTACAGTCATTTCATTTTGTTCTTTCATTATTTCCAAAACATTTATAGTAGGGACATTAGAGTCATTTTCTCTAAGGGCATCTCCAATGGTTATAGCTAGCAACTAACTATAAGACTTCCACATCATCTATATAGTACACACTAAAGTTAGCATTCTAAATAACTATCTATAAGGATAGCTATTTGATGCTTACATGCACACACAGAATTTATGGAGGCTGCCTCGTTTGGCGCTATAGACTATCTCTAGAGCTGTAGAGAGCTGCGTTCTCTTTCTTCATTTAATATCTTCCACGTAGGACAGTTGATGACATGGACTCTCTTGTAGATAGCTGCTATAGACCCATTGGAGATGCCCTAATTGTTTTTTCTCTATTCCCAAAATATTTATAGCAGGGCCATTAGAGTCATTTCCTCTTGCTTTTCTTTTTCTTTTCCCAAAATATTTATGACAGAGGGGTTAATTCGAGTCGTTCCTTCTTGCTGTTACTTATTCATGGCCTATGTGCTTTCCTCTTGCTGTTCTTTCTTTATTTCCAAAACATTTATTGCAGGGAGGTTTGAGTCATTTCTCTTGTTGTTCACTTGTACATAATCCATATCAATAAGTCCATTGGACCCCTATAACATCCCAAAATTTGCTTTCTAGAAAAATTTAATTTCAAATTAATTATTTTAAAGTATGTGGACTTTATTTGGCTTTTATTTGATTTTCTGGATTTTCTGGAGTTTAAAACCTATTTTTAAAAGTTTAAAAAGCATTTTAAACTATGAAAATTAATTATCAACATTAGTTGGAAATAATTTTATTAAGTTCAAAATATCTCCAGGAGCTTCTGTGAATTTTTTTGGAATTTTTGGAGTTATTTTCATTTTTTTCTGAGGCCTAAATAATTTCCTAGCCTTTTCTGAAAATAAAAATCAAATTCTGAAAATAAAATTCCCAACCCCTCCCTTCGGCCGACGCGTGGACGGCCCAGATCCGCCCACGTCATCGCACGACCTTATCCAGACCGCTCTCCCCCTCTCCCTCCGCCAGCGGGCCCGGCCCGTCAGCCACCCCGCCTTCCCCTCCCCTCTGGTCGGCACCTGGCCGGCCCGATGAGCGCCACGCCGCCCGCGCGAGCCATCCCGCCGTCCGCACCCCGCTCCCCTCTCCTCGCTGCCTCACGGGCCCCGCCCGTCAGCCGCCTGCGCCCCGCTCTCGCTGCCGCCCGGCCCCGCCTGTCAGACCCGTCGTCTTCCCCGTGGAGTCGCCTTCCTTTCTCTCCTCCCCTTTCCTTTCTTCGCCGGCCGACCGAGTCCCCCGCGGATCCGGCCTTACCTTCCTCGTCTCTCTCCGGTTTTGGAAACCCCGAGCACCCGCGCGACCAAATCCCCAAACCCCCGCGCCTCCCTTCCTTCTCTGCCCCCTATTTCCTTCCCTCCCCTCTCCCTTTCTTTTCCGGCCGCCAACTCCGGCGAGCGATTGCCGCGCCCATGCCCCCCCCCTCCGTCCCTATAAATAGCCCCCTCGGCCTCCCCTCTCACCGCACCACCTCCCACCGCTCTCCCCCTCTCTCCCCGAGCCTCGTGTGCCCTGCACCGAGAGCTCCCCGTGCGCGCCCGGTAAGTACTCCGGCGAGAATCACTGCCGCCTCGGTCTTCCCCAGAGCCAGCCGCCGCCTCCAACGTCTTCCCCGTGCGCCGGCGACCACCCTCAGCCCCTCGACCGAGCCTCCTCACCGCCGGAGCACCGTCGCACCGGAGCACCTGAGCCCGCTCCGCCATTTCCTCGCCGCCGGCCACCTCCGCTCGTCCCCGAGCCTCGCCGACCCCACCTCAGATCCGCCTTCGCACCGGGACCCCATTTCGGGCTTCACCCGAACCTCTCCGGCCTCCCCTCGCCGCCGGCAACCCCGCCTCCGGCCATCTCTGCCCGACCCCTCCAGCAGGTACCCCTCAAAGGGATTACCTACCCTGTATGGGTAGACAACGCCTCCCCGACCAACTGGCTAGCAGCGCTATTCCTCCCTCCCCCCGGTTCCCTCGGCGCGCGTTCGAGCCCCCGACTCTGCACGCTGAGGTTGAGCCATTCTTTTAATTTCCACGCTGACAGCTGGGCCCCACGCGTCAGGGACCGCCGTCCATGCTGGCCATTGCCGTCTGGGTCCCACATGCCAGAGACCGAGCACAGTGGGCTCACTGCCAGTGGGTCCCACCTGTCATAGACTCAGAGAAAATAATAAAATAAAAGATTAAAATTTAAATGCTGCCAGTGGGCCCCACCTGTCGGAAATTTTATAATTTCTGGATTTATTCAAACTGAGAATTTCAAATGAGCATAACTTTCTCATTTTAACTCCAAATTCAGCCATTCAAATTTGGCCTCTATTTGAATTTTTGATTTTATTTGAAATTTTGGTTGTATTTATTTGTTTTGTTGCTTCGTCTTTTCTCGCGTAGATTCCACCGTTGACGAAGATCTCTCCACTCCGCAGCAGGAAGACCCCGAGAGCGTGCAAGAAGGCAAGTCTCTTTTGATCATATTAAACCTATGATTTTGAAATGTTTTAATTATTTTAAATTATGTGCATTGCTATTTACATAAAACATTAGTTCAAATCTTAAGGTATTAGTTAATCCAACTTTGTTATGCCCTCAATTGAAGTTGAATGCCATGTACCTTTGTAACCCTAGAATTTCGTTTGTCTCAATAATGAGAGTATTATAATTATTTGTGAATAATAGAATGGTAGTATAATGCTTAGTCACGCTATTTAATACTTTTGAAATCTTGAAAATGGGAAAGTATGATTTGTTGTAATAACCTTGTGTTTATAAGTCTAGTGGTGATTGGAGTTGCCACTGATCTTTTAAAATAAAATAAAATGTGGAAATTGGTTTAGATTAGGGTGGATGGTTGGTTTGGGTTGGTGCGGCAAGCACGAGATCTTATAAAGTGTATGTTCCACCCTAGTCAATTAAGGACCGACGCTTGTGTTTGTCCAGACTGAGCACTACCGTACAACACTAAGTCTATATGGGTACGACCTAGCTGATTAACTCATGATAGTATAGTTTAGGTGCCACCAAAGGAAGCGTGGTGACTGTTAAGATAATTTGTCTCTTAGGGGTAAAGTTGTACAACCTCTGCAGAGTGTCAAACTATTCGAATAGCCGTGCCCACAGTCAAGGGCGGGCAAGGAATGCATTCACATGGTAGATTTTTGGTTTTGGTTTTAAAATTAAAGTTTTTGTATTCCGAGAGTGGAGGGAACTCTCGAAAAGGTATCCTGGCAGTTGGAGCCAGAGAGGGTGGATGGAACCCGCAGTTTTAAACTTGATCAATTGTAATTGGTTAGCTAGTGCTGGTAGATGGAACCTTCACTATAAAGTTAATGATAATTCTGTTAAAACATTTACTTTATTAAATTGATGCCTTCGAAAATAATTAGTAGTAATAGAAATTAAAACATTACTTTGTGCAAAAGAACCATATAGTCTTCTTTTGTCAAGCCTTACATCTATTGCATTTTTTCCAAGACTTGCGGAGTACTTTATGTACTCACATGCTGCACTCAAAAATAATATTCAGAAGAATACGAAGCTCAAGAACGAGACTACGACTACTTCACGGGTGGATTCGATGAAGGATTCCAGGAGTTCTAGGTCACGCTTCCCCAGTCAATTGCCTGTGGCGTATTGATGGGCCTCCGCTGAATTTATCTTTGCTTCCGCTGTGCTTTATGATTGTGCGAGGTCTTGAAACCTCAATTGTAATAATGAGACCTGTCGGTCAGTACTCCTTATTATTGTAATAATGCGTTGTTGGTTATGAATCATTTCTGTTTAACTGTGTGTACTAGCTTTGATCTAGAACTAGTGCGGTAATACACAGAGGGTCCGGGTTTGGAAATCCGGGGTCCCGACAACCCCTCTGAACCATTATGAAAGTATAGATTTCAACCTTCAACTGCAAAGTTAAATGTTTGACCCTCTCAAGTATCAATATCGTCCGAGAGAGAGTACAGAGGGATAGAGACTCGCATGCGATTTTAGCCGATATAAATGAAGTCGTTGTAGTGTGTACTACAATTAACTTGTAAATCCTCCTTGGAAAGACACTCCATTTGCAAACTAGTTATTGTAGAAAAGCAGTTTACTATAAAAAAATAGATTTTAGAAGCCGAAAAGAAGATGGCCTAAATCTTCCAGTAAACTTAGAAGTTAGCAACAATAATTATTCTTTTCTCTTTTTTTAATTGGTTTGTGGTTGTACTATACCGCCGGGTACATGAAGTTTCTTTCATTGAATTAATTATTTATTTATGTTAAATTAGGTGCTTTATTTCATTTAGAACTTGGGCAAGGCAGCCACAGATGGTGTGATATGTAAAACTTATAATGCAACTCATCCAACCCCGAGCTTTGAGTTTTCTTTATTATTGTTGTTGTTGTTGTTATTATTACTATTACTATTTTATTTTTTTTGCAGGGGAGATTTGAGTTTGTGATTTCGTACAATATATTAATGATGCAATCAGCTTCTTGCAAGGATCATAGAAAGTCAGGAAAGACCAAACATTTTGAAGACAGATATCCCCAGATGCAACCAAGGACCCCCCCTATCCGCCCTATGGTATAAACAGACTGATGAATGATGATAGCAATACTACTCTTCGATTGGATGTCTCATGCACTTTCTTGACCGCGCAACGTTTCCCCTGCACAAATAAAAAAGTTGCCCTACTATTGCATCGGGCTCCATCCATGATCCGTCCCATATAAGGGAAACTAGTAGATCCATCAATAGTATCATGACATGTTCCATATATTGTGCTTGTATAGCACTAGGACACTTTCCAACTTGCGACTACCAGGTAAAGAACCGTCGGATAGGAGAATAACAGGTTTAGATTAAAGCGTCCGTTCGAAACAAAGGGAAAAACCCTTCCATTTTTCGCTCTCGGTTGAAGTGGATGGATGATTTGTGGTCATAATGTGTGTGCGAGCACGTACGCAATTGATGAACAAGTGGACAGCTACAGTGATTCAAGCGCAATGGGTGATAGAAATAGGGTCAGGAACAGTAAGAAGCTCTTGGTGGGGCACAGGGAGAAAAGAAATTGTGGTCCATTTTGTACTGCTATCAATGGGGTCACTGTTTATCAGGTTTCTTATACCAGATGATCAGTGGAGATTCACATTGTTCCCGAACTGACCCCTTGATTGACTTCTTAGTTTTTGTACTTACTGAGCCGTGTGATGTTAATGGGATGTACTGTTAAGTACAAATGTTCAGGGTTATGTAAGGTAAGGGACATCAAGGGTCTAAAGGCCGTGACAAGTACTGAAACTTGGTCGTCATGCGTAGACATTCTCCTATTCTAAATTCCTTAGAGTTTCTACTTTTGGGCTTTTTCGATTTATAACTTATTTTTTACTGTTTATCACTGTAGTTGATTTATTTTGTGATGTAACTATTGGTGACTTTTTAGCATAATTAAATTTAAAAAAAATAAAAAATAGCTCATCACAGGCAATTCATATAAAAGAATACGAAAAAAAACCAAAAAATAAAATTAAGAAATTAGAAGCTATAAACTTAAAAGTGAAGCGAAGAAGCTGAAATGAGGTCTCATGTAAGCTGTAGTGCTGTGTACTCAACTTACCTCCCCAGTGCTACGCGTCAAAGTGCCTGCGTGTGCAGTTGCGACGAAGGACCCTGTAAACTTCATCCTTTCCTAATGTGGTAAGCAAATAAAAGCGGCCTCACTTGTTCTTTTCACAAAACAATGTAAATCATTTTGTTCTTTTCTTCGTATGAGTTTGTTACGAGTCTTCATATGAGTTTGTTACCAGCCTCCCTAGAATATATGCCTCAATGTACACCATCCTATCCTGAATGGTTTATCCTTTGTTTCCAAGAAATTTCGTCCTCCCAGCTATTATGCCTACCGTCAAACCACGCGTGGTGTACACTTGATGTTCTCTTGTTCCTTGTCCGAGTGTCTATCTACCTTCTCTCTTACATTATGGGCTTAGCGAACATAAAGATATCCTAAAATAATAAGGTTAGCACGTTCATGCGTATCTACCTTCCCTCTTACATTATGGGACTAGCGAACAAAAGGATGTCCTGAAATACTAAGGTTAGCACCTTCATTCTATCCAATGCCTTATTCTCCGTGGCACAACAAAAGTTCACTAACAAGGACCATAAAAGGAGGTGCATAATGCATAATTAACACGGATGTACCTAGATGACGAAGCTGTGATAAACAGGCTGCGATACTGCTGCTGTTATTTATTATGCGCTTATGGACCTATTTGTTTAGGTTATGTCTTATAACTTTTAACTGTTTATGAGATAGAGACTCGTGTACGATTTTGATCGATATAGATGAAGTCGTTACAGTACCTACTATAATTAACTTGTAAATCCTGTTACTAATTAAAAGACACTCTGTTTAAAAACTAGTTACTTAGAAAAGCTAGTTACTATAGAAAAGAAACCGAAAAAGGGGCCGATATGTTGGCTTGTTATTCTTTGACTCGTCAAATTGGAGGTCGTGTGCATTGAGAATGATGCCTCAGGACAAACGAAATTTTGCCTACTACTGCAATGTAATCCATCCATAATCCATCATATGCAAGCAAAACTAGTAGTAAATCCATCATGCGTGTGCCAGGTAATAATGTGTAGAGCAAAATGCCATCGGAAAGGTCGGCGTATTGAAAAATACTATCATGGACCGAATGTGTGGGTCAATGCCATCACGAAAGCCAAAATGCTTCGAAATGCTATTACCGTGAGGGTTTCGCCCCCTAGCACTGTTAGGACTGCAATCCACTATGTACAAAGCATAAAAATCCTAAACATGCCCCAAGGTCGCGGTGACAAAAGTGGCCCCAACCTCCGAAACCCTAAATCCCCTGCACCATTTTTCCCTCCACCGCGGCCACATTTCCCCTATAGAGATCAAAACCCTAGATCCCCCGCTCCCCTCACCCGTGCGTGAGATGATATATGAGGGCCTGTACGACGGCAGGCTCTAGTTGGGGTGAATCAGGACCTGCTAGTCCTGCGAAATCCTCGGTGGTGTGGTATAGGGAGGCGGCGCAATACCAGGATACGACATGGCAAGATGGGGTGGTGCCTCCGCCGTCGTCTGCCGCGTCTTCTAAAAATCACCCAAGGCAACAAGCCCACTGAAGCTCCATGAAGGGCAGTCATTCGAAGACTGATACCAGCTTAGTGAGGAGGAGGGCCTAATGAGCTCGAACGCGTGGGTTCTTCAGGGGTAATGTCTTAATCCGCTTTTGTGTTTTGGGCTTTTTTTGTGGTGTTTGGTTGGATGCACTGTTATGTTGTGTCAATTTGGGTTAAGGTGCATTTGGGGGGTCCCGATTTGTAGTAAAAAATTTCCACGATGTTGTACATTCCATAGTTTTATTTGTTCTTGCATGCTATGAATTGTGTGTGTTCTAATTTTGTGGGTGCTATCATATTAGCTATTAGGATGGGATCCTACATGTGCAAGGAAGATAGTGGTATATGTGAGTACAAGAAAGCAAGAATCATCAATAAGGTGGTAGATAAGGAGGAATGCTCGCTGCTGACTACTTACGCGATGAGTTCATATAAGGCAATAAGCAATATCCATCATTTTTAGGATTTAGGCTTTAGGGTGCTATGTTGTAATGAGGTGGCAACTACTTCACAAATAGCTAATGCAGAAGTCATTGCCACCAGCAGCCCATGTGCACTTACAAGGAGTAGAAAGCGAGTTCTTGAAGCAGAACATGCTGCTTTAGCTCTCAGAGGAAATCAGTGATGCAACCCTAGTATGATTGATCTGTTGTGTGTCCTGTTTAGACTATGTATGATTGTGTGTCCTATTTAGACTATGTATGGCTAATCTCTGGATGCTACATTTTTTTGTAAGACTTGGTTATTTTGTACAATCTAGTGTGGTCTAAAAGTTGTACTTGGTTATTGTGTTATTCTGGATAGTATGTTACTGCTCTGCTCTATTGGTTATTCTAGAAGTTGTACTTGGATAGTATGACTGGTCTGTTGGTTATTCTGGATAGTATGTTACTAAACACTTGGTTATTCTCTTATTATGGATAGTATGTATTTTTGAAGGGTATTTGAAAGTTATGTCCCATGCCAAACATACTGCATTCCAACACGTACATCACATCAACACTCCGGGTCAACACAGCATGGCCAAACATATTGCATTCCAACAAGCGAATCATAATAACACTCACAACACTACACCTTTCAAATGTCGACCAACACAAGAAACAAAACAACATACAACATTAAGTTTATCTTGCTCTCTAATATGTCAAAATGATACCTCATCTCCACCATTTCCTTACCCCCATCATAGCTTCCTCCTCCAAAACAACGCCATGCCTAGTGCTCAGTTCATTTTCCCACACCCAGAATAGATCGGCAATCGCCTCAGCCATCCTGCAATTGAATCAACAAGAAAAGGGTTTGATACATCTGGGGAAGGTTTGGAACAAAGCAACCCAAACCAACTTAACTCACTGAGTAAAAGGTGCACTTGTAGTAGTGACGTCTGGGATTCTTGGCCATCCCTGAGGTCTTCTGTTTCACAAGCGTGTTGCATTTTGGGTAAATCACTACGAGTGCCGAGAAAGAGGCACTCACTTAGCTCATCCCAGCATCTAATCTAGGGAGACAAAGGGACAAGATAGCGAGGAAGGGGAGAAATGACTGAGGAGGGGGAGGAGAACATATGAGGGGAGAAGTGCCTGAGAAATGGTTGCATTTATAGCTTCAACTGCCAACTTCTTTGCTGCCAAACTGTCCACTTCTTTGGTGACAGCAAGCAGCTATTTCGTGAGTGCAAAACGGTATTTTCATACCCCCTAAACGGCTTCGGGTCATGGAACCCTCACGGCAGGGGTATTTCCCAGCATTTTCGGCTTCGCGATGGCATTTGCCCACGTATTTGGTCTGCAATGGCATTTTTCTACACGACAATCTTTGAAATGGCACTGAGCAAATTTTCACTAATGTGTATATCTCGCACTACGAGATCGCATTGCGACTGCCAGATGGGAAACCATTGAATCACAAAATCAACAGTTTAGATTAATCAAAGCGTCCGTTCAAAACAAAGGGGAAATTAAACCTGCCCATTTTTCCACTCCGTCGAGTTGGACGGATGATTCGGGGTCATACTGTATGCGCGAGCACGTAATTGATGAACAAGAGAACGATTACCATGATCTGGGTGCAATGCTGACCAAAATGAAGGGGAGCCAGTGAGAAGCTCTTCGTGGGGCACACCATGGAGGTCCATTTTGTACTGTTCTCAATGGGTTCACTGTGTTCTCAGGTTTCTTTTACCTGATGCCCAGTGGAGATTCACATTGTTCCCAAACTGACCTCTTGATTGTGTTCCATTTTTTCCTTTTTTTTTGGTACTACTTACTATGCCGTGCAAGATGTTGTACAATGTTAATGGGATTAATATTAAATACCTATCAAGGGAAAATGTTCCAAGGTTAAGGCCATAATGAATGAAACTTGGTGATACATTCTCCTAAGTCTATATCAATTTTGCCATCAACTAATTTGTAGTTCAACTAGTACGGCATACTCACTCCGGTCATAAAACAATGTTTGAAGATTGACATGGTCCCTAAAAATATAATTTTCATCAATAATTTATATTATAGCATAGTTATAAAACTTGATAAAATATAATACTATAAAAGTACTTTTTAATATACAATCAAAATATTTGTATCGATAGGCAAAATTTAGGAAATTAGATTGAACACATTCAAAACGACATTCTTCTGACCGAAGGGAATACAATATTTTGCTGGTTCAAAGCCCTAGATAGTTCGTGTCCAACCAATAGCATTAATGCATTATAAAAGTTTCTTTAGAGACTATCCTTGGAAAAAAAAATGCGGTGTCGGTTGATCCGAGATGGTAGAGCCAATGTTTATAAAACCTTGTTAAAATTTAAACTAATAGGAAACGTACAGGGCAATGATTTGCTCTAAATCAACGACGAGAGAATTATTAATCTTGATTAATTAGATTCCTAGGAGTTTCACGAAGAAAAAGATCTAGATCCCGTTCTAAACAATAACTGATTTCTGGGAACATGTTAGTTTCTTAATGTATATTTTTCCTTTTTTTCCCTTTGTTTCATTTTTCTTTGCACTATATATGGAGATGTAATTGTGTTTATTTATTTATTTTCTATTTTTCTTTATTTTTTAATTAAATATCTCAGAACTAACAATTGCTACAATACCATTTTAGTCAAAACCTATGGCACTTTGCTCAGTTGAGTTTTTTTGTGGCTTTTGGCTTTTTTCACTGTAGCTGGCTTATTTTGTGCAGTAGCAGCTGGTAGTTTTTTTGGCGTAATTAAATTTAAAAAAATTAAAATAGAAAAAATATGTTATCTTATTATGGACAATGCAAAGGAACGCGGGAAAAACAGGAAAGGCAAAAAAGCCCCAAAAAGATAAAAAGCTAGAAAAAGACAAAATTAAGGAATAGTAAACTAGAAATCAGAAGCCAGAAGCTGAAGCCGAAATGAGCGGGACTGTTTTTTCATTTCTAAATTTTTTAAATTTAATTACGCCACCAGTAGCTATAGTACAAAATAAGTTAGTCACAGTGCAAAATAAAATCGTAAACCAATTTATTAAGGCGAACTGAGCGTGTAGGCTTGTTCTTTCCCTAAAAATGTAAATCACTTTATTTTTCAGATAAATTTGTCACAAGCCTCTTCCATATGCCTTAGGCCCTGTTCCAAATATTTTTCAGGTTTTGGTTTTTAAAAGCCAGTTTTTGAATGGAGTGGCTTTTCAAGTTAGTTTATATAAGTCATTTGTACGAATCACTGTAGGAACAGTTTTGAACAGAGTGATTTCTCAATGCGAGTGTCATTTACTTTCTTAATCTCTCTTGTAATTAACTAAAAACCAAAATTATAGCTAAAAATCAAAAGACACAATACTTTTAAACAAGACCTTAATGTATACAATCCTATCATCATTGGTTCATCCTGGTTTCCAATGAATTTCGTCTTCCCACATATTTCTCTCTCTCTCTCTATTGCTGCCTGTCTCCCAATGAAATCACACCTGGAGAAAGCAAAAAGCTTCTCTCTCTCACACACACACAGAGGCACCATCTTGTTTTTTCCCCTTGTCGGTTCGGCCCCTTTTTGACTTCCCAAGTTCCCAGTGTGTAAACTCCATGCTGATTAGGGCCATATTTAGATCAGTTTCAGATTCTTAAAAACCAGCTATTACTTCTAGTTTTTAAAAGTTGGTTTCTAAGTAAAAACTGATGGGGTGTTTGGATCCCCTAGTTTTTAAAAGCTGATTTCATTTATAATTGGTGCTAATAGACTATTATACCCTTACATTTATGATTGGAAGCGTCTGCGCGTGGTCTTTAATGAGGGTAAATGGGTATTTGTGCAAAAAAACTGGCAAAAGCTGGGTATCAACAGCTTCTTGGTTTTTAAGAATCTGAGTAGGTAGATTTTAAAAACTGTCCTAAAAACTGGTCTGTTTGGATCCCACCCAGTTTCCAAAAGCCAGATTCTTAAAATCTGGGTAGATCCAAACAGACCCTAGGCCGGCTTATTATCGGCATAAATTGCGTGGCGTGAGGTTGGAAGATTTCCTTGGATTACTTCGTCTCGGAGGTAACAATTAGGGTCCGACTAATGGCTCTATTCTAGGCCTTTTCTTTTTAACATACAAAAACTGTTTTTCAATTTTTCTACGGCAATTAATTTTTTAAACGAAGTGTCTTTTCAAAACAGGAAGTACAAATTGATTATAGTATATATTACAACGACTTCATTTATATCATCTAAAACCACACGTGAGTTTTCTCTTACTCCGTACCCACTCCCACGAATAGCAAAGGGCCATAAGCTGCAGTCTAAAAAAACGTACACTCTTTTTAGGTTCTTTAGCCTTTGCTTTGACTTCTTTGGAAGCTGAAATAAACGGAACGATTTTTTCAAATGGTTTCTTTAAATGTTTCTATAAAAGGTTTTCTAAATCTAAAATCATATATACCATACATATCAATATCTCTATCGTCTGCCACTGTTTTTAAAAAATAAAGATAAAAGTCGTGAGACAGAGAAAAAGAGCATGATCATCTGTGAGACCGAGCTCACCGTCCCAACGGCGCGGACTCCTGTACTCTTTATCCCGACGCGACACGTGTCTGTTTCCCATTCCCACGCTTCACGCCTCGCTTTCCCGCGCGTTCCCTTTGTATTATTTGCAAATTTTTTCCTTTCCGGGAAGGGGCTTTTGGGCGGAGAAGCTTCAAGCCTTCAACTAGCATGAGTGCTGACTTTTGAAATGAAGTGCTCTCAACAAACATGAAATGGTAACTTTCAAAACCTAAATAATGAGCCTAAGTTAATCTTTCAACTGAAAAACAGCACTAACCTTTTCATTTTGATTTGATATGACGAACGGATAGACAGGACAAAAGGGGCTTTTCAACTTGGGAATAGATAGATGATCACTATTCACTAGCATCCTTCACGCGGAAAAAAAAAATAAAACTGATATATTACATGAGAAGTCTGCAACAATTAAAAATGCTACTATTTGCTGTGACTTAGCAATACACAACATGAGTTTTGCAGGGTGTGAATCGTTTTGATAACAAAGTTCAAAACCAAAAACGAACGAGAAAATATAAGCTTCTCATGATAGAGTTTGTTTTTTTTTTGCTTTGACCAAAACAAGAACCAACTTTATTGATATGATGAATCGGTGGTGATCGGTTCGGCTGAAAAGCTCGTGGCTTATGGCTGAAAACACTGTAGCTGGCTGAAAAAAGCACTGTAGCTGACAGAGGCTTATTTAGCATAATTAAATTTTAAAAAATTTAAAAATAAAAAAATTATGTTAGCCCATTACGTATAATACAAACAAATACGGGGAAAAAAAGAACCGGCAAAAAAGCTCAACAAAAAGCCAAAAGTTCAGAAAAAGACGAAACTTATGAATAGTGAAAAATAAGCCAGAAGCCGAAGTCGAGTTGATCAGGACGATATCTCACTTTCGGTGAGGCCTCCCGACCAAAGAGAAAATAAATCTTGATTGCATAGCTGCAATGTTCTATATGAAGAAAAAAAGAAAATTAATTTTGAAAAACTGAAATTCAAACAGAACACTACTGTGAATACTATTTTTGTACTTACATGTCTCCGAAGAATTTCGTAAATAGCTGGCGACCTCCTCTCGTTGTACTCATTAGCAATCAGAAAGTGTGTGAGATCCTCCTTCATTCCTTTTGCTTCTACCTGCATACACAATTATACGCTTTTAGGTTACATATATAGGGAAAAATCAACAGGAAAAAGGAGTAAGAAAACGGATGAAAGCACTAACAGCTCTATATCTAGACGGTGCATTCCCATTATATTGTTGTGTGAGCTTCATTGTGAAAACCCCACTGTCACGACTTGAAAAAGACAAATGAAAATGTGGAAATGTATAGCTGGTATGTCAGTGTACTGCTTTCAGTGGCTCCGATGCAGGTGTCCCTGCACATTGTTATGTGCAGGCCCAATCACTGCATGCCACGTGTGCAGCTAATATAAACAGTGTAAGTTAATTTGATAAATAGTGTACTTAACAGTGTAATTTAATTTGGTAAATAGTGGTAAACAGTGTAATTAACTTTAGTACTTAACTAATTAATTAATTAATTGCTCATTTGCTTGCACACGTGGCATGCAGTGATTGGACCTGCACATAACAATGTGCAGGGACCCCTGCATCTGAGCCACTCCCCTGCAGAAATGAGAAAGAAACTCAACTGGTTCTCTGAATCTGAGACACATTGCACTATCCCTCCCTCCATTTCAAAAATATTTACCCTTGTCGATCTTGGGTACGCGAGCTTGAATGCTCTTTGGAAATTCCAGATTACAGAGTCGCTTTCTCCCTTTTTGCTTTCAGCAGATGTGTTTGCACACAGTACATCAAACCTTCTTGCCCAGAAATTTGCCACAACAAAGTACCAAACCCTTTCAGTGGCAAAGTGGTACGAAAATCTGATGGTCCACATGAAAGCAGAAAAAAGAAAAGAAAAGTTACCAGAAGAATAACACTGAGGGGGGCACGATACAGAAGTGGTAAAAAATGCTATATTTTCAGAAATTTGAACATATTTAGATCCCCAAATAACTGAAAAATGCTATGGTATTTGCAAAATGGCAATGTATGATGAGGACAAAAAAAATGGCAACCATATGATGTTTTCTGTGCAACTGGACAAATGATAATGAAAAGATTTAAATGATAATTTCATTATGATAGAAAAATTTTGTGATAGTCATTCTTGAAGCTTTTTGTATGGGTGAGTTGAACATACCATATCCATCATGTCAGGCTTGCAGTGGCGGACTTACCAGGTGTTAAGGGGGGCTAGCACCCACCCTACCTCCGGCTGGAGAGTAGGTATCCCCTGGCACCTTAGCCATCCATGGGGCACCATGGTTCAGAGAGTGAGACTATGAAAGAGATGACGGAAGGTAAAAGAACATAATGAGAGTTGGGCCTTGAATTACCTCTTTCCATGCTGGGCCAACGTACGACCACATCAGCAAAGCCCATAAAACTACCAAAGCCCACATATCTTCCCACTAAGTGAGCCCAACCAAATCGACAACAACAAATCTTTCCATTTTTCCTGATTTCTTCCTGCCTCCAGTGCTTGGAGACTAGTGGGGCAGGCGGCGCCGACGTGCGTCGTGCGGCTTGGAGGCGGCTAAGGCTCGCGCGGGCCGGCCGGCGGCTCAAGCAGGATAAGGGAGATGGAGTGAACCATAAGGGACTGATCGAGACCAACTGAGCCCTGCCGGCTACTGCCCGAGGAGATAAGGAGAGAGGACCGAGGAGATAAGGAGAGGAAGAGAGGAACTGAGATATGGAGGAAGGATGAGGATGTCTATCGATTGCTGAATGGGTCATGTATTTAAAAGAAAACACTAATCTAGTTTTCAATTTGCGCAATTATCATTGATTTGGTATTCTAGTTTCATCTATTGTCATTTATGATTCGTAGAGTTGCAAGAAAATGGAGAAACAACATTGCCTTGTACGACTCAATTCTAGCGCTTTAGTGATATGTTGCTTCTTTTTCTCAATCTTTATAACTATTCACAATCGTAATTGCTCATTTCATCACTTGCGTATGTTTATGGGCTTTTGGGGGCACACTACCCATTAACAAGATATGATCTTTATTTTATTTTACATTTTTACTATATTTCTTTTCTAATTATGTATTACAAAAGATAATTTGATTTATGTTTCGTTCGTTTATCTTATGTTAGCCTTGTCCCATTAGAGCAAGTCCAATAATAGAGCCAAGTGTTTGACTATAAGTCAAGTTATAAGAGCCAAGTTATACAATAATTTATCTTCTATTTGTCTACAAAAGGTTTTTTATTATTATGTGGTACCATGTCTCACATTCTCTTTCCTATTCCTCCTCACATACATTTATTATCTGAGCCCAGCACGGCATAGGCTCCCGTGTCCAGCTTGTTGCTTGCATGAGAGCCAAGCTCTCATCTCTCTCCTGTCTTCTTTCCTCCACATCAGCAAAAATGCTGACTAGCTTAGCTATAAGACCATTATTGTACTTACTCTTAGCCTCCCCCTAAATTTTACTTTTGGGTCCACCACTGCAGGCTTGTATCCCTGATTTGGTTCAGTTAGAAGAATAGACAACGCCTGAGGGTTAACAAATGGATCTTGGAACTTGCTCTGCATAAAACAGTGCACAAAAAAAGGGAAAAAGAATTGTTAAAAAATAAGGGTTCAAATCTATTGAAAAAAAATACACAACAGACACATATGCATATAAGCTCCCCAGGTATGCAAAACCATCACAAATAAAAAAAGGACAGAGAAAGCCGGAAATTTAAAAAATCTTATGAGAAAGCAACTCACCGCAAGATCGCATCGCATAATGTGCCTTGTTAATGTTCCTTTACATGTAATCCTAGACGATCTTCGTGATATTGCTCAACCATAATAGCTTCACCCATCATGTCGAAAACATGTTTATTTATTTCCCCAAACACTTGCATAGAGCATCCAAATGTCTTGTGGTCCACCCATTTCTCCTCCATCTCTACTATCCTTGGGCTGGACAAGGAAACTAGTCAATGCATTATATAAAAGGCTAACCATTGGCATCATTGAGGAAATAATTGCTATAGACACATATTCATATATATAAAAAAAATAGTAAAATGCATTTTGTACCCAAAAAAAAAAAGGAAAAAATTGCCTAGTTTTACCTCCTGCCAGCGAATGGTGTGCATGAGATGATGAATTCAAATACTCCATGTGTACTCCATAGTACAATAGTGAATTTGTGATATGCATATTTTATTATAATATGGCTAATTAATTGGATAAGTATTTGTTTAGTGTAATGTGAATTTGTGTTCCTTCGGCTGAAACAGATAAATTAGGAAGATTAAGTGTGTTTGTTTTCAGGGCAAGAATGATTATGTGTGCTATGTATGGGGATAAAGTATCATACATACCTTATCAGTACATACTTATGAGAACATCTGGTGTTCAGATGAGCCTGGAAGAAAGAAAAAAAAGAACCAGCTCAAGTATTTGTTTAGTGTAATGTGAATTTGTGTTCCTTCGGCTGAAACAGATAAATTAGGAAGATTAAGTGTGTTTGTTTTTAGGGCAAGAATGATTATGTGTGCTATGTATGGGGATAAAGTATCATACATACCTTATCAGTACATACTTATGAGAACATCTGGTGTTCAGATGAGCCTGGAAGAAAGAAAAAGAACCAGCTCAAGTTAGCTCTGGTCATCCGGTGTTCAGATGAGCACGACGACCCAAGTTGTCGCAGGAGCAATTTCGTCATCGCTGGACATTGGGGTGAGAGAGGCTCGAACTCTCGACCTCAGGATCACTCGCTTTCACTAGCTATGAGACCTACGCGCTAGCCAACTGCGCCACCACCCCGTTGTGGTTGAGGTTGGCAAATGGTTCTACAAATAATGGCTTCTATGGCCACAAGAACTCCCGAACCGCCGGCCGCTATCGTGCAATAAATATACGCGCTTTTCGCAAATCTAACGCCTGTAGTTTAATGGTCTTACTGAGAAATATAGAGTTTGTATGTAAATTTAGTGAGATTATGTTTTCTATACCTTTATTTATTCTGTCTTAATCGTATATATTTATTCATTACCATTAATACAATGTATTATTTATCATCTTTTCAGGGGTATTTAAGTCATTTTCTTGTATTTTTCTTAATGTGACCACCACCTTAATCCTTGCATCACATAATATTTCCTACCGGAGAGAGTACCTATTTGGCGATGTCCACGGGTGAGAACAGTTGGTAGTGCACTATTTAGCCAACTTGAAACGAACATTGTAGATGTAGAGGTAATTTATACATGGACATATGTTTTTGAGCTGATAGACTATTACATCATGGCAAGTTTTTTGGGCCAAAACCGATTCGATTCAAAGGGCATGTTCATATTAGCTATTACTGATGACTTTTGACTGTAACTAATGAATATTAGTGGCTGATAGAAGTAGCTCATGAATAGTAGTGATTGATAGAAGCGGCTGATGAATAGTAGGCGGTGTAATGAAAGACCCCATAACATTTGGACCACGGTGCAACGAAAGAACCTATAACATTTAGACCGTTATGCGACTTATGGAATTATGATATAATAAAATACAAAGTACGTTATAATATGTGAAAACGAAAGTAGTATTAGATAAATAATAGAGATTGATAGAAATGACTTATAAAAACTAAGGTATTTATATTGACTGTTTCTAGATAAAGTAGAAACCAATATAAATATACCCAAAGTCTCCATTCGGACATTCTTGTCTGGCCCTCTATTTTTCACGGAGAAAGATATCTAGTAAGTGGGACACTAGAAAAATCAATGTCGACGTCAACTGAGTACAAATTTATAATCTGGTGTGATTAGAATGGGCTTTTAGTTTCAAGCTACCCTTTTTATCTTTTGATTGCATCTTGATACGTAGGGTCCGCATAGACCAACCTAACGTTTTTTCTTCCCTTTCTCTGAAACGAATGGTAGGGGCTATGCCTAATCATCTATGGGTTTGCATAAAATAGTCTGTCTCTTAATATTATCTCTAAATCTTCTATCTTAACTAAAAATAGTATTAAAGATAACCTTTCCAACAGTAAATTATTTCTCTAACTATTTTATACTAGTTTTACGTAACTTCCACCTTCACACCCTTTCACTATTTGCATTGATTTGTGGGGTCAGGTCATCTTTTACATAAAAGACAGCATATTATCTCTTCTTACCTCTTCTTTTTTTACATAGAATTTTACTTATTTATTATATCTAAGAGACAACCAAAATAATACTATGAGAGATATCCTAAGGAACACAGTATCAATCCTAGGAGAACTCGCCGAGATGAAGAACACACAACAATCAAGGGCGGGAAAAGTAGTCAAACCACCATGATTTGCAGGGGCGAAGCCAGTGTAGATGCATTGGGGTCCAATGACCCCAATAAAATCCAGCAAATCTTATAAAAAATTATTGTTTATTATTGTTCATCGATGGAGAGAATACATACTATCGTGTAATAGAAGTGGCCCCAATACTCCTGTTGTCTGGCTTCGCCCTGGTGATTTGACCATAGATCTCTGTGTGTGTATCCAGATGCAATGAACTCTCGTGAGGTCACTAATACCGCCCTAGGGACGGGTAGGTTCTGCTGTGTGCTTGTGTATGGATCTCTTTTGCTTGTTGTTCATGCATATATAACTGAACTGCTGACATATTTGACATTGTAGTAATTTTTTCTTTAAATTTAGTTTTCAGATATAAAGATGTAAAATGTAAAGATGACCTCCTCCACCGGGGTTGATGTAAAGATGTGAAAGTAATCAGTTTGCACCTCATGTGAGCTCCCTGGCTGTTTCACATGGCTGCTTGCCATGCCATTGGATGCCTTCAGGTGTTGCAGGGCTTGTTTGAGCTAGTGCGTCATACCCTTGACCGTAATAGATGTGTTCAATCTTGTGAAAACTTTCCCCCAGTCGTGGGCTTGTCCAGAAATCTTCCTCGGAAGTATCTTCAACTGATGGCTGGGAATTTGCCTTCTATTGTAAATTTGGGACATTTGCATCTATCCTCTGAATCCTAGCTCTTTTCTTCCTTGAATCCATGTCATCTTGCAGTGTCTCATTCGATGATTTTGCAACAAAAAAAAAACCTCTTTTCACCAAGATCCTTTTGTGAAGAATGTTGTTGGAGACCGGTAGAATCCTCGTCTAATGCACTGTCAGATCCGCTGTACTCTACTAGCCCATGGGCTCCACTAACTGCTCTCTGTTGATAAACTAATCCAATGTCATCTGACTTGACATGTTGAATTCTATTAGTTGGGTTTTCACATTTAACACTACAGCTTATTTCCTGAAATAACATTTGCTTGATGTCAATTCCATGTGCAGAGCATCCCTCCGCTGAACATCTCTTGATATCGGACTCACTAGGTTTGTTGATTGGGACTTTCTTATCAATGGCAGCTACCTGGTCAGACCATCTATTCCCTGATGACTGAATCTGCTTCTTTTCCATAAAGTGATAACTTAAAGGGGCCTCAATTGGAGGGGTGATTTTCAGTGCGGTCTGAAAAGCATCTGGTGCAGGGCGTGAGGCAATTTTGCTAACTGGATATCTCTTTAAATCAGCTGTGATCATGTTGGTTTCTTTTTTCTTTGCCCCAGTACTATGAGATACAAAATCATCCTGTGTGCTTTCTTCATGTTTCACTAAAGGAGATGCAGCAGTTGCTGCAAGGGGCTCATGTGACATTGATTTTTGTTTCAGTCCGGACTTGGCATCTACTTGTGGATGTGTTATGTTGGTGCTATTATTCCAACAGGCCACATTTACATCAACATTAGTATTGATCCTGTAGTTGTTTTTTGGAACAAGTGAGGTCATTAGCTGACAAACCTGAAGAAGTTTGTTCTCCACAACAGGCTGTATTCTTTCAAAAATTTCCTTGTATAGTTCCTGAATAATATTTTGTAGTTCCTCTTTTGCCTGAAATTTTTATGAGGAAAAAGCATAAGAAAGCAATATTTTTCGTGAGAAATAAAAAAGTGTTTGACGGTCACATCATAACACTACTATTTGCATAATCTTATAAAAAACATTGTTGCAAGTATGACGGGAAAAAAGCAATGAAGAAAAATGTGAGTGAACACCAAATATTGAAGTTTTTTCAACTGAGAAACTTACAAAACTGGTGGGTGAAAATCTTTCAACTGTGAAAATCTGGGGACTTTCAAGAACCGTATATGTTTTTACTACATATAGCATAATGCAAAATTTTCAATAATGAAACTTTATGTGGTGTAGAATAAAATTTCCATTTGACAAACTTCAAATGGCATATCAGAAAAATTTTCAACTGGGCGACTTTTTTTACTTTGCAGTGGAAAGTTTGAACTGAGATAACTTTGAACTAAATATTTAAAAAAAAGTTTCATCGTATAAACTTGCTAATGGATGTTAAAACTTTCAACTCAAAAAATTATTCAGTTCAGCTATCAGGAAACTAAAACCTCAAGACTTTGCACTGTAGAGTAAAAAAAGTTCTGAGGCCAAAAAGGGAAAAAAAAAGAAACCACAAATTACTGTTTTCAACTAAGAAAAAATCCAGTGGTGCTGTAAAAAGTTTAAAAATTTCATCCGATGAAGTTTCTAGTAAGGGTTAAAACTTTCATTTGATAAACTTTTGTTTCCCACAAATATCATTGACCTTTCATTTGGGCACTTTCAAAACTATTTTCCAACTGATGAATTAAAAAGCTTTCAACTGTGGAACCTTTTCACCCTCCAAAAAATAGAGAAATTGAGAGACCATGTGAAGGTCTAGAATATGTTTGCGATGAACAATTGGCACTTTCATTGAGTTGAACTTGAGTTTTGCAAAAGTTTCAGAAAATTTAGATTTCAGATTGTGCTATCAGTGCTAAGGCAGTCAGACCAGCTAATGCCTAGTGGTTTGACCGCCATGGGACAAACGGTCATACTGGTCATAGACTTTTGGAAAAATGAACAACAAATACTTATGTAGACTTGTTTGAGGATGAATTTGCACTAGATGCCACTGGGATTGGAAACTAGAGCTAAAAATAGATAGAGTTTAACTAAAATTACAGATATGATGTTAGCGATCAGACCGGTCAGTGGTCGACGATCTGACCGGTGTGGTTTGACTGGTGCAGTATGATAGCCATGTGGAGTGCGGTCAAACTAGTGGGTGCTGCTAGAGAATGGTGAAAATAGATTTTGAGTTGGATGAGTGTGTCCGCAACATGGATGACGTTGGTTGATTGTGGTGTTGCATGATATATTGTTTTGACTAACGTGAGTCAAGTGCATGAAATTTGTGCTCGAAATGGTTGCTTGGTCTTTGGATGTGAATGTGGGTCGAAGAACGTTAGTAGTCAATGGCAATGGACTGAGACTAGGCAGGGAAGTTGAGGTCCAACTGGTTATGTAAGTCCAGGTGAGGTTAAGTGGCTCAAGCGGGAAGTACAGAGAAGACAAGGATCGTGAAGAGACGAGTTGGTGCATGTGGTGTGCCAAGTGATAAGACCGATGCATGTAGAGACGGTTTGGGGGAGATCGAATGCATAAAAATATAATGGCTAGTCATTGGGCATTACGGGCTATGCGTCAAAGTATGCGGAGATGGTATGACGTGAAGGTCAAGATGGAATCAAGGGAAGGTGGCCGGAAGCTTCATCAAGAGTATTTTGATAGTTGGTCAAATACCAGGTTAGTGGCTTGATCAAAACCACAGCACGGGAAGGCACAAAAGAAAAGTGGTTTAGGCCAAGGTGAGCTGGAATTGTTAAGTGGATCAATCGCTAAGGTGTTACCAACTTAAGTCTTGTAAATTTTGGACAATATAGTAATTTCCCTCAATTCTGAATTAAAAGAAATAGAAAAGAAATTTAGAGCGGGGCCCACTGTAAGAGAGAGATGGGAGAGGAGGAGCAGTTGTTTGACCAGCGGCCTGAGCAAGGGGGATCAGATCTGATCCCCTCTCTTCACGCGGCTTTCACCCGGGCGTTCGGTGGCAACGCCATTCCAATCTCCACTTCTCATGGATCTCAAGCAGAAGACTCGACGCATCTGTTCCATGGCGGCCGAACCCTCACCTGTGAGTCCGAGCTTCTTTCTTGTCTTTAAATCGGATGGGAGAGTTGGGGATAGAGAGCAGAGTTCGAGGGTTCACTACTCGATCCAAAAGCTACTAGTGAGGATTTGGTGTTTGGGGTTGATTGAGAGTTCGGTGGCTCTGCTCCAGCGATCTTGTCAGGCTATGGTGCTCTTGGTCTTTGTCTCTCGGGGATCCAGGCTTTGAACCTTAGTGATTGCGTCCGATTGCTCTCTGATTTCTGGGTGCGACATTGGTGGTGTGGTGTGCAAGGATCAAATAACCGGTACCGGAATGAATCCCGGCCGCCGGGCGGTACCGGTAACCGGCCGGTTACCGCCCGGTAACCGGAAATCCCGGTTTTAAACCGGTTGAATTTTGTCAAACGGATTTGAGTTGGCGGGGCGGGAGAGACCGGTAACCGGCGAGAAAATCGGAAAACCGGTGGAATGAGAATGCATTTGCTCGCTGCTGCAGTTTGCTGCTGCTCCCTGCTGACCCTGATGCTTTCTTGCTGCTCTAGACACTCAATAATGCAATGCACATGCAGCAGCTACCTTTTCTCCCCCCCCTCATATGCAGAGAACCAAATACTTCACATGCAAATGGGCTCCACATGTCCCTAAATGGTTGCTGAAGCATCCAATGAAAACTGGAACCATTTTCAGCAGCTGCACTGTCAAATTTTTCAAATTTACTACCGACCGGTTTTTTAATCCCGCTCGCCGCCGGGAAGAACGGTTACCGGCGGTTACCGGCCGGTAACCGCCGGTAATCCGAACACTGGTGGTGTGTGACCATTTCACATGATTCTTGTGGGCTTTGTGCGGCATCAACTTACATCTTGACTTCGTGATTTGGTGAGTACCAAATTGTGAAGTTGGGCATTGTATCTCTGTTTACCACTCTAGTGATATCTAGGCATACGCCGGTGATTAATTTTCTGGGGCATCGTCCTTGAGACGAGCCTTGCTTGGTTAGTCTTCTCGGTAGCTTGGATTGCCACCGCCCAGTGAACTGCTTTCTACACTCTTAATTTCTATTGTGCATACATTCGCCATGCTAGTGTAATATCTCTGTTTGGTATCTCTAAAATTTGTGATAATTGCTAGCACTGGGAGGACTTTGCATGATAGATTATGGGCTTTTGAAATTGCTCGATGAGGATAACTTATCAAATTGAGATCATTGTGACTAATGAGAAAGTATTCTGCTAGTTTAGATTTATCAATTACTTGTTTCATACTTCGGTTAAGTGTAGATCACTACTATTCTATGCTGAATATTGTTAGGTTCAGTCATTACTGCCATAGCACATATCAGTTGTTTATTTTTGATATTGTTGTAGCATTGTTGTTGATATTGCAATAGCAGTTCTCCATTCTGGCTTGTGCTTAATATCGGGCAATTGATTTTGTTACTTTACTAAGGTAATTTTAGAGAATCAAACTAGCAAAATGCTGAGAATATTAGTCTCTTGGATTGCTAATCTGTTGACAAGAGTTGAGAAGGTCAAGTTTTTAGAACTTGAGCAACTCCTCAGCTGAGAGCCAACTTCAAAATATAATCTGTGCATTATGCAGATTTCCAATGCTCACTTTTTAGCTCAGTTTGGCATATTGTCCTATGACTTGAATTCATTATTCATGTTGAGACATAATTGCTTAATCTTCATGTCATTATCATGCCTTTGGATATATGCTTTATTGTACATGATTAACTTTGGAATTAATATGAGAAATTTGCTAAAATCGCTTAATTTCCAACAGTAAACGCTTTGAGTGTGTGAAACCCGTGTTAGTGGGTTAACGGATTTCCCCGATAGGCCTAATGGGTTGGATCCATTAGGACTTATGAGAGGAGGCATTTGATTCAAGGATTTAGGGTTTATGTTTTTGTTCTACCAACTTGTTTCCCTCTATGGTTGTGAGAAAGAGAACATGAGAGAGGAAAGAATGTTGTTTTGGTTGCACCGTAGTTTGAATTTTAAGGTTTTTGGTGTCCTTATGATCTAGATTTGATTCTCTTCAATTTAGTAAATCAAGCCCAAGAATCTTATGATTCTTGAATGGTTTAGCTTCTTAATGCCTTGAACAAATCTCATACAAAATTTAAAAGTGTTTGAATGAGAATTAAGCAAGTCTAGGAACATGGGACCACTCCTAGACGTGCGGTCAAACCGGCCCCACCGGTTAGACTGGCCTTATGCCTATGGTCAGACCAGCCCATCCATAGCGGTCTAATCTGCCTTGAGCAGAAGGTTGTGGATTTTGTTGGTTAAGATCTCTAGCCTTGTTTTGTAAATCTTGTTAGAATAGATAGCTCTATATGTAAATCCCAATCTCGGCTGGTTGTAGAATCCTGCACATCATGGTTACCTTATATAGTCTTCCATGTATGGAAACATATCAATCTGTTAATACAGAAAGCAGAGATTGTTTCCTATTAGAGATATAGAGGTTATGGTAACCGCAATATGCAGGATTCACAACTCTGTAACATTCTGGCGCTTCAGCCATATATAAATATATCTGTGCGGCCTCAAGAGAGGTTCAACGCTTCCCAACCAATCTATACAATTCCACATGGTATCAGAGCTATCCATGGCGCATGGGGTCTCCTCCTCCTCGACCATGAGTCAATCCCTTGGCCATCCGGTGTCAGAGAAGTTGACGCGGAGCAACCACATGCTCTGGAAGGCGCAGGTGCTCCCAGCAATTCGGGGTGCCCAACTTACTGGGTATCTCGATGGAACTGCGGTGGCACCCAAGGAGAAGATCACCGCCAAGATCGATGACAAGGCCACTGAAGTACAAAATCCGGAGTATGCCAGATGGCTGGCGCTTGACCAGCAAGTTCTTGGCTATCTCCTCTCCACACTGTCAAGAGAAATCTTGACTCACGTCGTCTCCATGACGAGTGCGGCGCCAGTCTGGAGGGCAATTGAGGACATGTTTGCCTCACAAACCAGAGCTCGCGTGGTAAATACCCACATGGCTCTGTCCAGTGCTCAGAAAGGCACCATGACGATTCTTGAGTATTTCGGGAAGATGAAAGGGCTAGCTGATGAGATGACAGCAGCAGGAAAGCCTCTTGATGATGAAGAGCTTGTCGCCTACATCCTCAATGGACTAGATATGGACTACAATCCAATTGTCACGACAATACTGGGCAGATCTGATCCCATCACGGTGAGTGAAGTATACTCTCAGCTGATCGGTTTTGAGAATCGCATAGATCTGCTGCAGGGAACAAACTCGCAGAACTCTGTCAATGCTGCACACCTGCAAAGCTCTGGCAATGCTGCTATGCGTGGGCGTGGTGGCTTCCAGCGCGGCTCTGGCTATCGCGGCAGAGGCAACCGCGGTGGTGGCCGCAGCAATGGACGAAGTGGCGGCAAGAACATATCAAACAGCCATACTGATGATCGTCCACGCTGTCAAGTGTGCGACAAGCCAAACCATACTGCACTTGAGTGCTGGCATCGATTTGACGAAGACTATGCACCAAAAAGAAGAACAGCTGCTGCTGCAACCACCTCCTACGGCGTCGACACCAATTGGTACACAGACACAGGTGCCACTGACCATATAACCAGTGAATTGGACAAGCTTTCAACCCGTGAGAGGTACAATGGGAATGAACAAATTCATACTGCAAGCGGCTCAGGTATGGATATTAGACACATTGGTCATGCTGTTGTTCAATCTCCCCATCGCAATCTTCATCTTAACAAAATCTTGCATGTTCCACAAGCAAAGAAAAATCTCATTTCTGTTCATCGTTTAGCCACTGATAATCAAGCATTTCTTGAATTTCATCCCAACTTCTTCTTGATCAAGGATCAGGCAACGAAGAGGGTGCTTCTTCAAGGAAGATGTGAAGGAGGTCTCTATCCATTGCCTTCTACTCCAGGAGAGAACAATAAGCAAGTCTATAGTGCCATAAAACCATCCATGTCAAGATGGCACAATCGATTAGGTCATCCTTCATCTTCAGTCACAAAAAAAGTCATTAGCCAGAATAATCTTCCATGTTCACTAGAATTCAATAAAGAGTCTGTTTGCGATGCTTGTCAAAAGGCCAAGAGCCATCAACTTCCTTATTCAAGATCTAATAAAATATCTCTTTGTCCTTTGGAATTAATCTTCTCTGATGTTTGGGGACCTGCACCCAATTCTGTTGGAAACTATAGATATTATGTAAGCTTTATTGATGATTTCAGCAAGTCTGTTTGGATCTACCTCCTTAAACACAAATCTGAAGTCTTCCATAAATTCCAAGAATTTCAGAACCTTGTTGAACGTCAATTTGGTAGAAAAATCATCTCTATGCAAACAGATTGGGGTGGTGAATATGAAAAACTTAATTCCTTCTTTAAAAGAGTAGGAATATCCCATCATGTGTCTTGTCCTCATGCACACCAACAAAATGGATCCGCAGAAAGAAAGCATCGGCATATTGTTGAAGTAGGGCTAGCTCTTCTTGCTCATGCCTCAATGCCCTTAAAATTTTGGGATGAGGCATTCCTTGCTGCCACCTACTTAATCAATCGAACTCCTAGTAGAGTCATTGAAACAACTCCTTTAGAACGCCTTTTCCAAGTCAAACCAGATTACTCTTCTCTTCGCATTTTTGGATGTGCATGTTGGCCTAATCTCCGTCCTTACAATGCTCGAAAATTGCAGTTTCGCTCTAAGCAATGCGTGTTTCTTGGCTATAGCACCATGCACAAAGGATTCAAATGTTTAGATATCTCCTCAGGAAGAATCTATATATCCCGTGATGTTGTCTTTGATGAAGACAATTTTCCTTTCTCTACACTTCACCCAAATGCAGGAGCTAGACTCAGATCTGAAATCCTCCTTCTTCCTTCAAACATGTTGAATCCTATTGATCACCAGGGGGAGCAGTTATTAACAGCTGATCAATGTGCTAATGATCCTAACTCTGTTAATGAGGTTTATGCAGAAAACAGGAATGCAGAAAGCAGGACAGATGCTGATCAATCCCCTGATTCGGCTCCTTCAGAGACTGCGGCTGCTTCACCAGTAATCTCCACAACTGCTGCACCTCAAACTCCTGTAGAGACTGCAGTTGCTATCCCAGGAGTTCCTTCAAGACCACCTATCACACAAGTGTATAGCCGACGACCCAGATCAAATGCTGTAGCTCAGTCTGCTGATGAAGAACATGAACTGGAGCCTCTGGAGGTTCCATTGTCCAGAGAGCAAACCTCTGGAGATTCCTCTGAAGGAACTTCTGCAGATGGCTATGATATTTTTACTGAGCAGCGACCGCTGACAAGGCTTCAAAGAGGTATCACTAAACCTATGGTATTTACAGATGGGAGAATTAAGTATACAGATGGAAGAGTTAAATATGGATTCCTTACATCAACTGGTGAACCTGAAAATTTATATGAAGCTTTACAAAACAAAGATTGGAAAGAAGCAATGGATGCTGAACATACAGCCTTAATAAAAAATGAGACATGGCATCTAGTTCCTCCAAGTAAAAACATGAATATAATTGATTGTAAGTGGGTCTATAGGATAAAGAAAAAATCAGATGGATCAGTGGATAGATACAAAGCAAGATTAGTGGCAAAAGGCTTCAAACAAAGGTATGGCATTGATTACGAAGACACTTTCAGTCCTGTGGTTAAAGCTGCAACTATTAGACTTGTTTTATCTATTGCATTATCTAGAGGTTGGAGTCTTCGCCAATTAGATGTGCAAAATGCTTTTCTTCATGGCATCCTAGAAGAAGATGTTTTTATGAAACAACCACCTGGATATGAGGATAAGAAATTAAGCAATCATGTATGCAAATTGGACAAGTCACTTTATGGGCTCAAACAAGCTCCTAGAGCTTGGTACTCAAAACTTAGTGAAAAGCTTCAAAAACTTGACTTTTATCCTTCCAAGGCTGACACCTCCCTGTTCTATTATCAAAAAGGAAGTGTCATTATGTTTATTCTTATCTATGTTGATGACATAATAGTTGCAAGCTCTTCCATGGATGCAACAACAGCACTACTGCAGGATCTTAAGCAAGACTTTGCACTAAAGGATTTGGGTGACCTTCATTACTTTCTTGGAATTGAAGTCAAGAAGACTAAAGAAGGTATACTCTTGGCACAAGAAAAGTATACAACTGATCTTCTCAAAAGAGCAAACATGTTGAATTGCAAGACAGTAAGTACTCCTATGTCTACATCAGAAAAAATATCAGCACAAGGTGATTCTCTCAGTTCTGAAGATTCTACAAGATATAGAAGTATTGTTGGTGCATTACAATATCTAACTTTGACTAGACCAGATATTTCATTTCCTGTTAATAAGGTTTGTCAATATCTACACTCACCAACTATACTGCATTGGACTGCTGTTAAAAGGATCTTAAGATATCTAAAGCATACCATGGGTATTGGATTACATATAAACAAGTCAACAAGTATGCTTGTTAGTGCCTTCTCTGATGCAGATTGGGCAGGCTGCCCTGATGACAGAAAATCAACTGGAGGATTTGCAGTATTTCTAGGAAATAATCTTATCTCATGGAGTGCACGAAAACAAGCAACGGTATCAAGATCTAGCACAGAGGCAGAATACAAGTCAATGGCAAATGCTACAGCTGAAATTATGTGGGTTCAATCTCTTCTTTGTGAGCTGGGCATAAGTTCTCCCTCTACTGCTATTTTATGGTGTGACAATATGGGGGCTAAATATCTCTCAGAAAACCCAGTGTTTCATGCAAGAACCAAACACATTGAGGTAGATTATCATTTTGTCAGAGAGAGAGTGAATCAGAAATTACTAGATGTGAGATATATACCTACAGGAGATCAAGTTGCAGATGGATTTACTAAACCATTGTCAGCCCGAAGACTTGAAGAATTAAAGCACAATCTCAACTTACGAAAGCTGTGATTGAGGGAGGCTGTTAGAATAGATAGCTCTATATGTAAATCCCAATCTCGGCTGGTTGTAGAATCCTGCACATCATGGTTACCTTATATAGTCTTCCATGTATGGAAACATATCAATCTGTTAATACAGAAAGCAGAGATTGTTTCCTATTAGAGATATAGAGGTTATGGTAACCGCAATATGCAGGATTCACAACTCTGTAACATTCTGGCGCTTCAGCCATATATAAATATATCTGTGCGGCCTCAAGAGAGGTTCAACACTTCCCAACCAATCTATACAATTCCACAAATCTTAGTTGGTGTCATCTGAACATTATATTTGCATAGTCATTTGAGTAAAGATTTTGAATACCGTTAGGAGAAAAAGGTTAAACAATCATTCCCCCTTGATTATCGGCATCCCCTAATTGCCGACATCGGTCCTATAGTAACTTTCAGAAAACAATATATCTTTATGCTACAGGTAGCGTAGAAGAAACTTTCACTAATGAAGCTTTCGGTGTTGTGGAATACATTTCCATTTGGTGACCTTTCAACCAGGTGTCAGACAAAAATTTCAACTATGAAACTTTGTACCGACAGTGCAAAAGTTTTGAATGATAGAACTTTCAACTACATATTTCAAAAGTTTTCAAACATATAAACTTACTACTATGTATTAAAAACTTTCAACTTAAAAAATTCAAAATATATATATATGAGAACTCTCAAATACATGTTACAACTTTCAAGCACATGTTGCAAAAGAAACTTTCAAGTACATGTTACAGCTTTCAACTAAGGAAATTTCCCAGTGGCAAACTGGCAATGGAAAAAAGTTTTGAAGTTTCAACTGATGAAGTTTGTAGTAACGGTTAAAACTTTCATTTGAAAAACTTTTGTTTCCCACAAATATCATTGACCTTTAATTTGGGCACTTCCAAAACTATGTTCCAATTGATGAATTAAAAAGCTTTCAACTGTGAAACCTTTTTCACCCCAAGAATATAGAGAAACTTTTAGAAAACAATATACTGTTATCCTACAGATAGTGTACAAGAATATTTCACTAATGAAATTTTAGGGGCTGTGGAATAAATTTCTGTTTGGTAAACTTTCAACTAGTTGTTCAAAAAAGTTCAACTATGCAACTTAGTTCTGACAGTGCAAAAGTTTTGTATGATAGAACTTTCAACTGCATATTTCAAAAGTTTTCAGACATATAAACTACTACTGAATATTAAAAACTTTGAACTTAAAAAATTCAAAAACTATATATGAGAACTTTCAAGTTCGTGCTACAAAAGAAACTTTCGACTAAGAAACTTTCAATTACATGTTGCAACTTTCAACTAAGGAAATTTCTAGTGGCACTGCAAAATATGTTTCAAGTTTCAACTTTATAAACTTTCTACTAGGGATTTAAACTTTCATTTTGAAAAAACTTTAAAATGCCATAAATAAAAAACTTTCAGATGGGAGCTTCTGAAAAATTTTGAAAAAGTGAAATTTTGAAAAATTATAATAAGTTTGTACAAGGCACCTAGGACCAAAAATGATGGATCATAAAAAGGATTGAATGGGAAACAATTTTAGCAAAATAACCTTCCAAAAAAGAAAGAAGGCCAAACTTTTATATGAAAACAAATATAAAAAAATCGTTCATTGAAACAAAATGTACAGAAATCTAAAAAATGACAAAAAAAAAAAAAGAAAAAGAACACACAGTTGGTTTGCCGTAACTAGGTCCATCACCAGCATTTGGCATAGCTCCAAGTGCTCATATACTTGTTGGATATTGATCTAGGCCAAACGGCCGGATGAGGAAAACGTGGGTTCACCCCATGTTTACGCGCCCTGATCGGGGGTGCCTAACCGTTTTGGTTACGGTCCCCCCGTTGCAACAGCGCAAAATAAAAGGGTGGAGTCCCGGCCTCTCTCGATGACGTTCGTTCCTCGTGAGAGCCAAAAAACTCCGTACAACCCTAAGACTCCGATCTATTGCGCGCTGCTAAGCAACGGGAAGGTCGTCGCCGCCGCCTCTGCAGGACTCCGCCGACGACACCCCGTACTCCGGCGACATCCCGATCTGCACCGACTCGTCCCCACGCCTGCATCACGCAGGCACGAGGTCTTCGCTCGAATGGCGTTCATCGGCGACCGTAAGTCCCCCGAATCCCCAATCCCTAGGTGTTCATGTTCAGTTCTAGGCTTAAGACTAAAGCATGATGATTAAGGACCTAACATTTGGTATCAGAGCCCCCTAGAACTTTTCTTGAACCCTAGCAGCATGTTTATGTCTCGGATCTAGAGTTCTTGGGCTCGGGTAGAAATTAGAAGGAGGGGATTCGAAACCCTAATGGAAACTCTGATGATAATCCCCAAAATATCGTTGTATCCCGAACCCTAGAACCGGAAATCCTGATGAAATCCCCAAAATGTCATGAATCCCCGAACCCTAAATCCCCAAATCAACCGAATCAAGCACAAAAAAAAATGGATCGAGCGCGGGACTCACGGGTGGAGCCGCCGTCTCATGTGGGAGCCGCCAGCGTGGGGAGGGCCGCCGCCGCTGCCGCTGTGCGCCGCGCCTCCGCGCGGCCGCCGCCTTGCACCGCACGGGCCACGCCGCTCCGCCGCCTCGGGTGGCCGCGCCCTGCTCCCCGTGCGCGTTGCGCCGCCGCCGCTTCACTCTGGCGCCGCCGTGCGCTGCCGTTCCGTGGCGCCGTTGCGCGCCCCGTCGCGCGAGCCGCTGCCGCTGGTCGCCGCGTGGGTCGCCGCGCGTCTGCCGCCGCCGCATGAGGCTCCTCTTTTCCCGGGTGGAGAGGAGGAGAAATGAGGGTAGGGTTTTGAGGCGGCGGTTTTGTTCGGGCGCCAGCCGCTCCGAGCCGTCAGATCCGGCGGACGGCCTTGATGAAGCGGGGCGGGTGCTGCGGGCTGGGCCGGTGGAGCCGGCTGGGCCGGTGGAGGCCGCTGGCTGGCCTGGGCGCTGCTGGGCCTTTTTCGGCCGGCTGCCGCGCGCCAAATGAGGTAGCCCGGGCGCGGGGTTAACCGGGCCGCGCCGGATTTTTGGCCCGTGCGGGATTTTTCTCCCATACGGGCATGAGCGCATGAAGTTTTTGGCCCAGCAATGTGTATTCTTATGTATTTCAGTATATATTTCATGTGTTTATTTTAGTATATACATACATGAAATTTATGATGTATATTTCAGGCTGTTGGGTTTTATTCTCAGTATATATATTTCATGTTTTTATGGTACATCTCATGTTTAATTAATGATGTCTCTTATGAAATTATTAATGGATAATGTTGCTAAGCTGCTGAAAAATTATTATACCCTTTTTTTCCGCTGCGTAATGTTCTGCCCCTAATTGAATGGAACCAACGGGAAATTCAATTGGAGGGCTGTATTTAATTTTACATGCTATTACTCTTGACCAACGTTGATTGTAATTGCATGTAACCAATTATGTTTACTTTATTATGTTTAATTTTGCCATTACTCTTAGACCAACGTTAATTGTAATTGCATGCCTAAATTATGTTAAATTTTTCGCTTCTGCCCAACGGTGATGCGAAAAATTCTTATGAGCATGTTGTTAATCACACCAACGTGAGGTTAACTTTTCATGCAAATTAATTATGCGCTTCCTAATGTAAATTTTATAATTTTTTTTTTCAGCTGCTTCTGTTTCGGCTCATGTAAGTGCTATTGAGCCACTTAATGGTAGTAACTTCCAGAAATGGAAGTTTACACTTATGACGACTTTTCAGCTCTTGGATCTGGACTACGCGTTCAGATTCGATGAGCCTGTCGCTCCTACTGATGGGGAGGACAATTATGATGACAAAATGAAGGAATATAAAGCTAATGCTGAGAAGTGGGAGCGGTCTAACCGTGTTTCACTTGCTGTGATGAAAAACTCTATCAGTGAGGCAATAAGGGGAGCAATCACTGAAAAGGAAAGGGTAAAGGACTATTTGTCCTCCATCGAGGATCACTTTAAAGGGTCCTCTAAAGTTTATGCTACCACACTGATGCACAGGCTCATGAACACTAAGTACAATGGTACTGGAAATGTTCGTGAGCACATTATGACTATAATCAATATTGCTGCCAGACTTAAGACAATGGACATGGCTATTTCTGATGGTTTTGTTGTCCATTACATTATGATGTCTCTTCCCAAGCAATTTGAAGCTTTCAAGGTGAACTACAACACCATTAAGGACAAGTGGACCATGAGCGAGTTGATCGCTAATGTTTCACAGGAGGAAGAGAGGCTCAAGGCTGAGGGGGCTACTGATTTTGTGAATCAAGTCGGCTCCTCAAATAAGGCTGGTCCCTCTAGAAATAGAGGTGGCTACAAAGGAAAGGGAAAGAAGGAGCAAACCTACTCCCCTTATCAGAAGCCACAGAAGCCACAGCACCCACAGCATCCTAAGGCGCCTAAAAACGCTTCAGGACCTGGGAGCTCAAATGAACAGAAGAAAAGTGGTGAATGTTACTTTTGTCAGTCGAATGACCATTTCAAAGATGATTATCCTGGATGGCTGAAATGGCTCGCCAAGAAAGGTACTTATGAAATCACTTTTGTTGATGAAATATTTTATGCTGATTTTCCAATAAATTCTTGGTGGATTGATTCTGGTGCCACTGTGCACGTTACGAATTCCTTGCAGGGATTCCATATGTTGAGAAGTCTCAGAGGGGAAAGAAGCCTTAGAGTGGCTAATGGGATGGAAGCCGAAATTCAAGCTATTGGATCGGTTTCTTTAGTTTTGAATAATGGTTTTGTAATGAAACTTAATGATGTTCTTTATGTTCCCTCGATGAGAAGAAACTTGATTTCCATTTCATTATTAGATAATGATGGATATTCTTGTAATTTTGGACAAGGAATGTGTTTGATTTATTTTAATAATGATAATGTTGGTCGTGCCATCCGACACGACAAGCTTTATATGTTATCCCTGCAAGATTCTCCTATATCCATGAATGTATGTGATGTGAATAAAAAGCGCAAGCGAATTGATGAGACTTCGTCGAAATTGTGGCACTGTCGTTTGGGCACATTTCGAGGGGGAGAATTGAACGTCTCATTAAAGAAGAAATTCTCCACCCTTTAGACTTTAATGATTCGGATGATCATTGCCTCGATTGTATCAAAGGCAAGTATGTAAAGCAAATAAAGAAAGGTGCTACTCGAAGCACAGGGATTTTGGAATTAATTCATACCGACATATGTGGTCCTTTCCCTGTGACATCAGTGGATGGTTATGATTCTTTTATCACGTTCACTGATGATTACTCACGTTATGGTTACATCTATCCTATTAAAGAAAGATCGGAGGCACTTGATAAATTTAAGATATTTAAGGCTGAAGTTGAAAATCAGCACAATCTAACGATTAAAGTAGTGCGCTCGGATCGTGGGGGAGAGTATTATGGGCGACACGCAACTTATGGGCAGATTCCTGGTCCTTTTGCCAGGTTCCTACAAGAAAATGGTATAGTCGCCCAGTATTCAATGCCTGGTGATCCCCAGCAAAATGGAGTTGCGGAAAGAAGAAACCGCACCCTTATGGACATGGTTCGAAGTATGTTGAGTTACTCCACTTTGCCTGTAAAGTTATGGATGGAAGCATTAAAGACCGCTGCACACATACTCAATCGGGTTCCCAGTAAATCAGTGCCCAAAACACCTTATGAATTATGGACTGGGAGAAAACCTAGTTTGAACTACCTCCATGTGTGGGGTTGTGCAGCTGAAGCTAAAGTATTTAACCCACATATTGGGAAATTAGATCCCAAGACTGTGAGTTGCCATTTTATTGGCTACCCTGATAGGTCTAAAGGGTACCGATTCTATTGTCCAGATCGTACCACAAAATTTGTAGAAACAAGGCACGCTGTGTTCTTGGAAAATGATGGCATCAGTGGTGACTTGGAGCCTAGGAAAATTGATCTTGAGGAGAAGCGGATTTATGTTGCTTCACCGCTAATCCGACAGAGTGATTTTCCTATGCCCCAAATGGTTGTGCCCACAGTTGATCCTGTAGTTGCAACTCCTGTTGCATCTCCAGTTAATTCTGTGGCCACTCCTTCTGTTGAGGGCTCTGAAAATACAAGTGCAATACCTAATGCTGAGCCTTCACAGCCCTCTGTGACAATTAATGAACAACCTGATGAGCCTACTAATGAACCTGTCAGGAGATCACAACGAGTGAGGAGATCTGCTATCTCAAGTGATTATGAGGTTTACTTGAATGAGGATGATCTTGGGAAGGCAGATGATCCTAGCTCTTATAAGGAAGCTATGAAGAGTAAGGATTCATCTAAGTGGCTAGATGCTATGAAAGATGAAATTAAGTCTATGGGCGATAATGGTGTATGGGACTTAGTAGAAATTCCTAATGGAGCCAAAACAGTGGGCTGCAAATGGGTCTACAAAACAAAACGTGACTCCAAAGGGAGCATCGAAAGGTTTAAGGCGAGACTTGTAGCGAAAGGTTTTACACAAAGAGAAGGCATTGACTATAATGAAACCTTTTCGCCTGTCTCAACCAAAGATTCATTTAGAATCATAATGGCGCTCACAGCACATTTTGATTTAGAGTTGCACCAAATGGATGTTAAGACTGCATTCCTGAATGGAGACTTGTATGAGGACGTTTACATGACACAACCGGAAGGTTTTGTTGTGGAAGGCGAGGAACATTTGGGATGCAAGCTAAGGAAATCCATATATGGCCTGAAGCAAGCTTCTAGGCAATGGTACCTTAAGTTTGATGAAATCATAAGGAAATTTGGATTTAAGGAGAATGATGTTGATAATTGTACATATGTTAAGTTCAGGGGGAGTAATTACACCTTCTTAATTCTTTATGTGGACGATATATTATTGGCCAGCAGCAGTGTGGACATGCTGCGGGAAACTAAAAGATTTCTCTCGTCCAATTTTGATATGAAGGATCTCGGTGAAGCATCTTATGTTCTTGGTATTGAAATTCACCGAGATAGGTCCAAAGGAACATTAGGTTTATCACAAAAGGCATACATTGACAGAGTACTAAAGAGATACAATATGCATAAATGCTCTGCCTCGCCTGCTCCTATTGTTAAGGGCGATAAGTTTGGGAAATTTCAATGCCCAAAGAATGACTATGAATCTGATCAGATGAAGGCTATACCTTACGCTTCTGCTGTCGGAAGTATTATGTATGCTCAAGTATGTACGCGCCCTGATTTAGCTTTTGTTACCGGGATGCTTGGCAGATATCAGTCAAATCTAGGACCGGACCACTGGAAAGCCGTTAAGAAAGTCCTACGCTATATGCAAGGCACTAAAGGTCACATGCTCACATATAGAAAAAGCGATAACCTTGAGGTTGTCGGCTATTCTGATGCTGATTTTGCGGGGTGTAAAGACACTAAGAAGTCCACATCAGGTTACATTTTCACCCTCGCAGGAGCAGCAATATCATGGAAAAGTGTAAAGCAAACACTTACTGCATCGTCGACAATGCAGGCTGAATTTGTGGCATGTTATGAGGCTACCGGGCAGGCTGTATGGCTTAAGAACTTTATCCCGGGATTGAGAGTGGTAGACAGCATTTCTAAGCCACTCATTTTGTACTGCGATAATCAACCCGCAGTTTTCTATTCGAGTAACAACAAGTCAAGTGCAGCTGCCAAGCACATCGACATAAAGTATCATGTTGTGAAAGATAGAGTCCAGGATCAAACAATTAAGGTTGAGCATATTGGAACTAAATTTATGCTTGCGGATCCGCTCACAAAAGGCTTACCACCCAATATTTTTCATGATCATGTTGCCGGTATGGGTTTATTGGAGAGCCTGTGATCCTGGAATAAGAGGACCATATAAAGTAACCAACTCCCATGAAGTATTATGTTATCCGATCGATATAGAATGGAGCACTATAAGTACTGATGTCCAGCGGTACTTAATTGACTGTTGTGACACATTACTTTGGTGTGAATTTTTTATTGAGAGAGGGCTTATGATGTTTAGCCTTACGATCAAGGGGGAGAATGTTGGATATTGATCTAGGCCAAACGGCCGGATGAGGAAAACGTGGGTTCACCCCATGTTTACGCGCCCTGATCGGGGGTGCCTAACCGTTTTGGTTACGGTCCCCCCGTTGCAACAGCGCAAAATAAAAGGGTGGAGTCCCGGCCTCTCTCGATGACGTTCGTTCCTCGTGAGAGCCAAAAAACTCCGTACAACCCTAAGACTCCGATCTATTGCGCGCTGCTAAGCAACGGGAAGGTCGTCGCCGCCGCCTCTGCAGGACTCCGCCGACGACACCCCGTACTCCGGCGACATCCCGATCTGCACCGACTCGTCCCCACGCCTGCATCACGCAGGCACGAGGTCTTCGCTCGAATGGCGTTCATCGGCGACCGTAAGTCCCCCGAATCCCCAATCCCTAGGTGTTCATGTTCAGTTCTAGGCTTAAGACTAAAGCATGATGATTAAGGACCTAACAATACTTTGACCACATCAGTAGTCCATAGATAGATACATGGCACAAAATCTCCCAAAATGATTTCTTCAGTGTTTAGAAATTCAAAATAAATGACCTAAGTAAAAAAAGAAAGAAAATGCAACTAAGAAGTAAGGACACAATGATTATGAATTAGAAAAGGTATAACAGTGGACTAAAAACATGAAGATTGTAAGCTGGGAGGTAATTACCACTAGCACAAGTACACATCCACCAAGCGCACTTGTGCATTGGCTGCTCTGATATTTCTCTATTCATGTGGTTAATTTGTCAAGTACTGCGCTGCACCAGTCATATGAACGTCTCATCAGCTGCTCCAATTGCTAAGAAATAATCTGGACTAGCATAATAATGGCTTGATGGGCATAGGAAAGTTGTAACAGCAAAGAGCATAAAAATCCTCTTGAACTTATCACCAAGAAGATTAGGTTTTATCAGGTCTCCTAGCTCATTTATTGATGGTTGACAACCCTTGCATTTTGGTTCTTCTGCAACAAGTTTCTTTACCCAATCTGGACGTCTCTTTGGAATTTTGCGGCCACCTATTGGGATACCTAATTTCTGGTGCACACAGAATGGGCTCACTGTGAAACTGAACCCATTAGGCAAGTGTATTGTCCTTGAACCAACATCAAAGTATCTGATTAACCAAGAGACAAGACCTTTTGGCAGTGTATCACAACATATATCAAGAAGGTGGTGGAAACCAATGCTCCGAACTAGCTTTTTTCTGATCATTAGGGAGTCTTTTTGCAACTCTTGGGTAGAGTAAGCTTTGTATAGAAGTCTTGCCTGCGTTCATCCATCCTCCCACGTCCCCCTACCCGCCCCCCCCCCCCCCCCCCCCATCCACCCACACCCACACCTGTAGATAGTGTTTTTCCAAATTTGAAGACAAAATAATAAGAAAAGGTTGTGAACAATTGAAATAAATCACACAGGAAAATTTGAATATATCGCTATATTTACTTAGAACAACATTTTCCTATGCATCCGATTGATACTGTTAAAAACAATAATGACCAAGATGCAAGCACAAGAACAAGAAAGGAAACATAAAATTTTTTGTAGAAGGTTGTGCGAGGGTAGCGGGGATTATTTTACTACAAGGAACATGTCCTGTTTCCAGATTTGTAAAAATGAAAGTAAAATATCTCAAATTAACAATAGGTCTTATATAGCGAATTGAAATAATATATGGTTAATCACTGCCAATGCTCAGGTTAGACATTCATTACTGCAATGTTGCTATTTCTCTGACCTTAGTTTATTTCATCAAGAAAACTATTGACCTAAGGACCTTCAATGCTAGTGTGTTGTTTTTGGCCTAAACCATGGGATCAGTGAAATCTATCAATAAGAATGCTCAAGACTCATGCCTAAATCACCATCTAGTGTTCCCGTAGAACCAACCATTCAAACATGCATTTGTCCATAAAATTCACTAATCCGTCGATACATCGTCAGAATCGGCGGAAAAAAATTGGATAATTACACCATCACAGAACAGATTACATAAAGCTACACTAATCTAAGCTAGAGCACTTACATATCCTAATTTACAACAGATCATCACGAATCAATTTCTAAGCCAGGAGACCAGGAAATTCCAGTTACTACAACAGAAAAAAATCGAACACCTGATGCACATCAGATCCACCGAAAAAATCTGGGCTAGATAGTCATACTTGCGTCGCAAAAAGAAAAAGAAAAGGAAAAAGAAAAAGAAAGATGCCAATGACGTAGCGATAAAAGTAGATAAGGCAGTGAAGAATGGATCGCAAAAAGGAAGAAGGATGTGAATGTATCAGCAAAAAAAGGGGAAAAAACTAGTGTGAGCATGGCAGTAACTATTCACCTGGCAGGTTGCCGCCGATGGTGGTGGTCTTACCCACCGTGTGGCGAGGAAGAATCGCAAGGAAGAGAGGAAAAAAGGATCGCTAACACACTCCCTGCAGATCTGCTCTCTCACACACTTGGTTTCAGCTCAATCTGCGAGTTGGCCGGTCTTTTCCGGATCAGCTCGAGGCCCGACCAATACGGCAGGATAACATATGATGAACTGGACCGGCACGATATGAATGACCAGTCATGCTGAAAGGTCCATCGGGTAGCACGAGACGGCCTATAGTGTCGAGCTCGAGCTAGATCAACACAAAAGTAGCACGGCGGGTTGGACGGCATGGAGGCACAATAGTGGTATAGTGACGGAGCATGACGCAGTTGGGCCTGTGGTGTGGACACTGAGGAATGGTGGGACATCGGAGAAACCGGAGAGGGGGAGGGAGAGCAAGACTATCATGCTGTACATGTGGCCATGCCAATGATGTGGGGTAGCCAGAGATGCCACCACAGCTATCAACGCCATGTATGCGTCGACCATGCCACCGATAGATGTTGCACTCACGGCACCAACAAAGCTGGCACATGCATGGCACCACCTCCGTCGCTGCACCTACCCCCAATCTACCGTCGACCTTTGCTCATAACCCGTGGCGTGTGTTGTTGGCCACACCCCTAACTCACCGTCGTTGCTCTCCTCCACCACCCCTGCCTCCACGTTCACCGACTGTGCATGAGCCCCAGCGCGCTAGTGCCCCGTATCTATGCTCGTCGCCAGCACTGCGATCGGGTGGAATGCGAGGAGATGATAGAGAGGGAGAGGACGGAGAGGAAGAGAGAGGCGGGTGGGGTGGGGGAGAGGCGAGTGAAGAGGCAGATTGGGAGAGAGGGAGAGGATCGGGGAGGCGGAGTCGCAAAGAGGGAAAGGGAAAGGGAGGGGCGGCAGGGGTCAAGAGACTGGAATGGAGTGGACGCGATGTAGAGGCCTAGAGGGGATTAGGCAGTAGAGAACACTCAACACAGTAGGGGCATTGGGTAATAGTTGCCTAGGAAGCTTAGTAGCTAGCATGCTACCAGTGATAAGTTGGAGCAGAGACCAAAGAAGCAACAGATAGGGAGAAAGAGAGACAACGGCTAGGAACTAGTGATAAGACGAAAAAGAGGAAGAAGGCAGAGCAGTGGTGGAGGCTGAGAGACAAGGAGCGGATGCATCGTTTTCCTCCTTTATCACTATAAAATCCACCCCTCTGTTCATTTCTTTACCACCAAAACACCAGGCTTCTCTTCCCTCTTTGCTCTACTCAGTAGTGTCAATAGTTTATACAATAGAAAGCTTAGTGGCAGTATGCTTCCAAGGAGTCGCAGCACGCAGATGGTGGCTGTGTAAGTTCAAATTCCATTAAGTTAGTTTTGGTGATAACGACAAATCTAACTGTGAGACTAACTTATTTATTGATTATAATATTGTTTAATCTCATTGGATGAAAAGGTGAAAATCATAAGAGTTATGCATTCTACATCACGTTCTTATATCTTAGTGCATTCATCCGATCCAAAATATGAATTGAACTCCATAAATAGTTAAACTTAAAGATGTGCATATGTCTTCATTGTACATTCTTGTGTGTACACATTTAGGGAGAATTTACTCTATATTTTGTGGTTTCATTAGTATTGATCCATGTTCCTCTCTCCATATATTAAGAATCTTTACTTTGAAACATATCTCTTTAGTATATATAGCTTGTGTAGTTTATATATACTCATAATCAGGTTGTCATCTAGTTCCTCCATTATGTGGTAATGGTTGGATGATTAATGATAACCGGATGAGTAAGCTTTGTTTTGAAAGCTTATTCCAAAAGCATATAATTATTATGTACATGTTGTATACTCACAAATCAATTTTTTATCTTATTACTTGTTGAGATTGTCATGAATTACCAAAATAGAAAGATTGTAGAATCTAGTCCCTCCATTAGAGCAACTCCAACCGGTTCTTTATCCTGCTCTTCATTGTATATTTACCTAATATGACTCAAGAAATGGACTCCAACCGGTTCTTTATCCTCCTCTTCATTTTTATCGAGTCGCTATTTTCTCCCGGCCGCTAGCTAGATTTGGCGAGCGCCTCCTCACTCGCTTCTCAAATAGCTAGGCCATTGGAATGCTAACTCAAATAGAGAGCTGAAAATAATAGCTAGCCTCTTCATCCTAGGAAATAGAGAGGGAGAAATGACTAATGGGATGGAGTTGCTCTTATGAGCTAATGGTGAAGTTTGAAAATTAATGACACTTGATTTGTGGATTAACATTTTCCATAAGTTGGATGAATATGTTAGGTTCCACAAATGAGATTAACTTGAGATGACTTCATATGTTGAAAATCATCAAGTCAAGATACAGAATGGAAGATGGCTTCACGTGTTGAAAGCCATCAAGAAGAGATTATATCATGAGTTGATGCATGTCTAAGAGGGGATGATCATGAGTTGATCATCAAGTCAAAAGAAGACCCATCATGTGTTGATGTAGTCCAAGTGCAGGATGCGTCATGGGTTGATACATATCAGGATAATGACCCGGATTTGGAGTGAAGATATGCATCATCAAACTTTAAGTGGTTGCTAAAGGCAAAGGTATGACGGTTGGAAGACCGGATTGCTAGTATAGATTGCCGTACTATTAAGAGAGGTCATGTCTAGTAACTTGAGTCTCATCATGTGTTGATAGCCCAACCTCACTTGCTCTAACTCTCCATGGCATGATGCTTGTATTTGCGAATGTGTTTTGCAAATAGTTGAAGCTCATATGTTGAATTCTTGTAGCATGGGACTATACATTACGAATATATTTTGCAAGTGTTTGAAGTTCATGTTTCCTACTACTTATGGTATAAGGCTTATATTTGCAAATGTGTTTTGCAAATGGTTGAAGCTTGTTAAAAATAGAAATGCATACTTGTGATAAAGATGCAAACTGAACCTTGAACAAAACCAGCCTTGATTAGCTGGCCATATGCTAGATGGTTCATGAACTAAGATGGCAACTCATGAGCCAGTGAGTCTTTTGAAGCTAGCTACCGACATGCAGTTTGAGTACTTGTCATATAAGCCAAGGGAGACAACAATTTGTTATCTCTATATGAAGTCTTTGGAGTCTAGCAGCTACTTAGATGTTAAGTTAGCGAAGCTATTAATTGCCAAGTGTATGAGCCAGCCATGTATGTTGTACAATAATAGATAATGCTGCTTAAGTTGGTTAGCTCATGTCGGTTTGGTAGGCTATATAAACCAGTGTATTCTCTTAATGTTAGTAGCAGTTCCTGATGGATGTATGGGTGTTGTGTGAGCCAACAGAGTAATATATGAGAGTCATGCATTTCTACAACTTCTTTGTTCTCTTGTGTTTCCATTTTGTGATTTTCAACAAGTGGTATCAGAGTAGGTGGTCTGGGACCATCAAGATCGAGAGGAGTCTTTGAGGCGCTAAGCGGAAACTCTACCGGTGCACAGTCTGGGACTATGAAGCTCGTTGGTCTGGATCAAAGCTTACTTGATGCCAGGCGTCAGTCATCATGGAAGATCTTGCTGGTGCAAGCAGTGGGATCAAGAAGCTCAATAGCCATAACTATGGCTATTGGCATATCTGCATAGAATCCTACCTACAAGGCCAGGACCTATGGAAGGTCATTGTGTGCACTGGGACAACTCCTCCACCAAAGGAGAATGTAGAAGACTTGTAGAAGTGGCGTATCAAAACTAGCAAGGTTTTATTTGTGCTGAAGACAACAATTGAGGAGGACCTATTGGAGCACATTCGTGATGAAAAGATACTACAGTCGGCTTGGGAGACTTTGGCAAAGTTGTTCTCGAAGAAGAGTGAGGCGTGTCTTCAGCTCCTTAAGAATGAGCTTATAGGCATCTCACAAGACACTTTGAGTATTAGTCAATATTTTACAAAGGTGAAAAATATTTGTCGTGAGATATCTCAGCTTAAGCCTGACGAGAAAATTAGCGAGGCAAGGATGAAGAGGATCATCATACATGGCCTAAGATCCGAGTAAAATGGGTTTATTGCTGCAGTAAGAAGATGGCCATCGCAGCCATCATTGGTGGAGTTGGAGAATTTAGTGGCTAATCAAGAAGATTTAGGCAAGCAGATGGAGAGTATTACTATAAAGGAAGAAGAGGAGTCACTCTTCACTAAGAAGGGTCCACTTTGAGGACCATGGAGGCCCAAAACAAGGTGGACAAAAGGTTGCAAGCAGCATCGAGAGAGAAGCAACTCTATAGGAGGAGCTCACGAGGAAGCCAAGATCAACAACAAGAGAAGAATGAGAGGAAACAATATGGTAAAAACGGTCATTTTGCTCGAGATTGCTGGTACCCGAGAAGGCGATTCGAAGGGAACTTGGCCACTACAAAGGAGGAGGAGATCACTTTAGAAGTATCTATAAGTGAAGAAGAGTGGGGTGTTGAAGTTCGATTTTCTCAAAAAGTTGAAGAAGAGGAGCTTAAGGAAGACATGGAAGCACCAGCTTTTGTAGCAATGACAGCTCTAGGAATAAATTATAAGGAAGATTGGATTATCGATTTTGATTGTTCCAACATATGACTAGTGATGATAAGAACCTGCAAAATATGACTGAGTACAAGGAAAGGAAAGTGGTGCTGATAGCCAATAACTCTAAGCTACCCATCTCTCATATCAGGAATACAATTGTTCCAAGGTACGGTCCTCAACAACTCCATCTTGAGAATGTCTATCATGTCCCAAGCTTAAAAAAGAATATGCTGTCAATGCCCCAATTGATAGCGGAAGGAAACTATATACTCTTCGGTCTTGGAGAAGTTGTTATTTTTAGAAAAGTAAAGGTGATTGGTACACCTATCATGGAAGAAAGAAGAAGACAGTCTATTTATGTACTCTCTGCAAAGTCAGCATATGAGGACAAGATTCGAAAGAATGAAATATCTTATCTCTAGCATGCACGGCTTAGACATGTTAGCTACAGCAAGTTGAAGGAAATGATGGAGAAGCACATGTTGAAAGGACTTCTTCATTTGGACATCTGGATAGACATAGTTTGTGTTGGCTGTCAGTATGGCAAGGCTCACCAATTGCCATACAAGGAGTCAGAACATCAGCCCAAAATACCTTTGGAGCTCATACACTCAGATGTGTTTGGCTCAGTCAAGCAAATATCACTTGGGAGCATGAGGTACATGGTGACATTTATTGACACTTCTGTAAGTATGTTTAGGTTTATTTTATGAAAGAGAAATCTAAAACTTTTATGAAGTCCAAGGAATTTAAGAAAATAGAGAGTGAACTTGACAAAAAGATTCAGTGCTCACGCACTGGCAATGGGAGAGAATATTTATCCAATGAGGTCCTATCTATCTCAAGGAGCATAAGATAAAAAACAATAAACTTACACCAATACTCCATAGCAAAATGGAGTAGCCTGCGCAAAAATCATTTCCTTGTAGAAACTTGTCAGAGTATGCTATATGCTAAGAATATACCAGGAAGATTCTGGGCCGAGTGTATGAGTACTGTAGCCTATGTGATTAATAGGCTACCGAAAAAAAGGCTGGTATTTAAATCACCACATGAGAAGTTGTGGAAGATAAAGCCAGTCGTCAACCACTTCAAAGTATTTGGCTGTGTGTGCTATGTCTTTGTGCTAGATCACTTGAGGAGCAAGTTTGATAAGAAGGCGATATAGTGCATCGCCATTGGCATGATGATGTCCGAAAAGGTTGGAGGTGTTGTGATCCGATCACAAGCAAGTGCCACACTTCAAAAAAAATATTGTGTTTGATGAAGCCTCTTCATGGTGGACTCCCAAGAAGATTAAGATTTCTGAATCCCAAGATTTGGATGAGATGCTAGAAGAAGATAAGTTAGAAGTTGAGGAGCAAGTATCAACTCCAAGTGAAGTTGAAGGGAGCTCACCGAGTAAAGTAAGTCCATGGAAGACTGGCGAACATCAGCCTGTACTAGAGGAACATCGTCCAAATCAAGTGGAAGTTGAAGATCGTGTACATGAACTACGAAGATTTACAAGGAAGCGGAATCCCAATCCTAGATATGATAATATTGCCCTTATTGATGAGGCTATATCTATTTAGCCATCTTCTTATGAGGAAGTAGCACAAAGCCCTAAATGACGAAAGGCCATGGAGGAAGAGGTTAAGCACTAAAAGAAAATCAAACATGGGACTCAGTGCCAATACCAAAGGATGTGAAGCTAATATCCTGTAAATGAGTCTATAAAATCAAGACCCGTCCAGATGGCTTAATCGAAAGGTATAAAGCTCGACTTGTCACATCCCAATGTGCTAATAGCACCCACTTTATTGCACGATCACTCACCCAAGCGAAAACTATTTTGGTTCAACCAAGACCAATGACACACCTATATCATAGTATATAATTTCATAATTGTGCTACAACCATAATTCAATGTCTCTTTAAGTCAAAGATTAATCAATTGATCAATATGTGATAATGAGCCCAATGTAACAACAAGCATGGCTAAGCATCCTAAACGTACAAGCCAAGTGGATACTAGTATTGAATCACCAGATAATTAACCATCATATGGTGACAATTAATGGAATCATAGCATTCAAATTATCAAAAAAATGGATAAATCAAATTGGTTATAACTACCAAGTTGAAGGGTTTGTGTTAAATTAGTTCTGCATGTTAATTTAAAATAAAATAATAATTAGATTTGGAATAATAGGTTCAACATGATCAAAGGTCATGACTTGCCTTAACTTTGCTCAATTACTAACTTTGAACTTCTGTTCTGGCTTCTACTCCTTTGAAGACATTATTTAACGAAAGAAAAAGCGAATAAAAAATAAATAAATTCAAATAAAATGCAAAAAATATCAAAAAAACTAGAACAAAAAATATAAAGTTTAATTTTAGATGAATTTAGGAAGAAGAATCGGATCAATCAGAGTTCAGATGGAGGAGAATGAGCTCTTGAAAAGTTTAAATCTAAGAAAATGGAAAAAGAACACTATTCTAGATTTTCTACATTTATTTTCCTAAAGGAAATTTGATTATGACGTAAGAAAGGGTTTTTGATTTTTAGCTAGATTATTTTCTAAAAGAAATTGATTTGTGTCACTAACATATGGGGTCATGGTCTATGGATCAAGTCCATAGGCTAGGGTTCACGATTTAAAGTTGATTGGGTCTACGACATAGTGGATGACCTGTGGGGAACTTGTGGCATTTGCTCAGCTCATGGTTGTAGAATCAAGGATAACCAACTAGAGGGGGGGTGAATAGGAGGTTTTTAAATTTTCTTACCTCTTCATTAATTCTTTGCAATTTTAATGTGACAAGAATATAATGCACTTGAGACCTACACAATTCTAGTCAAGTTGAGAATCTACAATAGCGCTAAAACAAGTAAGAGATCACAAAGTGTTAAATCAACAAATGCATAAAGGAGACAAGAGAGAAACTAGTCCACTCGATGTTTTACCGTGGTGTTCAGAAACTTGCCGATTTCCCCTAGTCCACGTTGAGATTAGCCCAAATAAATTGGACTGGCTCCACAAATTAAGTCTTCCATCTCAATTCACTAGTGGTACCTCTTCCCGGCTCCGGGTAAGTGAGCTCCAACTTTCACACACACGCCAGGTCTACTCACAAGCTTCTTGAGAAGATCACCGAGCAATCTCTACCAAGTCGTCCAGGTGCCGGCAAACACCAAGAATAACAGATCTCAAGCTTCACTTGACCACAATTAGGTGCCAAAGGATCAAACTATTGGATGCAATGCACTTTTTGGCTCAACCACCTCAAATGAATACACAAGGAGTAAATGAGGTGTGAAGTGAATGCTCAATGCTCAAAGATGTTCAATGAGGTCTCTTCTTTCTATCCTTCAGCAGTGGTACGGGTATTTATACCCTTACCAACCAAAACTAGTCGTTAGAGAGAAATTCCAGAAAAATTCAGGGCAAGCGGAAGTACCGCAGGCCAAAGGTCGGTACTTTCGATCCGGCTCTGACGCGACAGTAACGGCTATGTCAGAGCTTCTGAACTAGCCATTGAAAGTCGGCGCGGAACTACTGCCGTTATAAATCCAGTACTTCCGTTTTTCAGTAGTTCCAGTGAGTCAGCATGGTACTTCCGCTTGGGCTGAAACCAAAAGATGGCGCTCTCTGGAAAAAAGGTTCTGCCCTTGCCCCCGGAGTTTTCGTACTCCGGAAGTACCGCTTCTGACTACAGAACTACCGCTCGAACGGTAGTTCTGGCATTGAAACTCCGGTACTTCCGGATTTCGTAAACTCTAAAATCACTTTAAGGGTGCTTTCTGGAAAAAAGGCTCCGCTAGGATAGCCGGAGCTTCCAACAAGCGGAAGTTCCGTGATTTACACGCCGGTACTTTTGGTTGTCCGGACAGAGCACCGAGTACACTTGGGGGTGCTCTCTAGAAAAAAGGTTCCGCCCGATTTTTCGGAGCTTCCGGACGTCGGAAGTACTGCTCAGGACTGCGAAACTTTCACTTTGCGGTAGTTCCACAGTTAAAACTCCAGTACTTTTGTTTTTCCAGACAGTGCACAGATTTGTCTTTTAAATTTGATTTTTAAAGAATGCATGATCCTAATTTGATCCAAATGGCACAAGAATTTTGCTATCGATTTACTTGCCTTGATCCCTCTTTATGGTATGATATTTAGACTATAATACAGTCTTCCACCCTTTCTCCTAAGACCAGTAAAAATTAAAAGATGGTCCTAGTCTAAGTATATCTTTGCCTCGAGCCACTTTTGATCTTCACGTCGATCCTTAGCATGCGTCTTGTCATCCACTTAAGGAGTTAACCTTTTAAACACTTGTCAAACACATTAGTCCCATATTCAAATAAATTCATTAATTACCAAAATCATTTTTAGGGGCCTAGATGCTTTCAATGGTGGACAGGGCCTACGAAGGACTTTGGGTGGTGATGCAGCAATGGTGATGTCAGCCATGATGCACGAGCTGATGACGATAGTGAGCGGACCGAGGCGTTGTGCGGGAAACGAGGCACGAAATGCGAGCAAGAAAGCCGATGGAGCGAGGCGAATGGTCAACGAAGTGGCAAGATGACTAGCCAGTGAGGAAAGCAGAGCGGTGGAGAGCTCACCAGCGGTGAAGACAACGGTGGCAATGCGGTGAAAACGGCTTAGCAAATAGGTCAGATGGCGAAGACATTGACGAAGGCTTTCAGGCAAAGAAGACGCTCCGGCGAAAAGGCTCTGTAAGGATGGCAGCAGAATGGCTTAGCAATAGTGCAAAAATGAGTATGACGAGGCACTCAAGTATACAATAAACAAGGGCACAGCCATGGCTTATAAAGCATTGAGAGGCCGAGTCCAAGACAAGCACGGCGGATGAGAGTTCGAGGCGGTGGCGAGATGGACTTTAGCCTGGAGGTGGAGTCTGGCTGGGGCACTATGAGGAAGATGGAGCTGATAGGTGGGTTCCACCTGTTGGCGACGGCGTGAGGGATGGCATGGATGAGCAACACATGGCGTGAATAGGCGGCTGTGGTGAGGTGAGCAGGTCAAACGGTCTAGCACATGGGTGAAGAGATAGGTCGAATAGACTAGGCCTAGGAAGAAAGAAAATGGGTCAGAAGATAAAGATTTGGATCAAAAAGCATTTTGGGATTTTTGAATATTTTCTAAATTTTAGAAAAATAGAAAAAAGGAATTCTAGCTCTAGAAAATAGTAATAACTCCAAAAAAATCCAAGAAAATACATAAAAATTTCCTATAACACAAGGAACTCAAATAAAATAGATTTTGAATTAATTGTAATTATTTTAGTCACATTAAAATCCTTTTAATTTCTAAAAATTCAAGTTAAGCTTTAATTAGTTCAAGAAAATCCAAATGGTTCAGTTTTATTTTAAAAGCTTCAAAAAGACTTTGAAAACCAAGATATTACATAATTGCTCATACAAATGGAGGTGTGGAGCACTTGAACCAGCATGGGTGAAAGTCATGTGTTCAAAAGAATAATCCAAAGCGGCTTTTGCCCACTGTATCAACATGTCAGTAGGAGAACTACCACATCTGATATTTTAAGGATCTATCTTAGCAAGCTAGCAGCACTAAAAGAAATATTCCTATGAGTTCAATTCTCTTTTTTATTAACTTGTGACATTTGAGCATCATTGCACTAGAGAATTGCCTACCTTAGTGTTGTAATCTATTATTTAGATGATGATTACAAGCTAAACAAGAGAGTCATAGGGTTTAAGTTAATTGATGAATCCCACATGAGAGATGCCATTACCGAGTGTGTACTAGACATAATTGATGATTTTAAGATGGGTAATAAGATTTTTGTTATAACTCTTGATAACACATCAGCGAATACGACTGCTATGAACATCCCCACCCAAGGTTGCAAACATATATTGGTGGTTATATTCTCCATCAGAGATGTGTATGTCATATCTTGAACCTTGTTATGCAAGATAGTATGCAAGTAATTGGTGAATATTTGAACAATATCTGTGATACTCTTCATTACCTTGTAAGTTTAGCGCAAGTGGTAGCCAGGTTCACAGAATATTGCACAGCCAATGGCAAGGACCCAAGAAAATTCAGTGTTATCATGAAGGTGAGATGGAACTCGACATACATCATGCTGAAAAAGGCACAAGGGTATGAACATATTACATCTGTCTTTTTTAATGCTAGCTCACAGAATAATGAATCGATAGTTACTAATTAGATTTGCAAATTGCTAAGCATTTTTAAGAGTTTTTAAGACATTTTTATAAAGCAACTAAGGTTTTACCCAGTGTTTACTACCCTTACTCTTGCATAGTTATAGATTATATTTGGCTAATTGCTGACAAGTTTGCTAAATTTAGGGGTTGCCTTTAGGCCATACTATTGCAGCAATGGAGGAAAAATTGTTAAATATTTTGGATCTATGTCACACCTACATTGATTTGTTATATTTTTCAATCATACAAAAAAGTTACCTGGTTTGCAGATTAGTATAGAGGGAATAGGTGAATGCATTGGTCTTGATTTCTCTAAAGTTTTTAAACATGTCAAAAGTTAGCTTTTTTGTATTTTTCGCTGTATCATGACAATCTTGGCAGCAACATAAGATCAGAGGCCCCACAACAGGTGCAACAAGGCAATACGAGCTTGACAAGCCACTTGTGGAAGAAGCTAAAGGGTAAATTTAATTCTTCATCCTCTCAGTCTCAAGAGGCCCCTAAGTAAAAATTTTATCTATTGGATCGAAATCGGCAACAGAGGGGGGGGGGTGAATCGTGCCTCTTTAAAATATGCCCCCAAAATTCCACTTAAGAGATTCTCCTCTCCAATAGCTGTGAAATGCTATGAAGAAGATGGAATATGCGCTCTGGAACCTTAAAACTACCAAATCATCAGATGGACAAAGCAACGGAGAAGAACCAAACCAAAACGTAAAATCACAGCAGCTCAAACCCCTGGCCGGTCAGACCGCCGAATGGGGGCCGGTCTGACCGCTCCTTGTGGGCCGGTCTGACCGCCTTGAATAGGCCGGTCTGACCGCTCCTTGTGGGCCGGTCTGACCGCCTTGACTCTTCCGGTCAGACCGCTGGTGTTAAACCGGTCTGACCGGGCATCGAGTCTAAAGAACAGCAAGAACAAATTTTCAGACTGCAACCTGAGAACTTCATAAAAACAGAAAAAGTTGAGATTCTCCTCTGGCTTTCTCAGCCCAGAACAGCAGGAAAACAAACTCAATAGCAAGGGGAACCTTGGGAACACAAGAATCCAACTCAAGATCAAGAATTTCAGATTTTACCCAAAAGTCTGAAAATAGTCAAGGGAAGTGACTGAATTTCAGATTGCTTGCCAATCCTTGATCTATTGCTTACGAAACTTTACAATCAACTTAGCAATTGATTCAAGATTGTCCCATCCAAATCTCATGGCAACCTATGAAGGAAAACAAGAAAACCCACTCTCCCCTGACAAGAAACCATAGATTTTGCAAGAGCAGGGGAAGAAGTGACGAAGAAAACTGATTTCACATGAGAAGCTAAATCTTCAAAAAGCTCTAGAAATTGGAATGGTCATAAGACCATGAATCTTTTCTATCACAGAGTTTTCAAGAATCGATTGCACAAATCTTTTAAATCACCTCAAACTCATGTCATGAGAGAAGAAACAGAGGAGGAGGAAGAAACTGAAATCCATCACAAACGAAACCAAAAGATGAAAATAGCCAACAAAATCATCCTTGTATTGATATAGAGGAAGAACGATGAATGATTACACAGGGATTACAACCATCTCCTCTCAAACACAAGAACTCAAGAGTTCAATCACTCTGTTCACTGCTCACATAGAGGAGACAAGAACCAACAGAGCCTCTGCTATCTCCAACAACTCTCAACAACTAAAGAGAAAGCAAAAGCACAAACACACTCTAACCCTCTCTCTCAAGCCATGCATCCACCAGGAAACATGCATCTATCTATAGCCTTGCATAATGGGTTTGCAACATGCTTTGCCCATTAAGCCTCCAACAACTCTAGTGCTTTATCCATAACCCACTTCCTTTAGTGCAGTTTTGCGTATTCACCAAAACGCCCCTCTTGCACCTTCCGGGAAGTTTCCTCGTTCATTGCCTTCCAAGCCACGTAGCCACCTCGAGTTCTCGCCGTCTTTGGTACACCTCAACCGCTTTGACCTCGGCACCGCCTGCGCCTAGTCCGGTCATTCCGTGCCTCGCCACGACTCCACCTCGATGTCCTGCAGCCATCACAGACAAGAAACACATCACATAGCACCGCTCAACATAATGTAATCATAATTAGCATCAATGAATCATACTTAACCATAAATGACCCAAAAGACCAATCGGGAAGAAGAATACGCCTCAAGTCCGACTAACCAAACCCGACTGAGCCAAATGTCATCTTGGCACAAACCAAACAAACCAAACTCAATCTTTCCAAAATACTCGTCAATTACTCATCACAAGCATGTGGTCACCTCCACATGGCCTCTCATTATCTTAGAGTTGAACCGCTACATGCAGCATGATTTGCAAACACCTATCCTGATTCTGTTAGTGGAGGCAAGATAGACTTGCTCAAGTGATGGAAGAACAATAAGTGGATATTTCCTGTGCTGTGCCATTTCGTATGAGATGTTCTATTGGTTTCGATGCCCGCTGTTTCTTCAGAAGAGATGTTCAGCATGGTAGGGAGAATAACTGAAGAAAGGAGATCATCCCTCGTGCCTAAGATGGTGGAGGCAATCACGTATCAAGGACTGAGAATTGGCAAAAGAGCTACAACATCAACTGGAGGATCTTGAGATAGTGCAACTATACGTTGACCTAGAACGCATAAACAATCTCGATATTGGGGAGCAGTTAGTATGTATGCATGTTGTTAACACGCTCTTTTTCTTACCAAGGG